>ML677333.1:73675167-73685235 GCA_007922305.1 Dermatemys mawii
CCCCCCCACCCCCTTATCTCGCTCGCTCCGCGCTGATCTCTCATCCCTGCTTCCCCGGCTGATCGGCCCCTTTCCCTTCGCATCCCCTCTCCCCTCGGCCCCTTTGGAGCTTCCTTCCCTCGGCTTGGAGGAGGTCAGTTATTCGTGGTGGCGGGGAGGAAGAAGGTTATTTCGATTGTTCCCAACTCTCTGTGGCTTGGGAGCAGCGATCCCGTTGTGCAGGGCAGGGCTGGTGAACAGGGGCTCCCTGGGGCTACGGGGATCAGCGAGGAGTGTCACGGTTATACTGGTGGACCACCTAGCGATGGGAGATGAGAAGGCGATCACCCTTGTCCTTTCTCCCACCCACGAGGTCTGCGCCCTTGGGAGCTGCCTGGCTTCTCCTGGAGAGGCTGAGGTAGCTCGGAGGGTGAAGCAGGGAGTCTGGCAAGGAGGCGGCAGCTGGAAGCTGCAACCGGGCATCATCAACAGGGAAAGACAAACTCTGCCCTCGGATCCTCCCGCTTTACTCCCACTGACTGCAGCGGTGACACCCATGTGTGGGTTCTCAGAGCAGAACCTGGCTCTGCTAGGGACAGGGCAGCGCGTGGATTTATCAACTACCCAGGGAACCGGAATGAAAAACATACGGTCCATTTTGCACTGAAACCAAACCTTGGGCTCTTTCTCCGGACGCCAGAAGCTTCCTGCTTTGTAGGGGGAGGTGGGGAGGGCAGGAGCAGGAGGCTGAACACTGAAAGCTAAATGGCACATCCCCACTGGTATTGAGCTCTGGGGATAGTTTGAGGCAGAGACAGCAGTACAAAAATAGTTTCCTGGTGTGATTATATATCAACTATGTTTCCTTTCTCTTCCTCCTTCCTCCCCTCCCCGCCGAAAAGAGTGGATGCAAACTATTTTGGGCTCTGAGGTAAAACTCTCTGGCTGGGTAGGATCTGGAGAAAAATAAGTTAAAGGGATGACTTTGAAAAAAGGGAGAGAGAGAGAGAGAGAGAGAGAGGGAGATATTTTGCTTGTGATGCTGACTTTTTATCTACCTGTTTGTCAGAAGATAGTGTAATTTAGTATAGTAATCAGAGATCATAGGATGCAGTAACATTCGTTTAAAGGCACATTGTCACTCTGTTGGTCTTAAATAATGTCACAAATAGAAACATGGTTCCCTCTTCCTTCTCATCTCTTTCTCTCTCTCTTGTAAATGCATTTTTCTTTCTGTCTCTTCTGGCAGGAGCTGGTGACCTGACTGGTGACCCAGTAGGATATGTGACAGGCGCGCTGGCTGTGCTGGTACATGCTACATATTTGGTGCTCATTCAAAAGACAAGTGCAGATAGCGACTATGGACCCCTGACGGCCCAATATGCCATTGCTGTTTCGGCTACTCCTTTTCTCATTATCTGCTCCTTTGTCAGCATGGATGCCATCAACATCTGGTCTTTCCCAGGCTGGAAGGACCCTGTCATGACGTGCACCTTTATTGCTTGCATCTTCTTTGGCTGTGCCATGAACTTTACCACCCTTCACTGCACGTACATTAACTCAGCTGTGACCACGAGCTTCGTTGGGGTGGTGAAGAGCATAGCAACCATCACAGTGGGGATGGTGGCATTCAATGATGTGGCACCCACAAAGCTGTTTATAGCAGGTGTAGTGGTCAACACCTTGGGCTCTGTCATTTACTGTGTTGTCAAGTACATTGAAACCAGACAGCAGAGCAACTATGAAGACCTGGAGAAAGAAGCTAGAGAGGAAGAGGAGAAGGGACATGCTGGAGGCCAACCATCATTTGTAATGGAGGAGATGTCCAAGGAGAAAGGGACTGAAAAGACAGCAGTAAAGGAGTCAGCAACTGGGGACAGTCAGTGTGTAGAGGAACAGAAGGACAGCACTGGGGAGACAGCAAAGGTGCCCATTGTCCACAAAGAAGCTAGCAGTGAAGAAGTTAACAAGAGCTTATTAAAAGAGGCCTACCTTGGAGTATGGAGGTTGGTTAGAGGGACTAATTACATAAAGAAAGATTATTTAATAGATAATGAGGAGTTACCAAGTCCCTGAAAAGCAGAATTTTTAAAATATATGACTGGCTTAGGACACATCTACTTGGTTCCTTGTGTAGGGAGGGAGATGGGATATACATTTTAAGCACCTTTCTGTGGTTATACCTCATACCAGGGGTAGGCAACCTACGGCATGTGTCCCAAAGGCGACACGTGAGCTGATTTCCAGTGACACTCACACTGCTCAGGTCCTATGTAAGTGCCAGGCTGGGGGGCTCTGCATTTTAATCTAATTTTTAATGAAGCTTCTTAAACATTTTAAAAACCTTATTTAATTTACATACAACAATAGTTTAGTTATATAATATAGACTTATAGAAAGAGACCTTCTAAAAACATTAAAATCTATTACTGGCACGTGAAACCTTAAACTAAAGTGAATAAATGAAGACTCAGCACACCACTTCTGAAAGGTTGCCAACCCCTGCATCATACTGTTACAACAATGTAACAGCATCCATGCTAAGAGCTGTATCACACTAATTATACTACTATAAGATGAGAACTCTAACTGAAACAGTTAATTTGGTACACTTTCTGTGTGTAAAGCGAGCCTTAAAGTTGTTTTACATTAAATGTAATTACATTGTCTTCAGTGGAGTTACTCCTGATTTACAACAGTGTGTGGTCAGAATCAGACCTGAACTATTGAGAAGCCTTGATCAGCAAAGTAAGGATCTCATCCTACAAATGTTTACTACTTTGCCACCAACCCTCATTGAAGTTAATGAGCGTGAACTGGGTTTTGGATTAGACCTATGGAGCATCCTTCAGTGAAGTCATTGAAAGAACTTAAGACCAGTAGTAAATGCTGTATTTTCAGAATCAGATTCTAGAGCAGTTCATTTGTTTTATAGTATGTCCATATATACGTGTGTGTATATAAATACAGATCAGTATGCACTAATATTTTTAATGGAGCATCCAGAAACATAACGTTTAAAATATATTTTTGGAAAAGATGGTGTTCAGGGCTAAAGATGTATTTGACAGCGCCTAAAATTGCTGAGCTGTTGAAGAAGTGGCACACAGAGATGAAGGTGCACTTACTGTACAACGGCACTAAAGAAATTAGAGTAATTTACTCTGAGCTGAAATACCATGTTTACCGTCTGTTCAACCTTCTTAATGTATTTTTAAGTAAATGCTCTATTTATTGTTTATGAAGTAAACTAATTTAAAACAATGCATTCTAGAATAATGAAGTCTGCTTTTCTTACTGGTGGCTGGTCTAATATTAAAAATCTTTAGAATAGTCAATTTCTTTGCAATCCATGCAGGCTACTGAACATCACATTTCTTGCCAATCTGTTCTCACTGTGTTCAATATTTTGCGTCTACGGGTGAGGTCAAATACTGACTGCATCACAGCCTTAGATTTCCTGGCATGTAACACTGTTACCTGTTTGGCACATTTGAAAACATGCTGTAGAAAGCTATATGCCTGCAATCATATTATAACACCTTTTCCACATGCCTGGTGGAAAGGTAATGGTTTGCTGCTTCCTGTTAAAGTACGATAGTAGAAACATATGGGAATTCTAACAGTATTTAACTGTTAAAAGCTGCTGTTACAATTTTATATCTTTGCATATGTGGTAAAATGTGGTTATGCTGTAGCTTGTATATAACTAATCTTGAGTGTTTAAGAATTCCCTACATTAAAAAATGGGGAGTTGGTAACTTAAACTGAGTTTTCCAATGAAGGAGCTTGTTGTGAAATAAAATAAAAATATTGCCTCATGCTGAGGCATGTTAATTGTATTAACGGAAGACTTCAATTAATCTGGAGAATGACACGTGGAAATAAAATGCACTGCTTTCCAAAGCCTCCTTGTTTTCTTATTGCAGCTGTTCTAAGGTGCTCATTTTTCATTCACTTTTATAATTCCTGCACCTGTATCACTTCTAAACTTCCTTCACCATGTTACACCACCGCTGTAAGCATCATCAGACATCACTGGTACAAAAATTAGGGGTATGCAGAGGAATACAAGAATTCCCAAGTGGCTGTAAACTATGGAGCTTTAAGCATATGTTCCAGTGATTTCCCTGACCAAATCTCTATCTTGATTTGGTAGCACAACTGTCAATCTGCTATCAATTTGGAATTAAAAATGGATGAGATGAGATCCTATTTATTATTAATTTAATAATCAGTTACAGGATAATAGCCCTGAATACTGTTTTCATTTTAAAATGTTTAATAAAATTATTTCTTTCTCACAACATCCCTTTGAGATGAATTAACTATTATTTCCACCCTTTAACATTAGGCCAAGGTAATGAATGGTTTATTGTGGTAAAGATGTGAGCCTATCAGACTTGTGCAGTACATTCGGTGTGCTGATTATATTAGGGTGTTGACTGGTCATTTTCAATGTCCACAGAAATGTGCATTCAGAAAGCTGGAAATATAGAACTTCTCCTTGTGCCACAGTTGTGATAATGGTGCATAATGACTTCTTTCAAAATAAACATTAATTTTAATGTCAATATGCCAGTGAACAACATCTGCTGTAGCATTACAAAACAGGGAATTAACAGAAACAAGGCAAGGAAAGCCTGACTGACATCTTTATTTTATTTGTTAAAAAAATAAATAAAAATAATGCCAAATAAATGTGGAAAGATTGTTTTATTAAGATATATGTTTTTAACTTATTTTACTATAGTAATCCTGATCTTGGCTTTGCCTTTATTGCCAGAAGAAAAGCACCACTACCTGTAAATAAACAGGTGAGGATGAAAGAAGATCTACTTTAAACATGTATTCACTTATTTATAGACTACTATAGATGTTCATGGTCTGTTTATTGCTGTTGTTTAATAATCTTCATTAACCAAATATTTAGTTACCTCTGCTGCAGGCAAAGGTTTAAGTACCTAGAAAGACAGTTTTTTTCAGCTCTGACTTTTAAATTAATGGTGGGCAATTTAATGTTTTGGTGATTAAAATCCAAAGACAAAGATCTGATCCTCCTTACTTTCTCTCCCCCTTTCAGATATATTTTCCTATATTGCTTTGATGTTTCCCCACGTTGCCTGGCTTTTTTAATCTGGAGCCTCTGCAACTGCAGAGCAGGCTATCAACTTTGCCCATCAATTAGCTGCAATATTCATGCTTCACTAGTTTGCTGGAGGTCATTGGAAAGCTGTTCACTTTCTGCACGCTTGTTTCTGTAACTGATGAACATGTCGTTGTTGTTTTTCTTCTCTTCCCACTCCCCCACTTCTAATTCACTCTGGGGCAAATCCAGTTGTCAATGCCCAGTCTAAGTATCTTTGCTGAGTGAGGCGGAGATCCTAAGGGAGAAAACATATTCTCTACAAGTTAGTGGAATGGCAGAGTGGACCTACCTCATTGATGCCTTTGTGGCACTACAGAGGACATAAGTCTGAAAAAGACTTCACCCTTATTATGTTGGGAGGAAGGACTTCTAAGAGCAGATCCTCTGTTCCCACCCTTCTGCATATGGCAATGCACTGATTCCCCATGGAGTTGGGCTACTGGGAAAAAAAAAAAAGACGTATACAAGAGAGATCCAGCTCTGCCAGGCTTTCAGCAACAGAACCTTCTTGTTTCCATTGCAATAGCTGCATCCCACTTTTGGCAATACATGTAGGATTATGTATTGTATAGATACAGGAACTCCTCACTTAACTTTGTAGTTAGGTTCCTGAAAAATACAACTTTAAGCAACACAATGTTAAGCAAATCCAATTTCCCATAAGAATTAATGTAAATAAGGGGATTAGGCTCCAGAGAAATTTTTTTCACCAGACAAAAGGCTATATATATATATATATATATATAGTGACGGAGTCAGACCAGAAGGATATAGGAGAGTGCTGGAAGGCAGGTATATTAGTCTCAGGGTGTGCAGGTCCCTGTTCCAGGGATAGCCAAACAAAGGCTACTCCAGGCCAATCAAGACACCTGGGGCCAATTAAGAACCTTCTAGAAAGGAGTAGAAACAGCTAGCCTAATTGGGACACCTGAAGCCAATCAGGGACTGGCTGAATCCAGATAAAAACCTCCCAGTTAGTCAGGTGGGTGTGGGTGTCAGGAGCTGTGGAAGGAAGTTGTGCTGTTGGTGAGATTGAGTGGTGGACAACTTATCATACAGAAGGAAGGAGGCCCTGAGGTAAGGGTGAAGTGGAGTTTGAAGAAGTGGGGACTGCTGTGGGGAAGTAGCCCAGGGAATTGTATTGTGTTTTGTGGATAAAAGGTCAGCCATCTTAGCTGATACTATTAGGGTCCCTGGGCTGGAGCCCAGAGTAGAGGGTGGGCCTGGGCTCCCCACTTTCTGCCTCCCCTAATTAGTCTCTGAGATTGGGAGACAATAGAGACTGTACCAGGAAGGATAGCTTCTCCTCACTGGTTTGTGATGAAAATGGCTCAATAGACTGTGACCTTGTCTCCAGAGAGAGAAGGGCTCCGTGGAGGGTCACAGTGAGCCGCTGAGGCTAGTAAAAATCTGCCAGGAAACGCAGGATCCACGAAGATAAGGACAGAGCTTTGTCACAATATGTATATATGTATATATATAACATAAACACACACACACAGAGAGAGTATAAGTTTTAAACATACAATTCTCCATATAGAGCAGGCTGGAAACAGGAGGGAGAGAGACAGAGAGAGCTTGGGGCAACAGCTGCTGTCTCAACTTCCTGATCCACTTAAAAAGACAATATAGTTTAGAATGTGATCAGCTGACTTAAAAGGGCAATGTGCATCTCTCTCTCTTTCTCCCACACACAAAAGTGTGTGTCTGTATCTGACTGCTATGCTGTCTTCCTGCTGTAGAGTGTGAGAGGAATCAGAGGGGTAGCCGTGTTAGTCTGGAATTGCAGAAGTGACAGAGTCCTGTGGCACCTTAAAGACTAAGGGCATGGTTACACTTACAAGATTATAGCGCTATTGGTTATAGCGGTCCCCTTATACAATAATATGAATAGCGCTATTGTATGTCCACACTCAGATGCTCCAGCATTATAGCATGGCCACATTTGCGGCACTTAATGCGGCATTAAGAGCAGCGCATTAGGGCATGTATCCCACAGTACACCTCTTCCCGATCTGGCGCAATGCCTTGTGGTAGGGGGGGCGTCAGTTGCGGGGCATTCTGTATCCTGTTTCAACTACCCATGATGCTTTTTGGCATATCCCAGCAATGCCTGTGTTTCCTTCCACCTCTGGTGCCATCTTTCAATGGTTTCAGCAAGGCACGCTCCGTCTTCCATTGTCGTGTGCCGCAATGAATCCAGAACTGCTGAGGAACATGCTGACGACTGTCGCCAGCACACCTCTGTGTGCAGTGGAGTTAATCCTTGACATGCAGGATGACAGTGATGAGTCTGAAGACGAGATCGAAGCGGTGAATGCGTTTGACACGGAGCTTCTTGTCTCATTAACGGACATGCTCACGGCCATTGAATGCTGCTTCTGGGCACGGGAAACGAGCATTGAGTGGTGGGATCGCATCGTCATGCAAGTCTGGGACGACGAGCAGTGGCTGCAAAACTTTCGAATGAGAAAAGCCACTTTCATGGGACTGTGTGCTCAACTCGCCCCTGCCCTGCGGCGCAAGGACACCAGATTGAGAGCTGCCCTCCCGGTGGAGAAGCGGGTGGCTATCGCGATTTGGAAGCTGGCTACACCAGACAGCTACCGATCGGTGGCCAACCAGTTTCGGGTTGGAAAGTCGACCGTTGGAGTTGTGCTGATGCAAGTGTGCAGGGCCACTAATCGCATCCTGCTACGAAAAATCGTGACTCTGGATAACGTGCATGACATTGTTGCTGGCTTTGAAGAAATGGGTTTCCCTAACTGTGGAGGTGCGATAGATGGGACCCATATACCTATTCTGGGGCCCGCCCACCTAGCAGACGAGTACGTTAACCGAAAGGGGTACTTCTCCATGGTTCTCCAGGCACTTGTGGATCACCGTGGGTGTTTTACTGACATTAACGCTAGCTGGTCTGGAAAGGTGCATGACGCACGCATCTTCCGCAACACCGGCCTGTTCATGAAGCTGCAAGCTGGGACTTTTTTCCCAGACCAGAGGATCCCCGTGGGGAAAGTGGAAATGCCCATAGTGATTCTTGGTGACCCTGCTTACCCTTTAATGCCCTGGCTCATGAAACCGTACACAGGGAGCCTGGTCAGCAGTCAGGAAAGGTTCAACTACAGGCTTAGCCGGTGTCGAATGACTGTGGAGTGTGCTTTTGGGCGTCTCAAGGCGCGCTGGCACTGTCTTTATGGGAGGCTAGACTTGGCCGAGGGTAGTATCTCCGCGGTTATTTCCGCATGCTGTGCCCTACATAATCTTTGTGAGCGGAAGGGCGAAGGCTTCACTCAGGCATGGTCCTCTGAGGTTCAACGCCTGGAGGCCACATACGCCCAGCCAGAGAGCAGCGTTCTTAGAGGAGACCAGCGTGAGGCTGTTAGGATCAGGGAAGCCTTGAGGGAGCATTTTGAGGCTGAAAGCCAGTTCTAAAGTGAGGTGCAGACGGAGGGAGGGAGGGAGCATTCTTTTAATAGGATCAGGCATTTGCTTTTCTGTAGCCTGTAATAATGTATGTACACTTAATAAAGAAACCCATTTATTAAGAAGACAATTCATTTATTGAACAGGTACTTTGGTTGCTGAAAGAAAATATTGTGATGCATGTGAGGGGGAAGCCGGGGGAGGTGCAATGGGGGTGGCATGGGGTCAGTCAGAGATCGGAATATGTCCGGGTCTCTGAGTCTCCAGTGCCCTCACAGTGGCCATGTCCCCCGAATCCCATTTGCAGAGGGCAGTAAGGCATGTTATTAGGGGTTGACTGCAGTGGATAATGGTCCGGGGTTTGGGGGTTGTTCGGTGAAGACAGAGGGGTTGGAGGCAGCTGTGGATGGTGATAACCATATAGCTGATGATAGTGGCTTGGGGGGTCCTGAGGCACAGAAGGGGAAGGGATTTGGGGCAAATGATAATTGGGGTGGAGAGTGCGGTGCTTCTCCTCCTGAAGGGTGACAATCCGCTGCATAGTCTCCAATTGAAACTGCAGTAATGAGAACAGCTTATCGGTGCTTTTCCGGCGGTGAATCGCATTCTCCTTCCGCGCCTTCTCCCTCAACTTGCTCTCCTTCTCCCTCCACCTCTGTGCAACTCGATTCTCCTTTACAGCCTGTTGCATTACTTGCTGTACAAGATCCTCTTTGCTCCTTCATGGCCGCTTCCTGAGTCGCCTCAGCCTCTCAGCTGTTGATAAGAGTGATGGCGCAGGGCTGAAGGATGACCCTTCTAAAATAAAAAGATACATTTAACAGTGGTTCCCTTGTAAAGAGCAGACATGCCTATGATTCCCCTGCATTGCCCGTTTGCCTGTCCCGCAGAGAGCACAGATACAGCAACGGAGCCCCTGCCATGGTGAGTGCACTCCAGAGGCAAGGGAAATGATTTTTTCCCTGCCCCAGAAAAGCTCTGTTGGGGGAGGGGGTGGGGAGTGCTGGTACGTTGCAGGAGCTCCACTCTGAGCAGCAGGCAGGGGGAAGGATTTCTTCCCTGCCCTGAAAAGCTGTGGTGGGGGCGGGGGGGTGGTGGTGCCGGGAAGTGGCAGGAGCCCTACTCTGAACACTGTTCCAACATTCTCCGTAGGTGTTTGTCCTGGAAGATATCTCGTTGCTTCGAGTCACTGAGGAACAAAGGGAAGGGATTTTAATGAGATGCGGCTTCTGCCCAGGGCCATATGCAGCGTGCCTATGTGCAGCAATGCTCCCCCCACCCATTGTAGCACAGTGGCAGGGACTAGTGACCGTGACCGGCACGGGGACCACGCTGGCTCTCCCGGGAAACCTGCGCAGGCGCATTGCAAGTGCTCTTATTGAGACCTTTGAAGAGATTACTGATGATGACTACCGCGATGTGATAGACTACATCAATGCTCTATTCCACATGTTGGCAAGCATGCAAGCATCCCTTTCCACCCCAAGCTGCCAGCCTTCCCCATAGAAAAGCAG
>ML677333.1:73685245-74028223 GCA_007922305.1 Dermatemys mawii
ATCCGCTGCTGAGCTGGCCCCTGCAACCGCCGGACGCTGTGGCTGGCTGCCCTCCTGGGTTGAGAAGAGCTCCTGGCTGCATGCGTCCAGGGACTCCTCCGTTCCCTGGGTCGCTGCCGCCTCGTCCTCCTCCTCCTCCTCTTCTTCATCCTCCTGCTCTTCGTCCTCCTCCTCACCCCCCCCCTTCACTGGTGAGCTGGGAAGTGTCCATGGTGGTCAATGGAGTGACCGTAGGATCACCACCAAGTATCGTGTGCAGCTCCTTATAAAATCTGCAAGTCACCGGGGCTGCCCCGGAGTGGCCATTTGCCTCGCAGGCTTTGCAATATGCATTCCTAAGCTCCTTTACCTTAACATGGCACTGCAGAGTGTCCCGCTCATGGCCTCTTTCTGCCAGCGCCCGTGATATCTGCCCATAGGTATCAAAATTCCTGCAGCTAGACCGCAGCTGAGACTGAACAGCCTCTTCCCCCCAACAGCTGATGAGGTCCAGCACCTCGCTATTGCTCCATGCTGGGGATCGCCTATTGCGAGGAGGCATGGCACGTGGAGTCATGATGATCAATCAGAATGATCACTTGCATTGATTCCCTGAGACCACACCACGCAATCAATCAGATCAATGAGAATGATCACCTGTAAGGATTCCCTGAGAGCACGCCACGCTTGGCTGGAGCAAACAGGAAGGGGATTTTCAAATTTCCCTGGAACTTTAAAGGGCGGGTCTGACATGTGGTCACCTGAGGACAGGACAAAAGAGTTTGCAAGTGATGACCAGAGTGGCTCGAACGGGAATTATGGGACGGGCTGGAGGCCAATTAATGCGCAGTGGGTGTCCACATTCTTGCTGTAGTGCTACAGCAGCTGCGCTACAGCCCTTATTCCCCATGTGGAGGTGGATTAACAATAGTGCTATAACTCAGCGGTTATAGCGCTCTACGTGCCTTGCCAGTGTGGATGGGGAGGAGGTTATAGCGCTCGTGGGGGCTTTATAGCGCTATAAAGTGCCAGTGTAACCAAGCCCTAACTAAAGTATTGAAGCATAAGCTTTTGTGGGCTAATACCCACTTCGTCAGTTGCATGCCAAAGTGTGAGGCTACTTTAACAACGTGTTAACCTTGTGGGCTCAGCCAAAAGCCAGCTCATCATTTAGCACTCGTAAGGCATTTCCTGGGAAATATCCCACACTCTGACTCCTCCACCTCCATCAAGCTTCACAATCATGACTACTGTGTACCAGTATTAAATTTTTTGTTTAAAACTTATACTCTCTCTGTGTGTGTGTGTGTGTGTGTGTATGTTGCTTAAGGTTGCATTTTTCAGGAACATAACTACAACGTTAAGTGAGGAGTTACTGTATTGGTCACTGCTGGAGATAGGACACTGAGCTAAATGGACCATTGGTTTGACTCAATAAGAGGCATTTTATGAAAAGAGGCTTCTATTTTTTTAAATCAAGCTGCCTTTCCATTCTTGGGAAAAAAATTCTATTCCATTATTATATTTTAGAATAAGAGATTTCTTTGAGAAGTAAAATTAAAATCCAGTTCCTACAAATAGTATAGTGTTAGCTGAATGTTCAAAAGAATGTGATGTATGGTATGGATTAGGTTGGTTGCCTCTTTATTTCCAGTGCTTCTGAAGTGGTTGGGGAGCGCGAGATGTAAAACTGAAGAACATAAAGAATGAGCTCTGTGAAATTGCTTTACCACGGTTAACCTTAAAACCCCTTTGGAACTCAGAGATTTAGCCTCACTTTTGAGCTGACATGACAAATGAATCTGACATTCTTACAGTGCAGCCCTGGAATATTATAAAATGCCAGAAGTTTAATCTCTGGCTAGATAAGGAATAACCAGCTCTATCCCAGGACACAGAAGACAGTGATGTGCATGCCATATGAGTGCCGTCTGCTGTGAGAGCATGAGGTAGAACCTACCACCCCTTTTTAAGTGAGCTCCTCTCATTCTCTCTCTTTCTTCATCCTTCCTGACCTCTGTAGTGCTTTTTATGCTGCCAACTATGACATGCTTCCCCATTGCCAGGGCCCAATTGCTGAAGTCTCAAAGAACTGACCTTCTTGGTTTTGCTCCCATCTCTCAGACCCCTCTTCCCCTCCGGCCCCGAGCATGCAGCAGAGAGATAGGCTGGTCCAGTGGATAGGGAGCTATCTCTCAGAGACCTAGGTTGGACTTCTCTGTATGACCTCCGGCCAGTGCCTCAGGGATGAAGTTTCAAAGATTTTAGGCATCCAAAGATGCAGGTAGGCATCTAGCGGGGGTTACAAAACTCCTAACCTTCTAGTAGGTGCTTAAATACTTTTGAAAATCTGGCCTTTAGCCTCTCTGTGCCTCACTGCCTCGTCTGTACAATGGGGATAACATCACTACTGTACCTCACAGAGGGATGTAAGAAAAAATAGGTTAAACATTGTGAGGCGCTCAGATAATACAGTGATGGACCACATGCTCACCCTTGTCTTGTCTTTGGACTTCTTTTCTTTTCACCGATCCCTTTCAGATCTCCCTCTTTTCTGAATGTAACCTTGGCTGTATTTCTTCTCAATTCCCTGCATTCTGTCTTCAAACCCTGCCCCCTCCCAGGATTTCTGTTTTACAGGTTCATTTAATGACTTCCAGATCCTTAATTTAATTACCAGACCTTTCTTACCTTAATCTCCCTGCCTCTGTTTGTAAGCAAAATACTGACTCCTTGCACAAACTGGGAGCAGCATCTCCCCTCTGCAGAACTCACATTCCACATTCAGCAAAAACAATGAGGAGTCCTTGTGGCACCTTACAGACTAACAAATGTATTTGGGCATAAGCTTTCATGGGCTAGAACCCACTTTGTCAGATGCATGGAGTAGAAATTACAGTATAAATATTACAGCACATGAAAAGATGGGAGTTGCCTTACGAAGTGGGTCAGTGCTAATGAGGCCAATTCAATTCAGGTGGAAGTGGCCTATTCTCAACAGTTGACTAGAAAAGGTGAATATCAAGAGAGGGAAAATACTTTTGTAGTGCTAACGAGGCCAATGCAATTAAGGTGGATGTTGTCCATTTCCAACAGTTGACAAGAAGGTGTGAGTATCAGCAGAGGGAAAATTGCTTTTCTGTAGTGACTGATCCACTCCCAGTCTTTCTTCAGGCCTAATTTTGATGCTGTCCAGTTTGCAAATTAATTCCAGTTCTGCAGTTTCTCATTGAAATCTGTTTCTGAAGTTTTGATGTTGAAGAATTGCCACTTTTAAGTCTATTATTCAACATCCAGGGAGACTGAAGTGTAACATTTTGAATGCTACAATTCTTGACGTCTGATTTGTGTCCATTTATTTGTTTGCATAGAGACTGTTTGGTTTGGCCAATATACATGGCAGAGGGGCCTTGCTGGCACGTGATGGCATATATCACATTGGTAGATGTGCAGGTGAACCAATCCTATGCCCAAATAAAATTGTTAGTCTCTAAGGTGCCACAAAGATTCCTCATTGTTTGTACTGATACAGACTAACACGACTATCACTCTGAAGCATTCCACATGCAGGCTGTGCTTCAGCTAAGAGCTCCACCTGGGGTTAGAATACATGCAGAAACTGTGTGAGTGGGAAGGAGGGGGAGGGCCAGAAGCTCCCCTTTCCCTGCATGTAGAGAAGCAACATCTCCATCTTACCAGTATAGAGTAAGGGTATGTCTACACTGCTGTGGCAGTGCTGTGACATGGGCAGTGTAGTCACGCTTTATCACGGGGGGAGAGCTCTCACAGCGATTAAAAAATAACCACCCCAAATGAGGGGTGGTAGCTTTAGCTCTAGGAGTGTTTAAGCGCTAAGAGTTTTGTTGCTCAGGGGTGTGTTTTTTCATACCCTGAATGACTAAAGTTTTAGCACTGAAAGTGGCAGTGTAGACACTTCAGTTGTACAAAGAACCTTAAGATTAAAGCAGGTAATTCAGCGCTTTACTGTGCTGTTATTAATGATCTAAATAGTAGCTGCTGCTAAGTTTCTGGGTGAAGTTAAAGGTCTTGGTTTGACTTATAAAGTTCCCAGTGGTTTGAGACTTGCATAGTTAAGGGCTAGTCTACACTGGCAATGCTAAAGCGCCGCTGCGTCTTGTGTGGTTGCGGTGCAGCACTGGGAGAGAGCTTTAAAAAACTCACCTCCACGAGAGGCATAGTTCCCAGTGCTGGTGCATGGTCTACAGCAGCGCTTTACTGTACTGAAACTTGCTGTGCTCAGGGGTGTGTTTTTTCACACCCCTGAGCAATAAAGTTGCAGCACTGTAACGTGCCAGTGTAAGACAAGCCCTATGAAATGCCTGTTTTCCTGGCCTTTTCTGACTGGGTATATTGAGGCACTCAGGGTGTTTACGTGATGGAGGTTATAATTTGTTAGTTTATATTTTGGGAAATAGGAGTTAGTTCAGTTGAATAAGTCATTGTGTTGTTATGGCAGGTTTCACCTGGTGGCCCTGTTACACGATCTTTCCAGTTTTCTCTCCCCCACCTTTAGCTTCCATGCAAATGCTAAATCTTGGGAATACATGCTGTGTTTTTGTTATGGAAGGTTCTGTGCAGAGGAAGTGGTCTGTAGGGGAAGTGGTAAGAGCTGCAGCACTGTCTGTTCTCTGCTTTGGGCTGTGATTAGAGGCCATTCTTTGGGAATAGTTGTTTCCTGAGAACTAGGCACTGGAGTTGGGCTGAGATGCCCGAAGAAGGGATTGCCTGTGTCATAAGTGTGAAGTAGCCTAGAATTAGTGTTTACCTGTAAGGGGTTAAGCTAAAGGTAACCTGAGAGGTGGACAACTGACCAATGAGAAATTCCTCAGGAGACAAAGGATTTTAAGTTTCAGTTTCTCTCTGTTCACCTCGGCTATGGGATGAACACAGCTATGTCTTTCACTGTAACTATTAGATTCTATTAAGTATTGTAGTCAGTAAGTTTACCTTCTCTTTATCACTTGGAGAGTTCTCAGTGGTGAGTGTTGGCTGGGTGCTTCTGGATATTGTAAGCTTCAGCAGAGATATCAACTGTGGGAGAAAATTGCCTCGGGGAAGAGGTTTGGTTTCTGAATCCTTTTGTTGATTATGGTAGATGCTGTTCTATTGATGGTTATAAGGGATTTATTCCTTTCTTTTTTCTTTTATTAAAATCTTTCTTTTAAGAAGCTGACTGCTTGTTTTTCATTGTGTAAGATCTTGGTTTTGGATCGGGCATGTCTTGCAGGATCATGCGAGGTTTGGTTTTTTTTTCTCTCAAGCTTCCCAGGGAAGGAAGAAGTTTGGGGGGGTTAGTGGAAAGGGAAAGAAGGGTCCCAAACTACCCTAGACCTAGTTTGGTGGTGGCAGCGTACCAGGTCCAAATACAGAAGAATTTGTGTTCTGGGGAAAAACATTTTAACCCAAGCTGGTAAAATTAGCTTGTGGGGGTTATTTCTTTTTTCATGCGGGTTCCCACAGCTGTACCCTAGAGTTCAGAGTGGGGAGGCAATCCTGACAGCCTGTCTCTCTGTGTTTATGTATAAATAAATAATGTTATACCTAGAATATATCTAGACTCCATGTTGTTGTTTTTGCTCCACCATTACAACATGACCAGTGAAGCCCTGAATTTCTGCTATAACGCAGCAGAGGGCTGATGCTAGGTCACAGTGGGACATTGCTATCAAAAGGAGGGGCAATAATAGTTTGGATTTATACCTTTAAATTAATTGTATTAGAGTCTAAAGTTATTGAGATCAGGGCTGTCTAATAAATATGAAAAATAAAACTAAAAAATGTATGTTCCCCAGGAGAACTTGATAGTAAGATATCTTATGCTGTGGAATATTCTTCTGTTTGGATAATTATTTGTTTGTATTGTGGTTGTGCCTAGAAACCAAGAATCAGGACCCCAATGTGATAGGCATGTACGCATATAAAATGATAATAACCCAATTGCTTTTGATATTTAAAGCTAGAAAGGACAAAATCGCTTGCAAATACACATCAGAAGGGAGAGTAATTGTACTTTCTATAATTCTATGAATGTAAATTCATGAAATTGTTTCCAATCTGATCCATACAGCTGAAAGCCCAATTATTCATTGCAAACAAGTTCCAAACACATCAGAGCACACAGTTTTTTGGAAAATAATGTTTGTTCCATGTATCCAAACAATCCCTTGATATACATGGGGGTCACTAAAGCTGAACTCTACTACATAAAATAGTGAAGAATTACAACTCAAGATGGTGTGATGCACAAAATGTCTTTTATGTCTCTATCTGTATGATCCCTAGGGAAAAAGTTCAACAGTATATGAATTGACTAATCAGTTTAACAGAAGTTTGATTGTTTTGTTCATTACAAGTGACACATGCATATAAAACAAGGAATGCTTGTGGCATCTAAGAGACTAACCAATTTATATCAGCATAAGCTTTCGTGGGCTATAGGCCACTTCATTGGATGCATAGAATGGAACGCACAGAAGTAAGATACATTTATATACACAGAAAGCAGAAAAAGTTGGAAATTACTATACCAATTCTAAGAGGCTGCTTAATTTGGATGAGTTATGAGAAAAAACCTTTTGTAGTGATAATCAAGTAGATCTGTGTCAGACAGTTGACAAGAAGGTGTGAAGGAAACTTAACTTAGGGAAATATATTCAATTACTGTAATGACTAAGCCATTCACAGTCCTTGTTTAACCCTTGGTTGATAGTGTCCAATTTGTAAATTAATTCCAGTTCTGCATCTTCTCTTTCAAGTCTGTTTTTGAAGTTTTTCTGTTTTAAAATTGGCACCTTCAAGTCTATAATAGAATGGCCAGGGAGATTGAAGTGTTCTCCTATTGGTTTTTGAATGATATGATTCCTGATATCAGATTTGTGTTCATTTATTCTTCTGCGTATTCAGACTCCATCAAGAAGCTGCCAAACTGGAATTAATTGTCTGACATAGATCTACTTGATTATCTCTACAAAGGGTTTTTTTCTCCTGCTGATAATAGCTCATCCAAACTAAACAGCCTCTTAAAATTGCGTTGGTAATTTCCAACTTTTTCTGCTTTCTGCGTATATAAATGCATCTTACTTCTGTGTGGTCCATTCTATGCATCTGATGAAGTGGGCTATCGCCCACAAAAGTTTATGCTGAAATAAATTGGTTAGTCTCCAGGGTGCCACAAAAATTCCCCGTTTTCTTTATGGATACAGACTAACACAGCTGCTAATCTTATGCATATAAAAGTTAAAATACTGAGGGAGGGAAAGATTCCTTTTATTAATAATGTCACTCATTTGAATTCCAAGTAGCAATATTCCTAAAGAAAAATGATAGATCTTTGTTAGCTTAATCTGGAATCCCAGAGGAGCATACAAGTTATTATTCATTAAGGGAATGACTGATATGCTCCGGCCTGGAATCGATTTGATACAGACAATTCCCATCTTGGTATGGAGGAGCAAATGTTTACAAACATTACTCTCAATAGTATCAAAAAGAGCAAAACCTCAAAGCCACCACAGGGTGCTCTTTCTAATCCCTCCTTAAGACCCTCATCTGCTGTGAAACCTACAAAACACTCGACAGTGGTTTGGCAGCTGATTTGCTGTGACCACTGCTTATCATACGGATCTTACTCATCTCACTGTTACCTTGTGCTCCTCCCATCTGTTTGTTGCATCCTACTGTTGCCCTCATACTTCGACTATAAGCTCTTCAGGGCAGTGACCATCTGTTTGTTATGTGTTTTGCAGTGTCTAGCACATTAGGGCTGGAGCTTCAAGGCATTACTGTAATATAAATAATAATAAATAATAAATAATATATAATAATAATAATAAGTAGCTAATCAAGATCAATATATCCATGTCATGTGTGTGGTGGCAGAATAGGTCCTTAAAGTAGCAAAACACTCCAGTAAAGCAATCCTAGTGAACCATATGCACCAAACTTTACACCAGTGAGCTTTATAGTATGGATACATACACTGCAGAGTTTGGAATACAACTCCTATTTTATTGCCTTCTACCTGTGATATCCCAGGTTTTGAACTCAGGCCTTTTTTCTGTGACCAGGGCAAGGCGATTTTCCTCAAAAGTGGTCATGCCTCTCTGACAAGTCCTTGCCAGTTATTCCTGTCCTGAGGGTGTCTTTAAAGAGTTTCTTTTGACCTCCCCATTTCCTTTCTCCATTGGTGAGCTGGGCGTACAGCAGTTGTTTTGGTAAGGGTACATCAGGCATGCGCACACACTGCCCGCTCCACCTCAGCTGGTGCTGGATAACCAAGGCCTCAACACTGAAGATGAGGACACTGATATTAGTGTGATGATCCTCCTACTTTATGTTGAGACTCTTCTGAAGAAAGTGCTGGCGCTGGTGTTTTAGGTTTTTCAGGTGTTTTCTGTAGGTCACCCACGTCTCCCAGACGTAGAGGAGAATTGGGATCACCACTGGTTTGTAAACTAACAGTCTAGTGTGTGTTCTGATGTGATTGTTGAACTCTGTGAGACAGTCTGCCAAAGGCCAGGCTGGCACAGTGGATTTTATGCTGAATCTTGATATCCATGTCTGTCCTCTGTGAGAGATGGCTGCCCAGATAGGCAAAGTATTCTACATTTTCCAGAACTGGTGGGAAACTTTTGTTTTGCTGATGTTCAGAGTTAGCCGTAGGCTTTTGTTAGCTCCAGAGAAGCAATTAAGGGCTGTTTGTAGGTTCACCTTTGGGCGTGCAACTACAGCACAGTCATCTGTGCACTGGAGTTCGATTATTGTTGCCAATATTACTTTAGTTCTGGCACAGAAATGAGACAGGTTGTAAATGCTACTAGGAAACAAAATTGAGGTCAATTGCATAATAAAAATAACTGAAGTACAGAAACCTGTAAGAGAAGATTGAATCGCTTCATCTAATATGTGCTTGTATTGAGTATTACTAATGTCTCTCTCATTAAATACATTATGCAACATTCATTAAATTAACAATTTCATATCTGCTGATAGAGAGGTGAACTAACAGCAAAAGTTAACAGCTGAAGAAATGAGATAAAGAAGCCATGGAAATGTCCCCCACAATAGAACTGCTTAGAAAGTTTTTAAATCTTTAAGCAAACGCTCTTCAAACCGGTTTCCCATTCTTTTCTGTGGAATGCTCACACTAGCAATCACTTGGGAACCTCAAGCCAAATGGATTTATATCTGAGGGGAAACCATCTCATTAACTTCTTGAACATTCTTCCCTTGGGGAAAAAAATAATGTGACTGTAAACGACTTTGCAGTCAGGAGAAAAAAATGGAATTACAATTTTTCAGGGGTTTCTTGTGTCACATTCACATTTGTTGCAAGCCTGGCTCATATCGGGCTGAGCATGATGTGCATCATTGGCACACCTGCTCTTTCTTTTCTCTTCTAAAGTAAGGGTTGGAAAGAGATTTTCAAAAGTAATAACCATCGGCCTAAGTGCTCCCATCGAAGTGAATGAGAATTTTACAGTTAGCTTCCGTGGGAGCAGAATTAGACCCGTGCTGACAGCTGGGGAGCTCATTCATGTTATAAGGTGGACATAGTACAAATTATCATTGAGAAATATTAGTCTGTAACATAGTTAAGCTCGACTTTCATCCCTGCACAAATTTGCCTGACCAATACAATCGACTGGTAATTGCATATGCATGATCTTAGCTTCTGGTAGCATTTATCTGAAAAGTGTCTGGGTACGTCTGCAGATTTGATCTTCTTCAGCTCTTGTGCAGCTTCTGCCTCAGTACTTTTGCCTTTGACATTATGGTGGACATTTCAGTGGTAATATAATGGAGTAAGAGGACATTTTAACAATTTGTTATAACATAGATTTAGGCATTACCTTTCTGGGTACCTGCATTGTAAACTAGTGTATATTAACTGAGCATTTGTCTATGAAACAGTAGTAGTCCAATCATTAATTAGTACTGACTAAAAAGTTGGAAGTTGACGTGCATGTATTGCATACATCTGATGAGAAATACATGTCCATGTTTTTAGGGTTGGATTTTTTTTCTTACTTACACCAATGGTTTCAACTGAATTATTCCTGATTTACACCCATGTAAGTGGGGGAAGGGTCAGTTCCAAAGTCTACTATTGGCTAGAGCAAAGGAATAAACAGAGTTATTCTATTGGTGGTGGTAATATATGTGTGTAAGAAGAGTCTGGAAGAGGACATTGCAAGGTGAATTACCAAGCAGGTAAGAGCCAACACTATGTTAGTCAATATGCTCCCAGTGAAAGGATTAATTTTCTTCCCCTTTCAGTATTTGTTCTATTGGTCTGAGACTGTGAACTTATTGAAGAAACACCATTGGAAATTACTGTGGCGGGACTCGTTTTTGTGGTTTTCAAATTTTATTTTACTCATTTTCTTATGCCCAAACAAATTGGTTAGTCTCTAAGGTGCCACAGGTACTCCTCATTCTTTTTGCGGATACATACTAACATGGCTACTAATCTGAAACTCGTTTTCTTTTGTTATCAATACATCCTGGCAACTGTGCTTTTACACAGTGTCAGTCAAGAAGATGGCCATCTCTGGGTTACAGTGCTAATTTGGATTGAAAGACTGTCACATTGTTCTGGTCTCCAGCTTGTCATGTGGATCTGTAGTAAAGGGAGCCATATAAGTACTTTAGCTCAGTGTCCACGAGAGAGCACAGTGTGTGTGTGTCTTCTGTCACAAGTTGACTCTGAAAACACAAAATGGCCACTGCATCAGGAAACGGCATGTCTCTCCATTCAGACATGCAGTACCCAGAAAGTAAGTTAAAACAGATATGAGCTGCATCCGCTATAGTAGGGGTGGGCAAAGTACGGCCTGCGGGCCACATGTGGCCCGCCTGCACTTTTCACCGGGCCTGTGAGTTGGGGGGGGGGGGGGCGGGGCCAGTGGCCCCACCATCCCAGCCCGGGCCAGCGCGCCAAACTGCAGGGCCCCGCGCTCCTGGGCCACGGCGCCGGGGCCAGGTCGAGCACCGCCCACCACGGGGCCCCGTGCTCCCGGGCTGGGACCAGGGTGCCGGGCTGAGCGCTGCCTGCCATGGGACCCTGCGCTCCCCGGCTGGGGCCAGGCTGATCGCCACCAGCTGCAGGGCCCCGCGCCCGGCTGAGCATGGTAAGTGGGGGCGGGGGCTTAGGTAGTGGGGTCCCGGGGGTGGTTGTTGGGGGACGGTTTAGGTGGTGGGGTCCTGGGGTGGTGGTGGTTAGGAAGGGGGGTCTCAGGAGGGGACAGTTAGGGAACAAAGAGCAGGGGGGCTTCGATAGGGGGTGGGGTGCCGGGGGTGGTGGTTAGGGGTGGGGAGGAATCGGGGGGGTCAGGGAACAAAGAGCAGGGGGGCTTAGATGGGGTTGGGTCCTGGAGGGGCAGAGTGGGGGGGTCTTCAGAGGGGGCGATCAGGAATGGGGGGTTGGATGGGTCGGCGATTCTGAGGGGGGCAGTCAGGCAGTGGGAAGTGGGTGGGGGTTGGGTAGGGGGCAGGGCCAGGCTGTTTGGGGAGGCACAGCCTTCCCTACCCGGCCCTCTGCACAATTTTGAAACCTAATGTGGCCCTCGGGCCAAAAAGTTTGCCCACTCCTGCACTATAGCTTTCATTTTCTCTGACTGAACGTGACATTGGAGGATATAAAGTGGTGGCTGTAGAATGGAGAAGAAGCCTCTCTCCTCCATATCCATTTCAACTGGCCTTCTGTTTGAGGCTGCCCACACAGTGGTGCTGAAGCCAGGAGTGACAGTGGGTGCTGCCGGACCCCCCTGGCTTGAATTAGTAATAACAAACACCAAATACATAGTTTCCGTCACCAGCACCCCCACTATAAAAACTGTTCCAGCTCCTCTGTGCTCGCAGTGAGAGAACCAGAACTAGGCTTGAATTGCAAAGTTTGAATCTGAACTTTATCTTACAGTTCCAGGTGTTTGGAGCCATGGTTTTGGGTAGGACCCATGTTTAATGGAGGGAAGGTGATGGTTCACTTCACTGATCTCAGGATTTAAGCAGCAGAATGGCACTGTCCTATGTATTAATGAATAAACCAGGGGTGGGCAAACTTTTTGGCCCGAGGGCCACATTAGGTTTCAAAATTGTACGGAGGGCCAGGTAGAGAGGGCTGTGCCTCCTCAAATGGCCTGGTCCTGCCCCCTACCCAACCCCCACCCACTTCCCGCCCCCTGACTGCCCCCCTCAGAACCCTTGACCCATCCAACCCCCCATTCCTGATCGCCCCTTCTGAAGACCCCCCCACTGTAACTGCCTCTCCCAGGACTCAATCCCCCTGCTCTTTGTTCCCTGACCCCCCCGACTCTTTCCCACCCCTAACCACCCCCCCAGGACCCCACCCCCTATTGAAGCCCCTTGCTCTTTGTTCCCTAACTGTTCCATCCCGAGACCCCCCATCCTAACCACCACCCCAGCCCCCCCCCACCAACGCCCCCCCCCCCCCCCTACCATGCTCAGCTGGGCTCTGTGGCTGGCGGCACTTGGCCTGGGAGCGTGGGGCCTGCAGCTGGCGGTGCTTGGGGGTGCAGGGCTCCGCTGCAGGCGGTGCTTGGCCCGGTCCCGGTGCCCCAGCCCGGGAGCGCGGGGCCCTGCGGTGGGCAGTACTCCCGGGGCCCTGGCTCTGGAACGCGGGGACCTGCGGCGGGCGGCACTTGGCTGGCCCCGGCACCCCAGCTTGGAAGTGCCGGGTTGTGTGGCTTGCCGTGCTCACCCGGCACCCCGTGCCGGGAGGGCAGCGCCACTGGTCCCGCCTCCCCGGGCCAAGCTCGCGGGCCGGATTAAAAGGGCCAGCGGACCACATGTGGCCCGCGGGCCATAGTTTGCCCACCACTGGACTAAACTGTGAAAGCAAATTCTTTTCCAGCCACCTACCCTCATCATCAACAACCGCTGCCTTGTTATACTGAAACCATCCCTCCCACTCCAAAGCAACGAGCATAGCAAAGCCTCACAAAAATTGAATACAGCCAGTAGCTTTTTCAATGTACCTGACACTTGCTGCATTGTATTTCATTGTGCCACGCACACAACACTGTGCTCCAAGTCTTTGCTTTTTTATAGCCTTGGCTCTTTGATGTTCTGCATCTTGCTGAAATGTAGTTGGTGTTTATGGTAGCCCATAGGGCTCTTCTGCCGTCTGGCTCAATGTGGCTATGCCAGAAATAATAGCTCTTGATGGACCAAGAGGCATGGTGCTTTAAAAATAAAATAAAATTACATTACATTAAAAAGAGGATAGAAAAGACTGATGCACTGAACGCATTGTGATGTTATACTTGAAAGAGCAATCAGTAGGCAAATTGTCTAAAACTCGAGCTTCTTTCTGAGCACTAATGCAAATTATAAAGCTGACAACACAGTTCCGAGTTGAATGCTGCTTATGTGCCTAGATATGGCATATCTAGCGCAGCATTATTATTTATTTTACCAAAGCATTTCTTCCCTTTGAATAAAGGTAATTGTACTTGGTGATGCACTTTTGATTTCTGGTCCCTTCTGTGTGCAATTATTCTCTTCACATTGCATTAGTTACATATGATTGGAGTTGATTTCCTGCTCCTTTGGAAGGCATCTGGTTGTTTTTAGTTCAAATTGCTGCCTCTGCTAGGTTGAAGCTACATGCATGGACATAAAAGCATCCTAGGCCTTTTAATAAGAGCAAATAATGGAGAGAGAAGTTCTGGGCTGTATCCTGAACAACTAGGTTCCTCTGCGACAGGAGGGTGCCTTCAGGTCGGTAAAGACACCCTATCCCTGTGGCCTATGTATCCCTTAACGCTGCTTCTGGGTGTAATGGGTTTGGGACAAGCCACAGTCTATTTAACCCTGCCTCAGCATAGGAGTGGGAGGGTTGAACTAGATGACCTCTTGAGGTCCTGTCTGCCCATACTTTTCTGTAGTTCTGTGGCAGTGGTATGGTGGCCCTACCCCCGGAAACCCATGGCCTGATTTAAACGGCACTTAGCCCTCACTGTTTCCATTGGTTTCAGTAGGATTATGTATGGCCAGAGTGTCTGATGATCAGACCAGCAGTCAGTGCCATATGCTGGATATTGGGTGGTGGTTAAGGAAATGGTGGCTCAGACAGGCACATAAAATAGGGTTTCTACTGGATTAACCACATACACTGTATTTAGTAACATTACCGTAGTACAACCAAGTAAAACGACCAAGGTTGCGATCCACATCCATAGCCTGAGACCTAATATGGTATTTACACTACATAAAAGAACATGATCCTAGGAATGCTGATTAGACTAGAAGTGGGTAAAGAACAGGCTCTTTATATCTTCATGAAATTTTCCCAGTGAAACTTAAAAAATGTGCATTATCTTGAATGACTTTGTCTGTAGTGGGTCCTTCTAGCCATCAGAACCTTCCTTCTCTATCATTCCCATTGAATACAGACAGGGGCAAACTCCATAGACTGGTTTACGTGGGCCATTGGCAAAGTTACCGTGAGGACTGACTTACTGTGTCAAGTGCTAGTGCGTTGTGAATGCTGCTGCCTCTTCTTTCCCTTGAGTGCTCTGGTGGGTTTTTATTTGCTGCACAGCAGCAGCAGAAATGACAAAGAGATATTTGACCCAAAAGAGGAACCATTCGCTTTTGCACAATAGTGCAGGTTGCACTTATCACCATTCCACTTCATTGGCCAGCCCCTATGCTGTCAGCTTGACAGATTTGTTACTGGACCCTTTGTCCTTCCGCTGGCGAGCCATAAGGACAGGCCGTGGGGACCTATAGCAGGTGCACATTTCGCTATGAAATGGAAATTCGATGCACCAGCTCATGGAGATCTAGGGTGACCAGACAGCAAACGTGCAAAAGCGGGACAGGAATGGGGGGAAATAAGGAAAAAGACCCCAAAATTGGGACTGTCCCTATAAAATTGGGGCATCTGGTCACCCTATGGGGAATGGCAGGAACTAAATCCTTATTATGAAGAAAATAATGGGCTGACACAGTGCTTGTGTGAAAACTTTAGCTGAGTAGTCTGAGCTGTGAATATGAAGTTCCATCACCATAGCTACACCCTGAAGTCAATGGACATACTCAGGTATAACTGGAGGAAGAATCTGGCCCACAGTATTTAGTTCTTATATCATCACTAATCCAACTCTGAAATGAAACTATGTCATCCTAGTACCATTTTCAGGTCCTATAGGGAGACAAAAATAATTTGTCTTCCAAGTGCTTCCTGGGAAGAACCAGCCAAAATGAGTGTCCAAGATTTATCTCTGCTGATAAAAGGTGAATGAATGTTCCATAGGAAAACCTGAAAAACGCTGGATAAAGAATTATCTCAACAACACAATGCTTCAGGATTACTGTAGAAACCACTTATTTTGAAAAGGGCTTGTGGGCCTTGAGGAAAAGTAATAAAATGACCATGGCAAAGGCTCAAAACTGTCATGCAGTTAGCGAACAGATTTACCTATCTTCCTTCTCCTTAACGTTCTTTAATATCACTAGTTAGCTGTATCCATTCCAGCCTGTGGGTCTATAGATTATATCTACTGTCGCTGGGTCTTTAAGGGGCCAGTCTCATATAAATCACAAGGATCCTCCTGTCCTATAACCTCCCTAGTGATATTTTTTTTAAAGCAGCAACTGCACCTTTATTAGTCCCTTTGCCACAGAACAAATGCCTCCTACTGCTTCGGTCCCCTTGTCATTTGTTTTCTCTGTTGAACATAAAAAGTCACATCCTCAGCTGATGAGATGAAACAAATGAGGGGAAACATTGAGACCTTTTACTGTTGAGAAACCCAACAAAAATATTTTTTTTAAAAAAATAGACATAGGCATTGATAGTCTAGAGCAGTGTTTCTCAACCTTTTTGATACCAGGGACAAGCCTGCTGCCTTCCTAAACTGTGTCAGGAGATCTTAGGGACCGGCTCTGGTCCACAAATTGGCCAATGAGAAACACTGATCTAGAGTCAGTCACTAAAGCTATATTTTGAATGATCATGGTCATGTTAAGAGTCATGGTCCAAATTCCCCTACTCCCCCATCACTAAACCATGGAGAATCAGAAGGGTGGAGGCCAGAGGATTGTTCTCTCAAAAGGGAAGAAATTGGAGAGGGTGGCGGGGGCTAGGGACCAGGATCTAAGGAAAGACACTTTCAGTCTATTCAGACAGAGCTATCCCCATGTGCAGCTTCTACTTCCCAGCTGCACCACTGGCAGAACCTTTGGTAATTGGTGTTTGTGAGTTAGGTTGTGGACAGTGATCATTACATGGACCGCATTTAATCAGCTTCCACCCCATGTTTTCATAGCAAACACTGTGAGAGCCTTTACCACAGACAAAGATGTAGCGTGCATCCTCTCCAAGAGAAACGAAAGAGCAAAAATCATTACAGGAAGCAATTTCAACCCAAGCCCATTTGCTATAGCTACTGGAATAGCTACCAGCTGTAGCACAACTTATATTTCACTTGGGTGACACACAGCAGAGCTATCTCAGACCTTTCTGTGTGCTCAGTTAAGTAGACCACATTCCTCCCCCTCAGTTAATAGTGAAGCAATTGGAGAGGGGCAGTGGGTGTGGCTGGATGTGTGGGGTTTTTCGAATAAGATGTAAAACCAGAGTTCTAAGGGCTCATGGGCTTTACAGATTTCCCTGGGCCTTTTCGCAAGAGTAGGAGTGTTAATCTTGATGTCCTCACCCAATTCCACATCAGATTATTCTGAGAATCTGCCTGCTTAAATTTCTCTGTAGTTTCAATTAGATACAATATTCTTTTCCTTTTGCTGACCTAATGTGTTACTGTGTGCTAATTAATAGCTGCGGTATTTCATCCTGAAGGTGGCTGCATTTTAGTGGCGTATGAAATGAGCCTTTGGAAACTTTAATAGCTGCAAAGCTATTTGTGATTGTTGGATGGACAGTACTATAGAAATGTATTGCACTCTCTCTCTCACACACCCACCCACCCACACCCAAAGGCTCCGGGTACATCTCAGGAAATGATTTGGGAGTATTTTATCTTTTGGAATGTTACCATTAAAACACACATAATAAATAAACAGAAGAAATCCAGGGAATGAAGAAGAAAGGTACATGAAACCAAAATTGTAAACCTATAGACATTCCCAGATAAGGTAGCCAAGATATCTGCTTCTGCCCGCCTCACTGAGGTCCCGCAGCCTCTGCCAAGCCCAATAAGGTTCCCAAGGGCATAGGAGTTGGTTTTAATGCACTCCAACAAGACTGAAGGTCTACGTACCAGGGAGGCGAGAGCTTGAGTAGGGTGTTTGTGTGTGTGGGGGAGGAGAGGTGAGGATGCAGAGGTAAGCTCCCAACAAGCATAGTAAGGGTTGTGGTGGTTTGGGCTGTCATGAATCTATTACCATATGGGAGAGATGGGAAGATAATGAGCCTCAGAAGATGTGTAGAAGAGGGTGAAATATTCCCTTTCTACTGCACTTCATAATCCCCTTCCTCATGCTGCCCCTTCCCTCCCTTCTCCTCGACTGGCACCCTCCACTCCCCCTTTCCCAGGCCAGTCCAAAGTTGAGTGTTGTCTCAAATCTGCCCCCTCAACACACCTACCCTACACACCTCAGACCTTCCATAAGCAGGGCAGGCCCTAGAAGGTGTGCAGGAGGGACTGCTGGGGCTAGCAGGCAGCAGGACAGAACAGGGACCCATCTCCCACCATGCAGATCCCGGGCGTAAGTCAATCAAATACATTTAATGTTCGTCATCATCTTCCACTACTGGGTCTCAAGGCTCAGTCCAGAATAAAAGCATTTGATGAAGTTCCTAGCGGTGGACTTACAAACAGTCTGTATGACAGCGGTGTCCAATAGAAATCTGATGCTAGCCACACTTGGGGTTTTGAATTTTTCTTATTTGTCACATTATAAAACAGCATTAAAATACATACTACAAACAACATTTCAAATTATTTTGTATTAATATCTAAAGTAAGTAGATAATACAAAAAATATTAATAGGTACTACTAACACAAAATTACTTCAGTGAGACACTTTGCATTCTTTTTCTTGTACCATAACCCTGAACTCTGGTTCACACATCCACGCAATATGCTCATGCATTACCCACAATTCAATAGCCTAGTTGCCACATGTGGCTAGTGATGAACGTATTGGACACCGCTGCTGGATGATGACCTGCAGGCTAGATGCAATAGTCTCCTTTTCTCAATGAGAGACTGTGGTACTGGTCAGTTTAGACTTGAGATTTTTCTTTGTGAGAAACAGAGCTACTGTTTTTCTTTTTTTGAAATGAAAGTTCCTGTCTGCAGCTGACATTTGATGTTATATATTAAGCCCCCCCAAACTTACAAGCCGTAGCTGTATCACAAACAGAAATATTAAGGGAATTTTTGGATTTGTTTCTAATCAAGTAAAATTTGGGCCTAAGCAATAAAAGCTCAGTGAGGTTATCAAAATAATTAGGCTATCTAAGGGCCTTTGAACACCTCTTCTTTTAGGGTGTTATAATGTCGAGTTCCCTTGGCTGACTCCATGATTAAAGTGCTACCGTTACAAAATGATTTATTTGTATAAGCATAATATTCCTAAGCACATCATGAGACATCTGCTCTGAAGTTTCCCTCACTTCTGTTTTCCCTCTCCCTTCAGATTCTTCCTTCACCACAATAGCTACATCCACAAGGGGGCAGCAGCATCTTCTTGACTGCAGAAAGTTCCCGGCATAGATTTTGTACTTTTACAGCCTGGCTTCACTGGTCACAAAGTGATCCTGAAACGTTACCCTGGTGACGAAATGATGGCATATTACATCTCACTTCGTACAGCAGGTAGAAAATCAGTCTTCTCATCTTCTGAATAGTGGTGGGCGTTACATTTCTTCACTCGTCTCTCACTTTTTCCCCCCTTCACATATTTTTCTTCAATAACACAGAAAAGAATGAAAGCTGCTTAGGGAAAAGGGGAGGTAGGAGAGCCCTCCACATGATTAAGTCAAATACTGGATCAAGAAGGGTTTCTTTCTGCTCTGGCTCAGCTCAGTCCCCCTCTTCCACAGGAATGCCAACAAGTTAGGGAGAAAAATAGGGTAGCAACCCCACCTTCCCACCATTGCATGTTGTCTGTATTCTTCCATTGTGGGAGTCGGGTTTGCTTCCTTGAGGAACAAACACTTGGGCCAGCACTTAAAATTCTCTGAAAGCTCTAGTTCAGTTGCAAGATCAGGAGCTTGTTGCAAGAGTTACTGGGTGAGTTTCTGCGGCTGTGCCTTATAATGGATGGACTGCCTCTGGATTTTTGAAGACTGGAACTGACCAGAGGCTCAGGGTCACGGGCCTCTTTCTTTACTCCTGCCCCCTCCTGTCTCCCTAGCAGCACAGCCACAGCCCCTGAAGACACTTCTACTTGTGTCTGCAGGTTTTACACAGCAAAAAGCACCTACCAGAAAAATTAAAAGGGAACTGAGAAGAATCACAAGTTCCCTTTTTGTTAAAACAAAGTCATTGCTGAAAAGAATTTTCAGTCATTGCTGATGTGTGTTGGTCTTGAACAAGTCACCTAGTGAGGAAAGGCTCACTTGCACATGATTACTCCCCTAGACTGTCACACGCACCAGCAACAGTTGAGGTTGTGCTTGAGGAAAAGAAATTAGATATCAAGTGAAGTGTCTCCTTAAGTAGCAAAAAGGCACATGATAAAAATTAGCATGTGGGTTGCAGAGGGTGAGGTTGTGGCTTTAAACCGCTTTCCATGCCCCTATCTGTATTCAGTCTTATTACGGTATTAGATGAGTTTTTTATTTTATTTTACTAGGTAATTCACTTTGTTCTGTCTGTTACTACTTCAAACCACTTAAATCCTACTTTCTGTGCTTAAAATCACTTTTTAATTATTAATTAACCTGGATTATGTATTAGTATTGGGGGGAGGGAACAGCTGTGCATCTCTCTCTCTCAGTGTTTTAGAGGGTGAACAACCTATGAGTTTACCTTGTATAAGCTTTATATAGGGTAAAACGGATTTATTTGGGGTTTGGACCATATTGGGAGTTGAGCATCTGAATGTTAAAGACAGGAACACTTCTTAACCTGTTTTCAGTTCAGCCTACAGCTGTTAGGGGATGTGGTTCAGACCTGGGTCTGGGTTTGCAGCAGGCTAGTGAGTCTGACTCAAACCGGGCTGGATGCTGGAGTCCTAAGCTGGCAAGGGCAAGAAAACAGGGGCAGAAGTAGTCTTGGCACATCAGTTGGCAGCCCCAAGGGGTTTCTGGGATCTAACCCGTCACACATACATTGGTAGCAGGTGTTGATTTGTTTTCTGGTTTTGAATCATTCTTACTGTCTATGCCAAGAATGCTTCAGGTAGCTGCAACACCGCCAATTACATGAACTAGATGTATTTCTTAACAAAAACTTCTTAAGTGTTGTCTCCTATTTTCATCACATATTCTTCTATACTCTACAGAAGGATCCATGTTAAGGATTATTTTCTTAATACAGTGAGAAGACCAGAATTCAGCCTGCGTGAAGTACCCTCTATTTAAGTACTCAGATATTTTTAACAATCCACCTTGTTAAAAAACAAACTGGGAAACCAACAAGCCCCAAACCTAGACGGCAAATAGAGTAAAGAGTTTAACATGGGTAGGAGTCATCTCTAGGAAAGCATTTTCTCTTGAAAGCTCCATGACCTTCCCCCACCTCCCAGGTAGTCTTCGGATTCTGCTCCCAGCCTGGAGCCAAAGTGAGAGACCACAAAAGCCCCCTGCTCACTCCCTACCTGGAGCCGGGCAGCCTTCTCAATTTCACAGTTTGGCCATGAACTGACTAGGCTGCTCAGGTCTGGGCAGGGAGTGGGCAGTGGGGGCCTAGAAACCGGGGCAGCTGGACCCTGCTCTTTGGTGGTGAGAAGTCCCACGCAGCTTCCCCACGAGCTCCTGGTGGGGCGTGAGGGGCTGAGAAGCCCCGGGCAACTTTCCTCTGCTCCCAGCAGGAAACAGGAGGGGCAAGAAGCCCTGCATAGCTTCTTCCACTCCCTGTGGGGAACGGGGAGCAGAGGAAGGGGGCAGCCCTCTGGGAGACCAGGACCTGTGGGGCAGCCAGGCTCCCAGCAGGGAGCTGCCAGCAGAGTGGAGAGACTGTGCTCTCAGCTCTTCACACTGGCTTCTTTGGTTGGTGGAAGTGCTCCAGGTGAGGACACACAAACAGAATAGGTAGCAATGGAGGCTGGAGGCTGGGTTGGAACAAAAAGGAATGGATAACGCTGCCCAGCAACTAAGCTTAATTCTCACATATTTGCTCCTTTCCAGGCTTCGTAAGAGAGGGAGCACTGGGTGCTGAATAAGGATGTTATTGAAAGTCAGTGGCTGTTTGGGGGCCTGAGGACCAGCTGTGCCTTTGAAAAATCTCCCCCTTAGCTTCTGGTGACAATGGGATTTAAGAGCACATCTCTCCCATGCTGCATGAAGGCAGCTAAGCTTTGCAGAGGAGTGTGAACCAGCTGGAGTGAAGCAATAATTCATCACATGAGCAAGTTCTTACAGTACCCCCAATCCTTGTCTGTTCCCCTGTTATTCTTGGTCACCCCTTTGCTGGGAGAGGGACTTTAAATGTTTCTGAAGCATTAAAAACAACACAAATAATAATGGATTCCACTGGTTCAAGGAGACACACAACGGTCTGTAAGAACAAAGCTCATAGTCCCACGCATGAGAGTAACCAAGGCTCCTCTCTCAAGGCTGAGCTGGAGTTTTCCAGCATATCACTCTTGTCAAGCCTAGATTTTGTCAGGAAGGCCTGGGAATTTCTATGAGCTTTGGAAACAGTTAGTCCTCTGGCCCTTAGACATTGGATTTGATGTAGGAATGACTGGATGAAATTCTATTGCCTGTGCTATGCAAGAGCAGATGGTGACCATGATTCCTTCTGGCCTTAGAATTTCTGAATGGCATAAATTTCCCAGACGGGATCTCCAGCCTGGGCCAGCTGCCTCCTAACCTGCTCCTGCCTCCTAGGAACACAGCACTGTTTGGGTAACTGCCCTAAAATTCCAGAGAGGTGCATTAGCTACAGCTAAAATCATTTCTTGTGCAGTGTGGGTTTTAGTTGTGTCTATAGGTGCCAGCGTGAACTGTCAGCCTTCTGTGGTTTCCATCAGCAGACCATCCTCCTTTTCATGTATAGGAAAGCGACTGCTTAGCACCATGGCTCAGGGATCCCTTGTGATCCCTTGCTGGTGCAGTGGCTACAAAGGAACTGAACTCCTTTCAAGCGATTGAAAAGGGGGAGGACCAGTCCCATTTCCCCAACACACTCATCTACTGAGCTTCTGCAAAAAACTCGTATATTCTTATACTCCACCAACTCTTGTTTAACTCAGCCGTTCTTGGCAGCCCACCTCCCTGCAGCCGAACAACCAAGGCTTGGCTCAGAGAATTAATTAAAAGGAGTCCCCATGGCTGCTTCTGTTATTTGGAAGAAGTCATCCTGTATCTTGGCGGCAGAAACCTTCATTGTCTCCCTGGCTTAAATATTGGCTTTGCTGCTAGTACACTACAGCCCCTCCTTGGCTGCTACATACATTGCACTGCCATTACAATAACAACAATTAGTCCAGTGCTACCTTAAAGACTAACAGATTTAGTTGGGCATAAGCTTTTGTGGGTAACCCCCCCTCACTTCTTCAGATGCATGGAGTGAAAATTACAGATGCAGGCATTGTTATACTGACGCATGAAGAGAAGGGAGTTACCTCACAGTCAGCATCACTTGCCCCATAACCTCTGCCGTACAGAGTGCAACGCCATCCACAGCCTTAGAAACAACTCTGACGTTATAATCAAAGGGGCTGACAAAGGAGATGCTGTAGTCATTATGAACAGGTCAGACTACAAACAGGAGGCTGCCAGGCAACTCTCCAACTCCACCTACTACAGGCCACTATCTTCTGATTCCACTGAGGATTACCAAAAGAAATGACACCATCTGCTCAAGAAACTCCTTGCTATAGCACAGGAACAAATCTACTCAGATACACTCTCAGAGATCTAACCAGGGGTGTTCTCTCTGCTACCCAAGATACATAAACTTGGAAACCTGGACACCTCATCCTGTCAGACACTGGCACTCTTACAGCAGGATTTTCTGGCTATTTGGACTCTCTCTTCAGACTCTATGCTACCAGCACTCCCAGCTATCTTTGAGACATCGACTTCCTGAGGAAACTACAGTGCATTGGTGATCTTCCTGAAAACACTATCCTGGGCACCATGGATGTAGAAGCTTTTTACACTAATATTCTACATGAGGATGGACTACAAGATGTCAAGAACAGTATCCCTGATGAGACCATGGCATACCTGGTGGCTGAACTTTGTGACTTTGTCCTCACACACAACCATTTCAGATTTGGGGACAACTACTATGGGTACTCGCATGGCCCCACAGTATGCCAACATTTTTATGGCTGACTTAGAACAACGTTTCCTCTGATCTCGTCCCCTTGTGCCCCTCCCTCTTCTACTTGCGCTACATTGATGACATCTTCATCATATGGACCCACGGGAAGGAGGCCCTTGAAGAATTCCACCTGGATTTCAATAATTTCCACCCTACCTCACCTCAGCCTGGACCAGTCCACACAAGAGATCCACTTCCTGGACACTACAGTGCAAATAAGTGATGGTCACATAAACATCACTCTATACCAGAAACCAACTGACCGCTATACTTACTTACATGCCTCCAGCTTCCATCCAGGACACATCACATGACCCATTGTCTACAGCCAAGCCCTAAGATACAACTGAATTTGCTCTAATCCCTCAGACAAACCCCTACAAAATCTTCATTAAGCATTCATAAAACTACAATACTCACCTGGGGAAGTGAGGAAACAGATTGACAGAGCAACACAGGTACTCAGAAGTCACCTACTACAGGACAGGCCCAACAAGGAAAACAACAGAACACCACTGTCCATCACATACAGTCCCCAGCTAAAACTTCTCCAACATATCATCAACGATCTACAACCTATCGTGGAAAACGATTCCTCACTCTCACAGAGCTTGGGAGGCAGGCTAGTCCTCGCTTACAGACAGCCCCCCAACCTGAAACAAATACTCACCAGCAACTACACACCATCCACAGAAACACGAACCCAGGAACCAAACCCTGTAACAAATCTCATTGCCTATTCTGTCCCCATATCTACTCTAGCAACACCATCAGAGGACCCAGCCACACTATCAGGGGCTCCTTCACCTGCACATCTCCTAACGTGATATATGCCATCATGTGTCAGCAATGTCCCACATTGGCCAAACCTGACAGTTTCTACGTAAAAGAATAAATGGACAGAAATTGGACATCAGGAATGGTAACATACAAAAGTCAGTAGGAGAACACTTCAATCTCCGTGGACATTCTATAACAGATTTAAAAGTAGCCAGACTTGAAATGCAGAACTAAAATTCATTTGCAAATTTAACTCCATTAACTCCATGGGCTTGAATAGGGACTGGGAATGGCTGGCTCATTACAGAAGCAACTTTTCCTCTCCTGGAATTGACATCTCCTCAATTATTGGGAGTGAACTACATCCACCCTGACTGAATTGGCCCTGTCAGCACTGGTTCTCCACTTGTGAGGTAACCTCCCTTCTCTTCATGTGTCAGCATATTTATGCCTGCATCTGTAATTTTCACTCCATGCGTCTGAAGAAGTGGTATTTTTACCCAGAAAAGCTTATGCCCAAATAAATCTGTTAGCCTTTAAGATGCCACCCGACTCCTTGTTGTACAGACTAACATGGCTACCCCTGATATTTGACATTACAATGAAAGGACTGCAGTGTTAGCATGTACCTGATATAATGAGAAGCCTAATAGGTGGTTTTCCTACAGGTAAGCCAGGAGTTAAAGCAGCAGCCCAAAGTAGACTGCAAAGTCAAGGATAGACCTTGCCTGATGTTAATGGCTCAGCTTTATAGTCAGTATCTAATCATAAAGGACTTGAATTGCAGGCAGGCAGTAATCTGGCTGGCACAGTGAAAAAGAGCCATTTAACTTGCCCAGCTCCTCTCTGTAGTCATAGCTGAAATACTAATGTGCTGTAATAGTTACAGCCATCAATCACTCTTGGGTCTGCCAACGATCCACAGATCGTTAAATATAAATGCTTGTTAAGGTGAAAGTAGTTTGGTAGGGGGTAGAAACACATATCCGTGTCTGAAATAAGCCCTAACACTTTAACTGGTGGAAAAAAAAAAAAGGGTTCTAAAAAGATTTTAAATGGTACTGGAGTTTAATCTGATAATTAACGTTGGCAGGATGTAACCACAGGGGGTTTTGCTACTCAGTAGGGGCAGTGTCTGTGCTGTGGGAGGCTCCAGAAATAAGGACAATTTTCTCCAGCTGATTCAGCAAGAGCATTGAAGAGCTCCTTAGATTTTTCATTAATTGCTCAAATAAAGTCACTAGATGCAATGCCAAGCTCCAGAAGTCATGAAGAAAAAGGGAAGGCGGCAAGCTCAGGCAAAAAAGATTTCTCTCTTCTCAACACCTGGCTTCACTTGATTCCACAGTTTTCAACTCACTCTTTTCCCATCCATTAGAAACATCAAAAGCCTATGGTGCAACCATCTAGGTCAGGGGTTGGCAGCCTTTCAGAAGTGGTGTGCTGAGTCTTCATTTATTCACTCTTATTTAAGGTTTTGTGTGCCAGTAATACATGTTAACGTATGGTGCTTTTAATTTCACTTTTAATTCTAGCAAAACTGCTTTAGAGACACAATTTTATATACTTATGTAAGATTTAGAAGGTTTATTTCTATAAGTCTATATTGTATAACTAAACTGTTGTATACAAAGTAAGTAAGGTTTTTAAAATGTTTAAGAAGCTTCATTTAAAATTAAATTAAAATTTAAAGCCCCTCAGACCAGTGGCCAGGACCTGGGCAGCATGAGTGCCACTGAAAATCAGCTCACATGCTGCCTTCGGCACCTGTGCCATAGGTTGCCTACCCCTGATCTAGGTCTATAGATACAACCAGAAATACAAGGATAGGGTCAAAAGCCAGTCTTCAAATGCGACATTTTGTTTAGGTATCTGTTTTCCCTAGGTGGAAAGATCTTCCCACCTGTTAAAATTCTTTATGCTGTCAGTGGGTCCCAATCATGGTATTTTCAATCTTCAAGCTGTTATCCCTCCGCCTTCCTTTTTAAATAATTCTAAGTTTTGTCTATTACATAGGGCCCTCATTTGGGAGTCAGGAGACCTGGATTCTCCCGTTGATCTGCTTTCTGAATTTAGGTTAGTCAGATCACTTCTCTCTGCCTGTCAAACCTTTCCACCCTTCATTTGTCTTGCTTATTTAGGTGTTGCTGTGGGACAAAGAAACATAGTGAGAGATGCTCTATGAGGCTTAGTACAATGGAGTCATAATCTTCAGGCTTCTAGACACTACCATATCATAAATAGCAAGGTAAACTTCTCAAAGGAACTCAGTTTTTGCACAGCGCCTACGACAAGACCAATTCTGATTGGGGCTGCTGGGCACTATATTTTTATAAAGACCCAATACTTAACAGAAACGGAGGCAAAGAGAGGTTAAGCAATTTGCTTCAAGTCACACAGGGAAATCTGTGTCGGGAACTGAACCTAGATCTCTTGAGTCCCAGTCCTGTGCTGTAACCCCAAAGCCATACTTCTCTAACGTAATCCATGCCTCTGCCTTGACATTTTTACCACACTCATTACTTTGGTCTGTAAAAATGAATGCGTCTCAACCATGTTTTCCACGTATGATGAAGGAATCCAACCATTCTGGGGATGTGAACACCTGCCTGATGCCATGAAATCATTTTACATAATCCACTGAGCAGCCATCAGATGAGTAAGGATTTACTGGCTGCAGGTAGGATGCTGATGGAAAGGAGTGGTATGGAAAGCACAGTGGACAGTCTATCGTCATCAAACAGAGGAGATATATTTTTCCAAGTCAAGTTGGATTAGCTTTCAGAAATGAAAGGCTATAAAGCTTCTGCAGCCTAGCAGCCATTAAGCCAGTAGGTTAATTATATGATCACTTGAGCAGCAAGCCCACTTGAGTGCAGCTACTTTATAAAATAAAATAAATCCTTTTGAAAATCCAAGTTGAAGTGATCTCACTTGTCATATAAAAGTGGCTTAGCCTAGTCTCAGTGGCTTTTGATTTTACTGAAATCAATGCTGGGTATATATTGGTGAGTATATGGTCAGGTTAGGCTACCGTTCAGCTGTCTCCTACCTCTCTGCAGGTTTTCACGTACTCCACTGAAAAGCATGCAGAAATAAGTAGTAATCAAATGCAGCTGGATGAAACAGAGCCATCTGCTGTGCATGGCAGGGATCAGAAGTTAGAGAATATACTATATTTACAAAATAAGTGTCACTGAGGTTGCATGTTTGGTTCTTTAAATAAATTTCTCAGGAACGCTGATGTCAGTGCTGCAGCAGAAAGCCTGGAGATAAATGTTAACCAAATTATGAGAAACAGGTCTGTCATCTTATTGATGAAAACCATAAGCAGCAAAAAGCAAGTAAAAACATACCATCCAGTTAATTGATTGTGATTACTGTGGTTTTCCATTTACTGGAATATTTGGCTTTTGATCAGAAATGTTGCTGTCGCATCATTTTCCGCTCCCCAGGAAGATGGGCATTTTATCATCATCTTTGGCACTTAAGATGCCAATCTTCTAAAGAAACCAGTAGTAACATTGCCCCATCACCTGTCAATCAGTGCCTGGTAGGTAGAATAACCTTTTCTCACATATGCAATTGGAAGGGGGTAGCAGGTATTGGAGGACACCACTAGTAACATCCCAGCTGATATTTCATTATAAAGCCTCATAGAAGCCCTTGGAAACCATTCTGTTCATATTCTTTAAATGTTTTGGGTCCCCACTTCCTTCATTGTGTTTTGAGGTAGATCTTTGTTCTACACAGAAATACTCCACCCATCTGCCTAACACAAGTGCTATAATGGTCATCCCCACAAACCACGGGGAGGCAGATGTAGTCTTTGCTTCTGACCACTTTTCACACTCCCTACTGCGAAGGGAGGCTACAGAGCCTGACCTCTTTTTGGTGAAAGTTCAGGGTGAGGCATGTTGTACTCCACTGTTCCCTGACGGGCCATGGATATGATACATTGGGTCTGAGGCTGGAAGTGAAAGATCTTGCCAAGATCTCCCTGGAAATTCAACAGCAACAAAAGGAAACTAACTTTACTATTCAGTGCTTAAGCCACATAACTGGAGTTGGGGTGATGTCTTAAGCAACAGGGTTAAAACATCTATTGCAAAAACAGTATTCGAAAAATTGGCCAGAAGGGTGTATCTGGGTGGCTCCTTTTGCAGGATCAGGGTCTTAGAGACCAATACTGGGCCTTTACTCCTGTGGTAAGTCCCTCATTTTAAAAAGTGAGGGTTTTTTTCCAACAGAAATGGGCCTCAGTCAAAAGCCTGGATCTAGAAACCCCACCCCCCACCTACCAGCCATGGGTCTGAGAGAAATCTGGATCAGCCTCTAATGGAAATGAAAAGCCAGGCTGTAACAGTTGTAAAGCTCTAATAGTTTCAATATGCAAAGTAGCTGGAATTTCCCTCTGCTGTTTGGGCTGGAACAGCTTGCAACATGGTGCTTTTAATTTCACTTTTAATTCTAGCAAAACTGCTTTAGAGACACAATTTTATATACTTATGTAAGATAACAAATAGAAGTTCAGGTTACTGTGTTTGCAATTGAAAGGTAAATAAAACGCTATTAGCTAGAGAAGTAATTCCCCAGTTTATCATACACTAAATAGAAACATTACCTTCTATATGTTAAAAATAATCTTAAAACTTTATTGAATATAATGGCAGGAGGAAAGACAAACTGATCTGGGGAATGGGGTGCAGGGGAGGGCTCCAGCTGAGGGTGCAGGCTCTGGGGTGGGGCTGAGGATGAGGGGTTTGGGATGCAGGGGGGTGTTCACAGGGCAGGAGGGGGATCAGGATTTGGGAAGGGGATTGGGGCATGGGGAGAGGCTCAGGGGTGTAGGCTCTGGGCAGAGTTACCTCAAGTGCTCCCAGAAACAGTGGCATGTCCCCTTTCTGGCTCCTACATGGAGGTGCGGCCAGACAGCTCTGTGTGCTGCCCCTGCAGCTCCCACTGGCTGTGGTTCCTGGCCAATGGGAGCTGTGAGGGTGCCTCTTGGGGCAGGAGCAGTGTCCAGAACAAAGCCCCCTGGCTGCTCCTATGCGTAAGAGTTGGAGGGGGACCATGCCGCTGCTTCCATGAGCTGCGTTGAGTGCCCCTGGCCTTCTGCCGCGGTTGAAGCAGGGCAAGTGCAGAACCTGCTCCCCAGTGGGAGCTTGAGGGCCAGCTTAAAATGGCTGATGGGCCGGATCTGGCCTGGGGCCTGTAGTTTGACCACCCCTGTTATAGAAGGAGAAAGCATTAAAATCCATAATAAAATATACAAATACTGCATGTAAGGATCAACATTCAGAATAACCACAACGTATTCAACTGATAGAGTTAATAAAGATTAAGTTTCCTGATGTGTGTTGATATTTATTCAGAACTGTTTCCATTGGGAATTCTGCTTTTAAAAAGGGCATGAGATGGTCCATGATTTGCAACAGGGAATAAGAAACCACAAGTAATTTTCAGCATTGCTATTATGCCAGGCTATTGCCACCACGCTAACCTGCTTTTGATCAACTGGCACACAACATTTCTTAATGCCATTTGAGGCATTTATGGTAACTCAGTCCTGATAATGCCTGTTTATATCAGGTGCTGCCGCTGATAAGAACAGCACCTGCACAGATCACTAACATACATGAGAATCAATTTTGGCACTGTGAAAGTCACTGCGGGAGTCATCCAGGTGAACTATTTTTTTCTCAAGCTGCCATTGGACCGCAGGGTCACTAGTATCTTTGGCCTTGATGAATGAGTGGTTGTTACTTTCACAAGGGAATAATTAACAGCCTGCCCAGAATCAGATTTATGCCACTAGAACTTTAGTCTTTGAGTGAGGCTCTTACACAGCCATTGATAAGCAGTTCCAAATGTTAAAAAAAATGTACTCTAATTCCAGTTTTAATATTTTCAGCTTCAACTTCCAGCCAATGGACCCTGGTCTATACTTAAATTTTAGATCAACCTGCTAGATCTTTCAGGAATGTGAAAAATTCACACCTCCCGAGAGTTGTAGCTCAGTTGAGCTAACCCCCAGTGTAGACACAGCTAGGCCAACAGAAGAATTCTTCCGTCAACCTAGCTATGGGTGCTTGGAGATGTGGATTACTTACAGCGATGGAAAAACCACTTTGGTCAATGTATGAAGTGTCTACACTATGGCACTACAGTGACATAAATGCAGTACCATATCTGTGCCACTGAAGTGCCTTAGCAGAGACATGTCCTGGAATTGTTATGCTTTCGTCTGCTCCTCTATTATAATGGTATCTTCTCCAGATGTTGGTACTTATGGACCAGGATCAAGTCACCTCTCAGCCTTCCCTTCAGTAAGGCCCAAGGTCTTATTCAGGACATCCCTATTCAATACAATACATAAGCAGAGGCTTAACTTTTAAGATTTAACTTGAATTCAGTAGGACTTCAGAATGGACTTTAGTGCTGGCCTGAATACGGATGAATTTAGGCATATGCATTTCCAGATAGGAGACTTGGTCTTTTATTGTAAGGTGTGCTTTCCAGACCTTGATATCATTCTCGTACCTCTTTTTCAACCCTTTCTGATTTTTCAATATCCATTTTGAAATGTGGATGCCAGTATTGGACGCTATTCTCATAAATAGTTTCACCAATGCTGAATGCAGAAGCAACAGCACCTGGTTACTCCTATTTAATGTTCCCTGTTTATCTGTCTGAGGAATGCATTGATTTTTTTATCTACAATATTGCACAAGGTGCTCCTATTCAGTTAGTTAACTCCAGTGACCCCCTGTAGCTGCAGCTATGCTTTCACGTGAAAGTCTTTATTTTGTCACTGATTATTTTGGCTTGATAAAAGTACCTAGCCTATTTTAATAATATTGATATAGGGTAATTAGAATGTTTAAGGGTAATATATGCACTTTCCTTGAGGGTGTTAAAAAAGTGTCACCAATAATTTACTGCTACTGCATTGATAGATTGTATAGCAACTGGGGTGTGGCTGGTCAGGCAATAACAGTATTTCTGTTTTTCCACCGTTGTTTAGATTGTAAACATTCTGGTGCAGGGACTATCTTTTACTAAGTACTTGTACAACATTAATACAATGGGACACAAATCTCATTTGGGGCCTCTAAGAGCTTCTATAATATTAATGATTAGAGTAGATAATGTTTCTGCAAAAACAATATATAGTGGAAGTTGTTAATTCCCACAAATATTGGCCTTTTCTCTCCACCTCTCAGTAAAGATTTTATAGTAGATGCTGTAATGAGTTTATTAAAGCTTGATCCAATTCCCAAGGAAGCCTGCACCAGTCTCTCAAGCGACTTCAGTGGGGGCTGGACTGGGCCTTTAAATAAGTCTACTTATTTTTACCAAAATATGTGAAAAAACTTTCCCATGGAAATCTGTCATGGCCCATAGAATCCTTGGGGCAGAAGATGCCTCGGGTTCTTTCTCTGCTTCCTTCCTATATTTTAATGATTTATTCAGTGCATAGTGAGAAAAGCTTCCTAACGTTCTCTAAGATAATTGTTTTCAAGCCCAGATCATTTGTTTTAATGTGTATAGGACCAGGAAGGCACCTATAAGGATTACTCTGACCATCCTCTTTACAATACAAAAGTCTTTAAATATATGAGAACACAGCAGAGATTAGATCATTCCAGTACAAATCCAGCCTCTCTGACAAATCGAGCCATGACTTGGATAAAATAAATACCTCTTGAAGGTATAAACAACAATTTACATTTAACATTTTAAGATCTTGAAGGAAACCTGTTCAGTCTTCCATTTTTACATGCAATCCCCATTGATCCTTGAATTGCAGGAGATATGGTTCTTGGTCTTCTGATGGCTCATCAAATGCCCGCCTCTCATAGAGTTTGGACAAAAGTCCCTCTTTAGCAGGCTGATCACACGCTTCATGCTCAAATACTGCTTGTGCATCACACTCAAAACTGGACAAAGTAGGTATATAAAGTCTTCCAGTCTGAGGATCCCAGTCTACTAATATGGACTGTTCATCCTCCTCTTCTACCTCCGTTGTCCCAGTTTGGTCTTGGAGGCTCTGTGTTATTGTTCTTAACTGGAGACAGTAAGACTGTCCTATTTTTTCAGTACCCAAATCAATCTGTGGATCATCCAGTAGTTCCTCTGGTGCAGCAGCCTCCTCCTTCCAATGGAGTTCTTTTAGTTTCTGCACTGAACACATGTCTGTAACCTGCACATCAAGCTGGGGGCAATATGACTGTCCCATCTGATTGTCTGTGAAATCCCTCAAATTGATCTGTGGCTCATCTAGCAGTGCTCTTGGTGCAGACGGCATCTCTGTCAAACCACATTCCTTTAGCTTTTGCACAGGAAAAAGGTCTGCAGGCCTCACATCATGTTCATACTCTACAACCCCTTCATTCCTTTGACCCAAAGCATAGTGGAATCCATGCTGGCATATCCCATATCGCTCCGAGTCAGGTAACATTTTCACATCTTCAGAAGCGTCAGCCAAGTGTTTCACTTCCAATGCTCTTTTCGGAGGCTTATCATCAACTCTGCTTTCGTCATGAATGGAAGTGCAGCTGTGACTGGTCCTGCCTATTAAATTAATGGTTTCCTGGGAAGTCCTACACTCACCCATCATATTAATAGTGATGAAGTTAACCACTATTTTTTCAGAAGGGATCAAAACTCTTTCATCACATTTATCGGTGAAGTGCAATACCTGGAATGGAAAGACATTTTGATTTGAAAAAAATTACAAGAGGTACCATCTAAGAAGAGGTTACTCACCCTGTGCAGTAACTGACCATCCTAATGGACACAGCTTTTCAGTCACCTGAAGTGGAGCCCTAAGGCACAATCCCTGCAAGAAGCATCCTTGAAAGATATTGCACCTACAGCACCAACCCCACTATGGGCTGGCTTCTTTCAGATTTATCCCATCATCCTCTCTACCTCCTTCAAACTCTCCATGCCGTCTTCTGTCACGGAGAGAGAGTTAACATCACAAATGAGAGCGGGTCACACAACAAAAGTAGGTTGGCTTAACTATATGGCTCAGGCCTGTGAAAAATTTCCCACCCTGTGAGATGTAGTTAAAACAACCTAAGCCCTGTGAAGCCATCACTAGTCATCAGAAGAATTCTTCTGGTGACCTAGTTACCATTTCTCGAAAGGGTGGATTTACTACGGCAATGGAAGAACCCCCCTGTCACTGAAGTACATGTCTACACTACAGTGCTACTGCAGCTGTGCTGCCAGAGCATTTCTAGTGCAGACATACTCTGAGTAAGGTATTTTTTTATGATGGCGCACCAGTGTTTGTGCGACTTGCTGTGCAACAGCTAGGAGATAAAGTTCTGCCTTTAGGGATTAAAAATGAAACCTCTCACATCCCACCCTATTCTTTTAAAGATATTTTCTTTAAAAATTGTTAACATAATAAAATGAAAGAGAAAAACTTGTAAATATTTTTACATAGAAATATCTTTGGGCTATCTAATTAGTAGTACAGTTGGATGCTGGTAGAATGATATACAAAAGCAGACCTAACTCTGATTGTACTGTATTTGAAAATATACTAAAATCAAAAGTTAAGTAATCTGCCCAGTGCAGACATATTAAATCCTCCAGAAACATAATTAAACAGTGAACTGGAGCAGTATCTAGTAATAGCTCAAGAGAGCATCACTATTTAATTTGGTCTCGACTTTTTGCATTTTTAATTCTCTCCTCTATTCGGTGATGAATTAATCCAATTAATAATTTTTGCTCATTGAATCTTCTCCATAGAGTTCCCTGGATAAATATAGACATCGTGCCGGCTTACTAATGGCATTTGCCTCAGTGCACCTTAGTCCTTGCTTACAGCAATGACCCTTTCCAAGACTAAGAGAACAGTTCCATTTTGAAGTTCAGTAACTTTAGGCATCTTTTTAGGAAAGATTGCCAGGCAGTCATGCCTAACACGAGCACAGCTGTTAATATCAGCAATACAGAGGAAGGAGTAAAATTAACAACCAGCACATTATGCTCTTTTCTTGACATGAGTGGGACTTAAGGCACTGATCCTGCAATATATGGCATGCAGGCAGGCTGTAACGTCCACATGGAGGCTTAGTGTATTCAGTGGGGCTCTGCACAGGTGCAGTCTAAATGGCAGGACTGGGGTCTTAGTGAGCAATGAGGAGCACTTACCAGGTTAGCCGGATGCTTTTGCTTCCTGACATGAATATACCTGTGCACATAATAGCCTGCCATAGAGATAATGAGGCTTATTAAAATGATGGGCAGAATGAATCCAAATACGACTGTTGTAGTCTGCTCTATTGTTGGGTCTGTTAATAAAACAGAAGTTATTGCATTATGTAGTTTACTTCTTAATATTACGAGCTGTTACAGGCACCTGTCACGCTGCTGTCTGGATGGAGGATGTGGGTGTGCTACATTCAGGGATTTCTGGCATCTGTAGGGGGTGAAAATGGTGACATCTGATCCAGAAACCAAATTTTGATAATTCCACTGGTCTTTGCTAACCTAACTCATCCTCACTGTGAGAAAAAAGCCTACTGAAAGAACAGTTTTAATCCTGATTTCTCGCAGCTACAGAACTCCTTTTCTTCCGAGAAAGCATTGTTTTACCCAAAGACCCTAGCTTCATGCAGCAGAGCTGAAGAGTTTACTGTGTTTCCTGATGCTATTGGTGTAGGCATACTCCTGTATGCTCTGGATATGAAGACTGGGTGGGTGAGTAAGGAGGGAGAGAGAAAGAGAGAGCATGCATGCACACAAACGGATCCATTAAACAAAGACCATGGGGAAAGAGAACTGAAGGTAATGAGCTTTATGCCCTGAGGAACAGCCTGCTCACAGATGAAGTCATTTCAAGTGAGCCCCAGTCAGTACGACCCCTGTGTTTTGAAGCCAGGGAAAAATTTGGGGAGATTCTTCTTCTTCAAATGGATCAAAATCTGGTATAGAACGAGAGAAGGGGAAACTTCCCAAAATCAGAATTGCCCCTTTCATTCGGCACCCGAGGAAGTTCTTACCTGCACCTATTCCTCGAATTGTCCCTGTTTTAACAAAACGTATAACCGTGAAAATCTCGAACTCTGATCTAATTTTCATTCTCTTCACATGTTGCAGATCTGTACATACCTTTCAGAGTAGCAATGCAATGTTCTTTGGAAAATCCACTGAACAAAAGTGGTGTTGTTACATATGTCTGAACACTGACACAGTAAACTGTATTGGATTCCAACCGGGGCACAACCAGTGTATTGTTTTTAATGGAGAAGACCCACTAGAAAAGAGAAGATGGTAACTTTTATTTAGCACCTACCCTAAAACACAGATGATGGATTTTATTAACACAAACAAAAACAACTTGGAAAGAGCAAAATTCTAACTATTATTGTGAGCTAGACCACGAATCCTAAATTATTTCCATTTTTCCTAACACTAATGAAAACAGAATTAGTTATTATGTTACCTCATCTGAGCATTTTACCTTTTAATTAATGTAATATTCTGTAACATTACTGACCCAGTTTCCCCTTTACAGAAAGGAGAGAAAATGGAACACTGCTAGCATCTACTCAGATGGACATTGTGATAGACCAGAGAGATGTTTCTTGTATTTCTGTAGGGCATCCTAACATAGTCCAATAACGTTACATTTTTTTTCCATTTCAGGTAAACTCATTGAGGCCAACCCTACTTTTACCAGAGTTAATGAGAATTTTAACTTTGACTTAAATAGGAACAGAATTAAGCCTTCTCACATCTCTATTGGCTTGGAAAGCTTGACCATTATTGAACAGCACTGGTGGAGTCCTGCTACATTAAAAAAGCAAACTGTGACATTAGAGGAAAAAAGGCTGCTAAGAATGTTTCTCCATAGTTCATCTGTGGAATAATTATAGCTTTTAGGCATTTTAAAGAAACAGCATTATATTAATATGGAGCAGCTGATAGGGTACTATAGAGAGTCATGGGTGTAGATTGGTAATAGTAGTCACAAATGGTGAATCCGCAAGTGAATTATGCAGGATAGCTTAAATGAGTATTAATAGAATCTTGACAGTACACCCTTTATTCTCTACATGCCATATGTATAGGAAGACTGCTTAAGAGACATGTTCAAGTTTTACAAAACTTATTTTAACATTAGGATAAGAGTTGGTAAAACTCTGCTTGTTAAACTAGGTGCCTGACTAAATTATCATAAACTATCAGGGATTACATCTAAAAATAACTTTCCTATATATAAAATTGGCCAATATTTTGGCACTTTGCAGGGCTTTCACCTAGCAATATCCCCTTTGAAAGCTGGACATCACCCCTCTCCAATTATATAATGCACCTGTTTCTGCAAAACCATGAGAAATTGGAGTTGGCCAGTAACTACTTTTGGTTATCCTGCACTTCACAACATTGAATTTGGAAGAGGGGTGTGTGTGTGTGTGTGTGTGTGTGTGTGGGGGGGGGGGGAGGAGAGTTGGAAGGGTGGGGAAGGGGGGGGTGTTAGAAATATTTTTATAGCAAGTCATTTTTCTTTCTTTTCTCATGTGCCTGCTTGAAGCTACTCCATGATTTGGAACGTTAGGTTGAACTGGTGAGATGGATTGGTGGGTTGTATTCAGATGTGGGAATGGAACACTGGGAGACAGACTCTGCCGGTGTGTAGAGCTATGGATATGTTTGCTTGGAACTAACCCCATAAACATTGCATTGCCTGCACTTCAGACTTCTGCTTTCTGTCTGTGTGACAAGAACCCTGGGAGAGGATGAAGAAAAAGCCCTCTAACAAAATGAAGTAAACCAGCCATGTTATTACTTACAGTGCAAGTTCCATAAACATGTGAAAAGATTTAATATGTACTGTTCTAAAGACTTTTCAAGCTTACCGTTTTCTTTGTTTTTTTGTTGAGTACAGACACATTATATTGAAGGCCAGAGTAGATTTGATACAAAGACACAGATTCCTCTTCAGGGGTTCTTTTCCATTTCTCAGGAGCAGTCAGAACTATTGATATAGATTTTTCAGTGGAAGACACAGTAACTGCTGGTGGATCAATTTTAGCTGGAAAGATAAGTTTGTACACTTACTAAAGCAATTTCAGACAGCAAAGGTTCATTTGATATGACTATTATGATATTAAAATTTCCTACACAGTGGATAGTATTAAGTTTCGTTATAGATTTTTGAGCCTTAACAGTAACTTAGAATAATATATTTCTACCAATATAAAAGGAATTATCTGGATAAGCAACTAAGACTTAATATCAACACTGGGGATTCTACTGGATCGGGAGTTTGGGTTAGGAATCTTGTGCCTAGCAGACTAAAAAGTCTTGAAATTTACATGACTTGACTTATGTCAATGTGCATAAGGTTTCAGCTTACTAAAATGAGCTAAGTTACTGGGAATTTCTGGAGAGCACTCTGTCTGGCCCAGATCAGAGACACGGGACTATACGTTATATGTTATTATTAAGACTGTTGCCTGGTTAGTAGGAGCTACAGTGGAAAAATATTATTATGGACTGCAGAACATTTTTCCTTCTTTGTATGTACTCTCCAAACCATACATGCACTTTTGCCAACTTTTCAAGTAGAGTGAAGTATTACCAGACCTTCAAACACTGGCCACCTATTATTCACCACACAGTAGATATATTTCCAAACATACTTAATATGCAATTAGCATAGAAACTCAAATTCTTATCAGATACACTCCAACTAGTTCTGCCAACAGCAAAAACAGTTTTGACATGCTATGGAAGAAAAGTTCCGTCGTTTGCAATGGGGAGGGTGAGCACCCAATGTTAATAAATATTTCATGATGTAATCACAGCTATGAACTCCTAATTTTATTGTCTTTCCTTACTATCAGTGAGAGGATTGAACCGTGTAGTTTCTGTCCATCTGGAACAGCTGCCACTGAAAAAGGCTTTTACACTTGCATAGTATTGGTCCTCATGGTTATATGTTTCATTGGAGAGGTCACACCATGTTCTACTGATGTCCTTGCATTCTGACTTTTTAATCCATTTACCTATGCCGTATCTGAATGAGAGAGAAGAGAGAGCTGAACAAGAACCATGACCAGAAACATAATAGTCACCTGGTAAACGGCATACATGAAGAACAGATCTCAGAACCTTCTGCTCCCAAACCTCAGGCAGCTACCATTTGTACTGATGGAGATTTCCCAGTAGCCAGTTGTAATTACTAAGGGTTTACATCTTCTTTATAAATCAGCAATATAATTACTTACCTTCCATGCACCAGAGGGCAGTAGTGAACATACACACTAGCTTACGAGCTATACTCCAGAGATGTAATTAAGGGGGTGTCATTGCTCCCTTGACAAAAATCCCTATTTTAAGGGGTTATCATTTGGATGCAAAACACAGAAAAGAGATCTGTTTATATGACTACAAAGTTCTGCTCTTTCGGTCCTGTTTGTCAGTCTGGTTGGGCCATTTTGTTACTGAAACCCGGCTTAGACAATCATTTGAGGATTTCACTACACTGAGGGAATCCAGAAGCTACGAAAGCCCAGACTCAAAAAGTACTTAGGTGTCTAAATGCCAGATTTAGGTGCCAAAGTCTATTTTAGGCTGTGATTCACAAAACTCCCACCAAACCCTGTAGGTGCTGAAACTGACTCAGTGCCTCAATTTTCAGGGTAAAAGGTCCCTGGGTGCCTATGTTTCTGCCTTTCAGCACACACACTGCCACATTCCTCTAGGCATCCGGACACCCATTTGAGAGGCTGCCTACCGGATCAGATTCAAAAATCTGGCTGCTGGAGGAGCTTATGATGCCTGCCTTGCAACTTTTAGCCCAGTGGTTAGCACACACAGCTGGGTTGTGGGAGAACCCACAGTTCTCTGCCTCAGGCAAAGGAGGAGAAAGTATTTGAACTTGGGCTTCCCATCTCTCTATCCACTGAGATCTGGCATATTCTGATAGGGATCTCTGCCAGTCTCTCCTGTCGAAGCTCTTCCACTTTGGAATCATATTTAAAGAGCCATTGGGCCAGAGAGAGAGACAGAGGGGAGAGAGAATGACTGTAGTCTGGTGAGCATCACAATACCTACATACCTTAGTGACTCTAGAACAAGGAGCCTATGCTATCCCTCCGGCTAGCACAGAAAACCAGGCTCAGGGAAAAGGGGCACGGTGTGGATTCTCCTATGCCTGGTTCCTGTAACAACTCCTGGAGGCCTTTAGCAAAAGGCTTAAGTACATCAATTTGCAGGTGGTCTGAATTTGGCTTCAGGTTACGACAAAGTTATTACAGTGAGGAAGGGGTAAAGTCACCTAGTAGCAGGGGGTAAGACAGAAGCACTGTGTCCATCATCAATACTATTTAAGGGCCAAATTCTTCCACCATCATTCACATTGAATAGTATCTTACTACACAAGTGGTAATGGTGCTTCTTAATGTGGATAAGGGTAACCAGAGTGTGGCCTTAAGCCACACTCTTAGTCATTCTGGGTCAGATCTAATCTTTCACAGATAAAGGTCTGATTCTGATTGATTTTACACCAGCATAATTCCATTAATTAAAATAGAGTTACCTCTAATTTTCAAGTGTATATGAGATCAAATTTAGACCCTTAGAAAATTTCAAAGAAGGGGCACATTCTATCTTCCATCAGCTACCACATCTCATGCACAAGTGTTAGCAATTTACACAGTTCCTCTATGATTTGGATCCAGGCTCTCTATGCACAATCTCCCTTCATCTCTTCATCTCACATCTCCACAATGCCCCCATAAGCTCTTATTTTATACCCTTCACATATTCTATCCTCACACTTCCTTTAACTGGGTCTACACTAAGTAATAACAAAATAAATAGTTTAAGTTATTTATTTTTATTTACATCTCCAAGCCCTGATTTATTCTCAGAATTAATTTTCCATCCCTGCCATTGCATAAAGATGCCTTTACTTAAGCTACTAGAATGGGAAAAGAAACACTGGGCAAACTTACATCAAATACTTCACCTTATAGATTACTCCCTCTCCTAGTTCTTCCGGTGGTGACCAGTGCAGGATATTCTTCAGGTTTTTAGATTGAAAATGGACATTTCTAGGACTGGGCAAAGAACAGTACAGTTCTGCTGGAAAAGAAATTTAAAAAGGAACATACACTGAGAATCACAAAAGACATTTCTTCAAAGCAAAGTTATTTATTTATTTTTTAAAGCAGCCCTAAAATGTGCAACACTCTTTTTTGTGCCAAAAAGCAGAGCTGCATTGGTCATGAAACCTGAAATTCTTTTCTGGCATTGCCTCATAGGAATTGCCCTACTGGATCGCACAAGAGGTCCACCTAGTCCAGTACCCTGTCTCTGGCAGTGGACAGCACCAAACATTCAAAGGAAACTGTAAAAACAACACAGTATGCACATGTGGGATACACCTGCCCCGCCTATTAGGTCTCACTCTAATCTTTAATAGTAAGAAGATGGCTTAAACCCTGAAGCAATTATTTCAACCTATTTGCCAGAAAGGCTTATTGTTCTGTAATCCTTTGGAGCCATTTTAAACCCCGTGGAGCCTTTTTAAAAATATGGGTTACAACTCATTCTGTCTCAATGAAAAATTCAGGTTAGAGAGTTTTTTTAATCTACAGTCAGCTATTTCCCAAAATAATATTGTGTGTGCGCGTGTTTTTTAAGAGCTCTGTGAAACTCAAAAGCTTGTCTCTCTCATCAACAGAGGCTGGTCCAATAAAAGATAAGATCTCACCCATCTTCTCTCTCTAATTGTTTGCTTTTGTGAAACAAAACTATTCTACATGAAGCCCGCGTGAAGAGTTCCTTTGTAACAGCAGCCTTTCTTGGTTAAGAGAACATTATTTTGAGTGATGCTGTTACATATCCTTGTTATAATACTGCTGTAGATTACAATCTCTTATTATTATTACTGAGACAGGCGTGATCCAGAATAGTAGTTCAGTGTACAGTTGCTGTGACAGTAATAATTTGGGGACATTATTGTTTAAAATGGGACATTATTACCTTTAACATTACTCGCTGACACTTTGTCTACACTGGAACTTCATTGGCAAAGCTTCAGGTGTTTACCTCTACCCCCTCCAACCCGAACGACAAAAGTTTTGCCAATGAAAAGTGCCAGTATGAACAGCACTTTGTCGGCAGGAGTGCTCTCTTGCTGATAAAGTTGCTACTGCTCGTCGGGGTGGAATATTTTTGAGAGCTCTCCTGCTGACAAACAGCAACTACACAACTGTGTCGCTTAAAAGCTGCGTAGTGTAGACAAAGCCTGAGAGGTTACAGTCAAGATTCTGATCTTATTTACACAGATGTAAATCTCTACATCTCCATTGACTTCACTGTCTGTATTCACCCAGGCATATATGAGATCAGAATCCGACCCTATGTTAGTTACAGGAGTGGTACTCAACTAAATTACTACACACTGAGCCAGTTCTTGAAATAAAGGATTAAATGAGGAATTTAGTTTTCATCTACTATGGGCCTCAGTACAGCAAAGTACTTAAATAAGTGCCTAAATTATACCATATTTCCATGTCAATGGGAAAGCTCACATGCTAACATTCCTTGCTGAATTGGGGCCTTAATGAGGCTACCATAACCAGGGACCAAACCGTGCACCCTTTACTTACAACTCAATCCCATGTGCCTCCAGCCAGGAGTATTGTTTGACATCACTGGAAACTGAAGGCACTCAACAACACTTAGGATCAGGCCTGAAATTTCTGAAGTTGGACAACAGCACAACTGTCGTCTTTGCATTATCTCTTGTCACAAGTATGAGGCTACGAGAGCATAAGAGGGAATTAAAAAAGGGAATCTGTGGCCACTCTGGACTTTTTCAAGACCCCCTAAATCTATCCTATAGGGATGTAGTTGTAGTTCTTCTTTAGCTGAACAAAGAACCAGGGGAATGAGGAAGTAAAACATTATAATGTAATGAACAACAGGAACTTAACAGAAGAGTTAATCCTTGTGGTGAAACCTGACCTTGTAACTGCCTTAAATGGCTTTAAAGAATTATTTGAAGTTTATTTCATATCATTTAAATATTTATTCTCCAGATGTGTAACACTTGATTACACTTGTGACACTGGTCTATAAATCAAATCAATGTCACCCCTGCTCCCTTAACCGACTTTTCTCACTTGAGGATGTCCTAAGGCCAAACTGTAAAAACGAAAGCAGAAAATACTTTCTAAAAATCAATCTGAGAATATTATATTGTTGCAATTCTACTGGGGCAGAGTTAAGGTTACTGCTTTTATCTGAAAGAGACTTTCCGGTTTAGGGTGGAAATATAATCTTAACTCTGAATTTTCCAGTCTTCAAAATATATATAAACATTTTTGAAAGGTAATTTACAGTGAAAATACTGGTATGTGCCTGCATGCTTAACTTCACCTTATAAATATCCTCCACAAATCTCTTGATTAATGTTGCCCCTTTTGGCTTGAGCGGTAAGGCAGTATTTGGAGCCTTGCAAGAGTGTTGCAGCTAGGTAGAGAAATTAATTGTATGAGTGACGTATTTCTTTTGTGTAATCCGGTAGATTTACAAGGAATGTACATAAAAGCCAAGTACCCTTAATGCAGCACAAACAAACCAACAGCAGGCAGTTTCCCTGCTCTCTTTCCAAGTCTGCCCCTCTAATCATTTCAGTGCGCAAGCAGCAGTGCCTCTCTGCCCTCTCTCAGGGCCACAGGAGGGTTGCCAGGTGTCCAGTTTTTCACCAGCAGGTCCAGTCGAAAAGGGGAACTGGCAGCATCTGGTTAGATGCAGTGACTGGACACTGAAAGTCTGGTTACTGAGGGCGGGAGGCACCAAGTCATCAACCTGCACCAGCCCCTGCTCAACTGGAGCTGCCTCCTACCTGCATCTCGCGGGCAGGCAGGAGGGCTCTGCATCAGGCGGCAGCTTGGGAGCAGAGGAAGCCCAGAAGGGTTGGGAGAGAGAGGTGGAGAGGATCCAGTTAGGAGGAAGGGGAGGGGAAAGAGCAGCAAGTGACATATGGAAGGAGTGAGCAAAGGCGAGGCCTTGAGGGAAGAGGCAGAAGAGGGGAAGAGGCAGGGTAGGAGCAGGACTTCAAGGGGAAGACGTGGGGTAGGGCGTGATTGTCATCAATTAGAAATCTGGGAACCCTATGTTACACTCCTGACTGCTTAGCTTGCTTTCTGCTGGCTTCTTGCTTTTTTGTCTCTCACACACATCTTACAGATAACATGAGCTATAGGATTATTAGGCAACCACTCCCATAGAAACCCCTCTTAATCTTCTAGGTTTCCCCTTTTGCTCAGGCCTTACCCCATGTGGCCCATTGCTTTGTGTGGTGGCTTCTAACGTTTCCAGCGATCTCACAACATAAAGATACAATTAATTGATCCTTCCATTTAGCCTGAAAGAAAGATGCTTAGGACACCCACTTGTATTAGGCAGCTCTGTGATCTTACAGATCAAAGACCTGCTTGATGGTTGCCATTAACACCTTCCAGCATAATAAGAACAATCAGGGATCACCTGGCTTGGACAAAATAATCATCACTGGTAGATTATGGAAGATACTTAAGTTCATGACTGTCATTGAAAATCTACCTCTCAGTCACAATTGGCCCTGACCCTCTTACTGAAAATGCCCATTTAAGCCCTCCACCTTCTCCTCATTGCCTGGTGCTCAAACCCTAAGGTCCCCAGCTTCTCTCTACCTTTGAAGATCAGAGTGGAGACCATCAGGCATGATAACGTCATAGGCCAGGTCTACACTATAAATGTACATGGGTAGAACTACATTGCTCAGTGGTGTGAAAAATCCATACCCCTTGAGCAACGCAGTTCTACTGACCTAGCCTCAGGTGCAGACAGTCCTATGTCTTTGGGAGGGATTCTCACCTCAACATAGCTACTGCCTCCCATGGAGACAGATTAACTATGCCAATGGGAGAAGCTCTCCCTTTGGCAGAGCAGCGTCTTCACTGAAATGTTACAGTGGCGCGGCAGTGTTTTAAGTGTAGACCAGCCGCTAGTTGTGCTGTGCTACTGTTTCTTTCACATTTCCCAGAGCTCTGATGCATTCTTGTTAGGTCACATGTCCGATGGCAAAGCTTCGCAGCACACAAGATTCCAACAATCACATGCTACGTGCCCTAAGCCACCCTGTCAGAAGCACAACATACACTCTGGCATGGGTAGCACATCCAACAGGCTGGGGAAGGCTGTGCCTCCCCAAACAGCCCTGCATGGTCCTGCCCACTCTCCCCGAAAGCCCCCTCCGGCTTGCCCCTTCCCCCTTGGGTCCAGCCCAGGCAGGCTGCTCCTCTTCAGTGCTGATGAGGCTGGGGCTAGGCCGGCCAGGACATGGGGTGGCTGGGGCTGCCCAGCGCTGAGGAGCCCTGGGTGCTGGGGAGGTGTTGCCCAGCACTGGGGGCGGGCAGATGGTCCGGAGGAGCTGGGGAGGCCACATGTCCTGTGCTTAAGGGGTTAACGGTTGAGGTTGGTTAATGGTAAGCCTAATGCTTACCAGTTAACCGTTTAATATTTTACATCCCTACAAAGGATCAGAAATTATATCCAGATGAAAAGGTGAAACCTCCAGACCAGGGGAACCAACAAAGCTGAACAAAACTGGAAAGAATGATTCATATGTGAGATCAGCATGTAAAACACCAATATACATATCACCGCAAAGAAAAAACAAAGCCAGCAATAAATTAGCCTGCTAAAGACGTATGTCCACAACCAGGTTACCTCACTGCAGTGAAATGTACAAAGCTAAAGCAAACTCTCAGAAAAAAACAGCCAATGACCACAAACTAGAGATGAAAACTGGGAAGCAATCTTACAAAAGAGTGATTGTGCAACCTATGTAACAAAGGACAGACTGAGATACAGATGCTCAAAATATGAGGAAGTGGAAGAAAGGGATTTTCTCAAATTACCCGGAGTCAGGAGTCACAAGGGACTTCTCACTAAAAAGCTCTGAGGAAAAACTGTACCTGACTGCGAATCAACCTGCCACCAGATCATGAATGGATTCCACTGACAGACACCGGGAATGAAACTCCAAACACGGTGTTAAGACCTATCCTAGGTGGGTTGTAAATGGGTTTCACATATCCCAGGGGGTCAGCTAGTCTTTTAAATAGCATATTTGGGCAACACTTGTAGACTTGTCATGCCAATAAAGTCTCACTGAATTGCACCAGATAGAGGGAATCAGCTCTTGTTGCAGACACAGGCGATATCAAAACCTATGGAAGTCAAGCATCTGAATTTTATTTGCCTACTTGAACCTTTCAAAGGTTCATCACTATATGAAAGTATTTACATTTTCCCAGCATATTTATACAGCAGATCTGAGCCATGTATTTGTTAACTACACTAAAATATCTTTATAAATATACTAAGTGTCAAGGTGGGGATTTCATTTCATGTTTTGCTTCCCTCTTCCCTCCAGTGTGGTTTCTGTGAAGTGAGGAGTACTCAAGACAGAGACATTGCCTTGTCCGCTGCAGGCGATCTCAGTGAGCAAAACCCACAGCACTTGCAAGAGAAGGACTTTTCTTTAAAGAAAGTCACACTCCTGCTTCCCTTGAAGTCAATGAGAATTATACTACAGACTTGGAAGATGGAAAGATTAACTTTAACTTACACACTCAGGTAATACACTCGACTGGGATTCAGGAGATCTGATTTCTATTCCTGTCCTTGGCCCCGTCCATATATGCCACCTAAATGAATACAACAGTGCCATCGGAAAGCTTATAGAAACCTAATTTACAATTATATTCCAAGATTTCTATTGAAGTTAATTAGCATATAAAACTCATTTGTTAGCTGCTCATTTCTGGTCCTGTCTTCAAACACACATATTGAGCTCAATCACACCAGTGAGAATCAGGAGTAAATCCACAAATTTCAGTGGGGTTGCCTGCATAACCGAGATCAGAAGTTGGTCATATACTCAACTTGACCAGATTCAACACATACATAAAAATGTTCTATTTCACAGGAGATGTCTGCAATGACCTTTATTACTTTCCATCACAATGAAGCCACTTTCTGTATTTTTCTTATGCATGAAGAAGAATTTGGAGCCATTACTACAGTGCAGTAGAGACTGTGTCTCCATGTTTGTACAGTGATCAGCACAACAGTCCCTGATCTTGACGGTGAGCTCTGGATAATGCTAATATAAATATTAAGTCATAACAACACCTTATGTTTCAGGACTCTAACGTATAACTGGATTAGAAGGGAAGAATACAGAATAATAAATTTAACTACATCAAACAACAGTCAAATAATGACCTTAGAGTAAGCTACTGCAGAATTATTTAAAATAGAGGGAATAAACCAGAAACCTTCCTTTCTCAGGTGTGCAGTCCTTAAACAAACTCATTGAAGTCAATGAGACTACTCCCATGAGCAAGGGTTTGCAGAGCAGGCATATAATTTGAAGTTGCCTTTCTTTACATGAGATTCTTTCTGGTCTAGAAAGCTGGTTAGCTTTAATTACAGGTCATCACCGTTTCTGCACTGTGCTGAAATCATATCTTTTTAGAGTGCAGTTACGGTTAGAACAGTGATCAGGTAAAATGTTACTTGTTCAATAGATCAGATCCTCGTGCCTAGTTAGAGTCATATCTTTTTATTTTAGTGACAGAAAGCTTTTAATGCCTTTTGTTCCTGTGAGTGCTGCAAAGCCAAGACTACGAGAGACTATAGGATTTTATCTGGGCATGCGCCTCATCAAGAGGATTGATAAAGTTCCTATTACAGATTTACTATTGCTAATGTGTAAGCCAGGAGAAAATCAGTTTGACATTCAGATTCTAAGCTGAGGTTGAAGAACCAGCATTTAGAAGACAAGTTTCCATGTGAGCAAAGAAAATTTGACCCGGACATCATTGAAAGCTACCCCAAAAATTGAATTGCCTGTGACAACCAATGATAGCAAGAACCAAAACCTTCTTGGAAGCTGTCCTACAGTCAGAGAATTGCCTTCTGAAAGAGCTAAGAACCATTACAGATTTCTCTGCCTTCAAAACAAAATCATCATCATTTATTGTTTGTATTATAGAACCATAGGACTGGAAGGGACCTTGAGAGACCATCTAGACCAGTCCCCACACTCATATCAGGACTAAGTATTATCTAGATCAGCCCCCACACTCATACCAGGACTAAGTATTATCTAGACCAGCCCTGACAGATGTTTGTTTAACCTGCTCTTAAACATCGCCAATGATTGAGATTCCACAACCTCCTGAGGCAATTTATTCCAGTGCTTAACCACCCTGACAGTTAGGAAGTTTTTCCTAATATCCAACCTAAACGACCCTTGCTGCAATTTAAGCTTCTTGTCATATCTCAGAGGTTAAGAACAATTTTTCCCCATCTTCCTTGTGACAACATTTTATGTATTTGAAAACTGTAATCATGTACCTTCTCAGTCTTGTCTTTTCGAGACTAAACAAACCCATTTTTTCAATCTTCTCTCAGGTCATGTTTTTGAGTTCTTCTCTGGACTTTCTCCAGTTTGTCCACATCTTACCTGAAATGTGGCTCCCAGCACTAGGCACAGTACTTCAGTTGAGGCCTAATCAGCATGGAGTAGAGCAGAATAATTACTTCTTGCGTCTTGCTTACAACACTCCTGCTAACTAATACATCCCAGAATGATTTTTTTGTGTAGTGGTATTGTTGCAAGTGTTTCACTGTTGACTCATGTTTAGTTTGTGGTCCACTATGACCCCCAGATCCCTTTCCATAGTACTCCTTCCTAGGCAGTCATTTCCCATTTTGTATGTGTGCAACTGATTGTTCTTTTCTAAGTAGATTACTTTGCATTTGGCCTTATTGAAGTTCATCTTATTTACTTCAGACTATTTCTCCAGTTTGTTCAGATCATTCTGACTTTTAATCTTTTCCTCTAAATTACTTGCAACCTCTCCCAGCTTGGTCTCCTCCACAAACTTTATGACTGTACTCTCTATGCCATTATCTAAATCAGTGATGAAGATATTGAACAGAACCAGATTCACAATTGATCCTTGCGGGACCCCTCTCAATATGCCCTTCCAGCTTGACTATGAACCACTGATAATTACTCTCTGAGAATGGTTTTCCAAATAGTTATGCACCCACCTTATAGTAGCTCCATCCAAGTTACATTTCCCTAGTTTGTTTATGAGAAGGTCATGCGAGACAGTATCAAAAGCCTTAGTAAACTCAAGATATATCACATCTATTGCTCCCCCTCTATCTACAAGACTTATTACCCTGTCAAAGAAAGCTATTAGGTTGGTTTGAAACAATTTGTTCTTGACAAATCCATGCTGTTACTTATCACCTTATTATCTTCTGGGTGTTTACAAATTGATTGCTTAATTATTTGCTCCATTATCTTTCTGGGTACTGAAGTTAAACTGACCAGTCTGTAATTCCCCGGGTTGTCCTTATTTCCTTTTTATAGATTGGCACTATATTTGCTCTTTTCCAGTCCAATGAAATCTCTTCCATTTTCCATAACTTGTCAGAGATAATTCCTAATGACTCAGCTATCTCCTCAGTCAGCTCCTCTAGTATTCCAGGAAGATGTTTTTCATCAGGCCCTAATGATCTGAAGACATCTAACTTGTCGAAGTAATTTTTAACTTATTTCCCTATTTTGGCCTCTGATCCTACCTCATTTTCACTAGCATTCACTCTGTTAGACGTCCAATCACTATGAACCTTTTTGGTGAAAACCAAAACTCATTTAGCACTTCTGCAGTTTCCACATTTTCTCTTATTGTCCCCTCCTCCCGTTGAGTAGAGAGAATAGCCCATGAGCAACTTGACAGGGGAGCAACAGACCGAGAGAGAAATTGCTACCTGGGCAAATTTGAACTTGTGTTTACTAGACCAATTTGCTAACCCTTGAGCTATGGCACCTAAAATTATGTTTAGGCATTTAAAAAAGTGACCTGATTTCCAATGGAGTGGAGTTGGAGGTCTCCTCTATTTACTAATGTGGCACCACCAGACCAGGCACCAGCTCATACAAAGGTTCTCATGTCTCAACTCGACAGCGACAGCTACACAGCTGGAATCTGGCTGGCTCACTTGTAGGTTAATTTAGAAAAATTAGGCATTAGAATGATGTGTTCAGTATTTAGACTCTGTTGCATGCCTGTGAGTTGCTGCATGCATTAATTTTACTCATAATATTTGTGTTCCATACCGTTATGTAATACTTAAGCGATTGTGTTGTGAACCTCTGTGATTGTATGCATTGCCATACAGGAGAGGGACATTAATTAGTGTGAAGAGCTGCTTTTCTTCAGAAATTGTTATGCCCCTCCCAAAAGAGGAGGCCAATCAATATCAGGCAGGCTATGGCTGGATCTTACAATTGGAAACTCACCACATCTAGATAGAGGAATCAAAAAAAGAACTCAAGCCTCACTGTTCTGCTCTCCTCCCTGTGAAGATAAGTCATGCAGGTGGACTCCTCCCAGCAGTTGAGTTTGCAGCTCAGAGCACATGGAAGGAGGGGGATAAAAAAACCCATACAAAAGTAACTAGGGATCTATAAGCTGCTTGGACTCTGGGTGGAAGGCAAGGTGTTTCTAGGCATAAGGAAGAGATCCCCAGCTGCTTTGCCTGTCTTAGCCCTAAAAGTAAATGAATTTGCTGATTATAGAAGTCTATAATAGGTTTCAAAACCTAGGACTGTAACTCATTTCTGTGTCTATGTTCACTTGTTTTAACCTTTAAATAACTCTCTAATTTCCTTTTCCTATTTAATACATCTTCATATGGCTTATTATAGGATTGGCTACAAGCGTTGTCTTTGGTCTGAGACCTAAAGGACAACTGATCTGGGGTAATTGACTGGTCCTTTGGAATCAGGAGTAACCTGAATATTTCTGTGACTCTTAGTACATGGAGCAATCTACCACAGAGAGACGCTCATGGGAATGACAAGACAGACCGAACTATCCAAGGGGATTGTCCATGACTCCTTGTTAAACCTGTTAAAGAGCCGGTGGAGTTTGCAAGTGGTTGGTGAAATCTCAGCTTAGAGCTCACAACCAGTTAGGGGGGCTGTGCCCTGTTTTTTAAAATTAGTTTGCCCTTAGATTGGTACTCATGCTTTTGCACCACTGTGGAGAGTCTCACCCTCAAACAGCTCCAGAATAGGATGGGAGGAAGAGAATGATATGTAGGTTATAGTAGTTGTAGCCCAGTTATATCTTCTCTCATGTGCTGCTAGAGTTCTGTGGCTGGTAAATAAGGCAGGGACTGAAGCAGAATTATAAGGCCAGATTGAGGCTAGGTCTACACTACAGACCTATACTGGTATAACTATGTCGCTCAGGGGTGTGAAAAACACATCTCCCTGAGCAATGCAGTTATACTGACTTAACCCCCGGTGTAGAAAGCACTTTGTTAAATGGAGAGCTTCTCCCCGTCGACACAACTACCGCTTCTCAGGCAGGTGGATTAACTACACAGATGGTAGAAGTTCTCCCATCAGCACAGTAGTGTCTTCCTTAAAGTGCTGCAGCGGCACTGTTGCTGTAGCACTGTACATGAAGAAAGGACCTGAGACAGGGAGAGAGTGAAGGAGGCAGCAATAGCAGTAGTCATCAGGGGACAGCCGAGGGTTGAGGGATGGGGAAAGAGAGAGAAAAGAGGCCTGGAGCTTGAGGAGTTTTTTAGAAAAGCAGCATGAACTCCAGGGAAAACAGGTGAAAGAACAGAGGTGTGTGGGCGTTGGAATAAGAATGGCAGGAAGGTGGGTGTGAACACATGGGAGAGGAGTACAGTGTAGGAATGGAGGATTGGCTTGGACCAACTGCCAGAGCTGAAGAGGAAATATGACTGAGGTGAAGATAAGAAGGATTTTTGAGAGAGCAGCAGCAGTGGGAGGAGGCACTGAAGCGATAACAGGAAAAGTCAACAGAATTGATGTAAGGGGAGAGAGGAGATGATGCTGGGAATCAGAGAGAGAGAGAAAGAAAGAAGGGAAAGGTATGGGGGACAGAAGGCCTAGAAGGGGGAAGACAAACACAGGATTTGTGATGTGAAAGTGGAAGAAGGCAGAAGAGGGCTCAAAGTTCATTGCTTCAGCAGGGTTCCAAGATATGGAGACATATGCTGGGGAAAGGGAGCATTAGTTGAGGGGCCACTGAAAGGCTTCAGGGCAGTGTGAAGTCATCCACTGGCCAGAAGAGAGAAGCCAATGCACCCAGCCCTCTGGAAGGGTTGCTGGGAGGCTCCCAGGGAGGCGGTGATGGAGGCAGACATCTTGAAACCAAGCATGACTATTCTTTTCGGCTAACTTTGCTGACACGGTGAAACAAGCTGAGTGTTTATCACTGAACTTGTCATGTTTGCACCAACTCACTGGCAGGGCTGGTTCAACCAAACCCTAGGTTGCCTGAAAAGTATCTTGATAATTAAGTGGAATGTTGTTATTGTCAGTCTCTATTGCTTTATTTTGAATACAAGTGATGAAAAGTCAGTACTGGTCTCAGACTACTTCTTGTGAAATGTAAAGTGTGTTTGTGTGATATTAAATACAATGCTCTTTTCAGATTTAAGCAGTTTGCCATCAAATGTTGACAAAAATGACTATTTTTGCAATGGAAACAGCTAAAACTGAATTTCTGTAAGTTTTAAAAGCAAAATCATTTTTGCCTAAAGATAAATAAAAATGGCTCATTCTTTTAAAAAAAACCTTATCTAACAGCAGTTTTTCAGAAATAGGTTTGCTCTGAATTGATAACAAAATGTGAAAAAATAACCTCATGTAAGTAACCAGTTATGAATATTTTTCACACCTCTCTCACCTACACTTAACATTGCCCCCTTATCACCACTAACAACACCCACAAACTTGAGCTTCCGGTGCCCCAGGACAGCACAGCACCATCTGTTACCAAAAACCACAAAATATTCAGCCAGGAAATGAAAAGGTTTTGTATGAGGATGTCTGAGCTCAGAATAAAATTTTTCAAAATTCCCAAGGCTGACATGAAGGTGTGCTTCAGGAATTAGCACCCTGTGTTTTGCACTTTTAGTGAGCACAGAGTTAGAAGAGGGTTCATGAACGTTATCATCTGATTTTTGAACACTGATGTGCTGGACCAGCTCCTAACTTATACACATGGGGCATTAGAATGAGCCTCTCTCTGCACATGTCCTCAGCAAAGAACGGTTATGATGCTCACGCTACAGGGTACTACTATCCATTAAGCAGCAGTGAGCCAGTTAAAATTGATAACTTTGTATTTATTGCCTTAAGGGCGTTTCTGACTATTAACAAAACTTTGTCTGGACTAGAGTTTTTGCTCCTGCGAAATTAGAGTTAATTTATCAAGTTAGGAGTTAAACTCCTATGCCTGAGTCTCCACCTTTCCCTAGACCTAGGATTAAGCTTCTGGATGGTCGTGAGACCTTGCTCCTCCTCTCCTCCCCCAATTTTCCAAGGCTCATCACTCCTCCAAAGTGTCAATTCAACACTCCTCTCTAGCTTAGAATCCCAAAGGTGAGACAAAAATGGCCCATAAGCCTAACTAAAGCTTCTCCATCTCCTGACCTATTGCAGGCAGCAAAACTATCAGGTCAGTCTGATACGCCCGCTTGAAAGACAGCGAGCCAATCTCCTTGAACATCTATCTCCAGCCTATAGTTACTCTTGCAAATGGCAGGATACTTTTGTGGCAGACAGCAACTCCATCCCTCTGATCCAGCCCAGCAGAGCTGAACGCTCCCAATTCAGTGTCTGCAGGGAACATATACGAGCTAAACATCCATCAGTTCTCCCAAAGCCAGCAGCCAAATAGCAGGTAGTGCAAGAGGAACCCCTGCCATGTGTCATTTCCAACCCAGAGAATTAGGAAGGAGTTGGGACCATCTCCCTGCCTCTCCCTGAAGAACACTACAGTTTATTCCCACATGGTGAGCTCAACAACTCTGCTATGTTGTGACCTCTCTTAAAACAACTGGGGGACAACTGGAAGTATCCCAGTAGATTTGAAAGAATCTTCCTTAAATTGATGCCATCAGGATGCTTTTCACTGTTCGATATGCACACAACTGCCTTCTCCTCCTTGTGCCTGACATTCGAGCTTCCAGACATGTGGAGCATGTGATACAATCACATTTGGCAAACCTGGTCCCATCACCCCCAAATCCAAGTCCCCCTGATGCCTCAGGTTTTTCAACGTGTCTGAACAAGGCTTGCTCACTGGTGTGGTGAAAGGTAATTGCGTGAGAAGAACCTGGGTTGCCACATAAGCCTCAAGGAAAGGAGTACTGGAGTCTCAGGTTAAGCAATTGCTCTCTGATAACACACAGGAAAAATTAATTGTTGAGGTGTCCAAACATTCATTTCATTCTGCTGCAGGGAGGAGTCCAGGGTGAGCTGAGACACTACATGCTTCTGTCCCTGTCACTTTATATATCAATATAATCATCCATCTATTTATAGCTGAAGCATTGTTTTTAGTAGTCTTCCTGTATATTAAAAGTTCTTTACAATGATTTTTATAATCTGCTGCTGTTTTTAATTAGCTCATAGTTTTTAAGTGACTGTTGCTGAACATGACATCATAAATGAGGAAGTATTTAGCCTAACCATCTGCTTCTGTTACATATGGATACTAGAGTAATGAGCAGCAAAAAAATACCTTTAATAAAACAAATATATACAGTAGGACCAGACAGACAATGTTTTATACCAACCAGGGATGGTCTTAGGGCAGGGTACACATATTTCAATCACTTTCCAGACAGAACCCTAACTACTGTACTTGCTATGATCAGTAAAAGGCTATGACTTTTGGATGGTGAAACCTGAAATACTGCCAAGGTTGAATTAAATTTGGACAGTTGAACAGCTTCACCCCCAGTTTGGTATACCATCTTTTTCTTTCCAGGGGCAGCAGGTTTGTATAATTTTTGGTTCAACTCCTGCTTCCCCCCACACCTGCCTAGTAAGCTAATATATATTTTTTTAAATAATGTAAAAACGTGTGGGCTCTGGGGTGGGACTGGTGATGAGGGGTTTGGGGTGTAGTAGAGGCTCAAGCAGAGGGTTAGGATGTGGGATGAGGACTGTGGGGTAGGGCTGGAGATGAGGGGTTCATGGTGCAGGAGGGGGCTCAGGGCGGGGGCAGATGGATGGGGTGTGAGGGCTCTGAATGGGAGTGTGGACTCTGGGGTGGGACCATGGCTGAGGAGTTTGGTGTGCAGGCAGGGCTGGGGCCAGAGAAGATGACTCTCCCAGCCCTCTTCCTGCCAGCAGCAGTGAGCTCCAGGGGAGGGACCCACTCTCCCTCCCGGAAGCACACTCACCTCGCACCACTGTCACTGCACATGCTCCTAGGGCCCCTCTCAGGTCCAGAAAGTCCCCTCACCTCCCCTGAAATGGGTGCAGGGGTGTGTGCTGCCATCACGTGGGCACCTCTTCTCCTGCCCCTCGCTGGAAATGAGGCTGCCTCTTGCCCAGCTTAGGGCAGAACTGGTGACTGCTGGTGGGGGGACCCCTATGCTGGTGCAGGGTCTTGCCAGAAAAGGGAAGGGTCCACCCGTCCAAGGTGGAAGGTCAAGGTCAGGGTCAGCCTGCCCTGGCACTAGTGAATGGGGGCACTAGGACCCTGTGGTGGCAGGTGATGGCCAGGAGCCAATAGAGCGCAGCACAGAGCGGCAGGGGACAGTCGCGCAGGGGTGGCAGGCACTGAACATTGGTGGAGCCGGGCCCCCGTTCCCGGAATATTGCTGGAGCATGGGCACCCTGGGCACATGTAATTAGCCACCCCTGTTTATGTCCATGAGCAACCACACCTGCCTCCGACTTCCTAGAGCATAGCTGCTTTTAAATATTTCTGAGCTACATCCTGTACATTCTCAGTTCAAACATTCTACACTGCAAAAACAGGATACTGCTGTACTCTCAGAACACACAGCTTAAGACAAGTTCAGAACAGTTCAGTCTTATGCAAACCACAGGCAAGAACACTTACTACCTTCACAGTGTCTGACAGTTCTTGGAATCCCCTGAGAATCTAATAGAAAAAATGGTCTCCTTTCATCTAAATGCTCAGATACCCATTCCTTGATGTTTTTATGGTGTACTCAAGCTCAAATATAGAGATCGCTATAAGCAGATTCAAGGATCTATACACCCAATAAAGTAACACTCTACCAAGTCTGAGCTCTCTTATGCCATTCCTAGGCTCAGCCTGGGAACAGAGGTGGAAGCCCGAGGGGGCAAATAGAGCTTTATGTCATCTCTGTGCTTCTTAGAATCAAAGTTCATCCAAAGGCTTGCCTGTGGCCCCTGGTCAGAGTAGCCTCAGGAGCTGTGGGTGGCAGAGAATAACAGGAGTCCAGTGTGCTCTGGTCATGCCCCGTACGCCAAGGGCTCCGAGGAGTGTTGGCGTAGAGCCATTCTACCAGTTGGGAAGTGCTTTGGGCAGGCCAGGAAGATTGAGTAAAGCCCCTTTACATTGCTGGAGCAGTTAGTTCAACACAGAATCTGGCCTATATATCTTCCAAACAAGAATCTTTAAACAAAGGCTTATTTAAATCTAGAAATGTATACACTGAAGTGTAAAATCCAGATACAAATCTGAGCTTCTTCAATTTGGTCTGGATCTTTGTTTTGGATTCCCATCTTTACTTAAAACAGGTGTTTTTTTCTCTCTCAATCCTTGGTCATATATTATTGGGAGGAGTTCCCCAAAAGTAACAAAATCTCCAACAGCAATGACATAGTTTGTAAGTGTTCAATAGTCTCTTGTAGAGGAACAATAAAAATGAAGTTCCACACAAGTCATAATCATAAAAACAAACAGCTGAAACTGCTAAAGAAAAAAAAATACTTGAATACCACATGATCATGCTTGTCTCGGAATTAAGAAAAGCAATTACATTAGAGCAATACTCCCGGGAAAGTAAAGTCCAAAACTGAAATTGAATGTTGACATGTGTAGCTGCAATATAAACCCAGTTTTCTTATTTACTCCACACCCCGCTGCTGTTTTATGTTTCTGTGCCTTCTACGCTCAGCTACTTCTATTTCAAATTAACAGAATAGTTTGTGTCTAGTTCTGGAAATCAGAGTAAAAAACATGAATCACACCATGAACTGAACAGTTTCATATGAGAAATATATAGGTTAGAAGGTAACAAAGAACAGCTTGATTGTATTCAGAGATCATTTCTTTCTTACATAGTTTCCCATATGCTTACACCTCTTTATTCTTGACCCCAGCTCTTCTTTTCTTTTTTCTGAATGAAATTCATCTCCCTCCACAACCCACTGCACAAAGCTTGAGAATACCATGTAATTATAGACCAAATAGTCATGCCAGACCTGCACCAGGGTTCCCCTGAGTATTGGCTGATCTAGGGCTGGTTCAGAGTCCCTCTCCCTATATACAGGAGGTATGGATGTTCCCATGGCAGCCATAATTCAACCCTGCTGCATTTATGCATTATGTACACTTAAGAGTAATACATGTCCAGAAAGGGGTTGAATTTCTGATGCTGTGAAAGCTGTAATCTAGAATGTACTGAGTTTTCCCCACTGAAAATCTCGCTTTTAACATTAAGTCATCAACATATTTTTTCCACCTTGAATGATATACCTAAATCAAACAAATCATTCTTTCACAACTTATGGTAGCCCATGTTTTCTCTCAACCCACTAAAACCCACTGATCCATATCCCCAAGTGACTTACACCTATTTTGAGGTTAACTCCTTTTTTATCAATGGATTGCAAAGAGATACGGCATATATTCACAAGCCTACACTATGGCCTGTTTCTTAGATGAATGTTGCATGCCTTAAATTGGAGATTCTCTATTTGACACTGTATTAGGTTAGCTAATAAATATTCTGCTCCTTTATCCTCTTGCTCTTCTCCATTTCTCAAACAATTATAAAGTGCTACTGTGTGTATTTCAATGCTCCAGCGAGTGTAGAAGGAAAACATATCCTCAAGTTTACCTAATGAGATAGCGAGGGTTGTTTCACGGTATTAACAAACTCTGGTTACTTTCCAAATAACTGAAAATGTGTCCTGATAGCAACAAAGCAGCAGATTAAACACAAAAAACAGATCTGGAAGGCCCATACACCTTTGGGAGCCTTAATCTCAAAATTCCTTCTGATATTTTGTTTGTAAAGACACCTTTGAAGGTCTCAGCTGGTATTCCCAAACCACAATTACAGTGCTATTTAAGCAATAATAAATAAATATATCAGAGAACTTGCACTTTGAAGATACAAAGATTATGGGTTGGGTGTTTTTCTGGAGCGAGGAGGGTGGGGAAGATGTTGGTAGGAGGATTTACAGAAGTGTTCATGAAAAATGCTGAGTGCTCTTACACGGTCAAGAAGAACTTATTAAATTCTCCTGACTTTTTTGCTGATTCAACAGTGAAATCAGTGAGTGGGAGAAAGGATCCTAAATTCTCTTTTCAGAGGACAAGTTTTTAAAGAGGAGATTAAAGATTGATTTACAAATATATCTTCCCACCCTCCACCAAAAAGCCTTCATTACCATGGCATTAAGATGTATTACATATGGGATTTCTCTCTTTAACACACATCCAGATAATTGTGAGATCATGCCCAGAACATGAGATAATTGGACTTCAGAACTGGGATGTCTATAAGTTCAGAGATGTCTAAAATATCACAGCACAATCCAACTACTATATGAACCATGGACTAAAAAAACCAGACCAAGCCAAACCAACAACAAAACAAAACACATCCTTGCTACTCCAAAAAACTAGGTGAGCGGTGAATTTGAAGGTTAAAAATCCAGACTGAGGCTGAATGCTGCTGCCCCACTGTTGTACAGAAGGTTGCTAAGCAAAAGAAAATCCAAAGCAGAGGAGTTATGGGAACAGCTCTTGGACCAGGCCAGAACTGAGTTTGTGCAGCTCAGCTGCAAAGTTTTCTTCCAACCACATTTATGCGTCTAACAACAATTCTGGCCTGTTCCAGTTCCAGACTAGGCCCACAGGACAATTCAAGTAGATTTAGGACTATATTATGCCCATCTGTCTAGGTCTGACAGCAGGGGCTCTCTGCAGCAAGAAAGATGCTGTGGGCGCAACCCCTCTGCTGAGAATTAGGAGGAGAATGGAGAAGCTCAGCTGGCTCTGCACCGCATAGGGTTGCCAGAGCCTAGGGAAGGCCTGAGGCGAGGCTCTACCCCTGCAGCTAAATGCACAGCTTCTCTGTTATTCCTTCATGTGGTTGACTGCACATGGGACATTTGAGGGCACGCTTAAAGCAAATGAGGATGAGATTTTGGGGCAACATGCTCTCAGCCAGAGGCTGTTCTCATCTCCTGTTCTGCTGGAGGAGAGCACTGAGGAGCCATTCCCCGCAACCAACACAACTCTTTTCACTTTTTTAAAAACCTTCCTCAAACAATAAATAGCAAAAACAATTTTTTATCAATCAAAAAAAAAGCAATTCTATGCCAATTTTATAAAAGAATTGTTCCAAGATCTTTGTGCTAACTTTTGACCAGGAGCAATGCTCACTACCCTCCTGAATACTGAGGATTTCTGACTGATTCATATTGACATCACTGCCCTAACCTCATGAATAATTAGAAGTTATCATCTAACTCCTGCCATAACCCCATCAAAACAATGCATGGTAATGAAGGTCACAATTAAGAAGAGACAAATCAAACATGGGCTCTCTCTGTTTGTCTCTAGAAGACAAGTAAATCCTATGGATACCTTTAAGCTGGTGAGGACCCTGCATTCTATTTACTGAATCATAGACTCATAGAATATCAGGGCTGGAAGGGACCTCAGGAGATCATCTAGTCCAGTGGTCATCAAATTGGGGTGCGCACACCCCAAGGGTGTGTGAGACCCTCCCTGGGGGTGCGCGAGACCCCGGCACCACCGCCGATCCCGCCCGGGAGACTGCCCAACTCCAGGGCGGGTTAGTTTAGTATCGCTGAAATGCCAGCGAGGAAAGTGGAAGCTTTCGCTTTCTGCGGCAGCATTTTGGCGGACATACCCCCGGGGGGCTGCACGACTTTTTTCTCAGTGAGAAGGGGCCGCTGAGGAAAAAGTCTGAAGACCCCTGATATAGTACAACCCCCTGCAAATGTCAGGGCTAATGGATTAAAGCTGATGAAGTATAGACAATTAATTGCCCAACAGGAAATGAGCTGTGCCAAATAGACTGCACACTGTGAACTCCTCTATTTAAAAAACTTCAAAACCATAGATGCAGGGGACTGGACTAGATGACCTCTCAGAGTCCCTTCCAGTTCTATGATTCTATAACAAAACAGGTTGTGAAAAGAGGTAACAGACACCATAACTACAGGTTTTCAAAAGCATCCAGGATAAACGTACTTAGGGGAAATTCTGTCTCTCTTCGTACCAACAGGAGATTGGCTAGGGGCTGAAATGGAAGTAGAATCAAGCCTTTTGGGTTTAGGCCCAGAACCTCAAAAGTACTTAACTTCCAAGAAAATCAATAGGAATTAGGTACCTCAAGACCTTGGAGCATCTGGGCCTTAGTGTTGGGAACACTGGCAGTAGTGAAATGGAGCAAGATGCATTAGTTCCAAGGGGTCACTTCCAGTCCTAACATCTAGAATTCTTTGCGTTATTTTATCTTGGACATGCAAAAAGATTCATGTAAGATGCTAAGAAGCATGGACCCAATTTCTCTCTCACGGCATTTAGCTCACTGACTTGGGGAATTACTCTTGATGTACACCAGTGCAAGATGAGGATCAGGCTCTCATAGATCCTCAGCACTGTGCCATCTAAGGGCCCAATCCTGCTATCCTTACACAGGCAAGGGTCCCACTGACCTCAGTCTGAATAAGGACTGAGTATGCACTACAGGACTTGGCACTAAGGGTATGTCTACACAGCAGATGACAGGTGTGATTCCCATTGTGAGTAGACAGACTCGCATTAGTTCTGATTGAGCTAAGACACTAAAAATAGCAGTGTGGATGTTCCTACACTGGTGGCGGCTCGAACTAGCTGCCTGAGCCCAAGCCTTCCTGATCCCTGCTGGGTCCGGATTCTCTGGTTGCCAGCCCAAGCTGTCACCAGTTCAGCAACTTCCACACGGCTATTTTTAGCATACTAGCTCGAATCTGTCAATCTATGCTGGGAATCACACCTCCAAGGCATACCGTAGGTGATACCACTTGCAAACAGAAAAACTAAAGTCACAAGTACTCTTTGAAACAATTCTGTGTGTAGGTATTTTCCATCAAAGTGTTTTTTACTGTTTCCTTCAATGCATTTCCTTTTGACTTAGGCAAAAGAAGGGTGATTCTTAGCAGGGAGATATGGGAATGGTTGAGGGTTAGAGGTTGGGGTTGTTGGGTTGAGGGAGGATCCAGTAGAGTACTGGATTACTCAGGGTTTTACTGTTTGTTTTCTATAACAACACAATAATGTCAAGAATCAGAGGGGTAGCCGTGTTAGTCTGGAATTGCAGAAGTGACAGAGTCCTGTGGCACCTTAAAGACTAACTAAAGTATTAGAGCATAAGCTTTCATGGGCTAATACCCACTAATACCCGGATGCATGCAGTGGAAGTATCCAGGGGCAGGTATAAATAGGTAGGCAAGAACCAGGTGGGAGATAACAGGGTTAGTCCAATGAGGTTGAACCAGCTCGTTATCTCTAATCAGGGAGGGTGAGGTGTTCCTCTAGCAGCTGAACTGGAGGTGTGACTAGCAAGAGAAGAGAAGCTGCTTTTGTAGTTAGCTAGCCACTCGTAATCTTTGTTCAATCCTTGTATGATTTGTAGATGAGAGCTGAGTCAAGAACCAATAATGGTTGGGGAAGAAGGGGTTGGGGATATATTTAAAACAAAACAGGGGACTAATATGGTGTGTAACTATCACTGACCTGACCAGTTTGTCTACATGATGTCTCCCTTCCCTCCATCTCTCTCTTGTGCATTCAATGTGAATGCTCTTTGGGACTGTATTCATCTGTGATTGGCAAGTACCTGGAATATTTTGGGCACCCCCCCACATAAATAATATTTCAAAGGGGCTCCATGAACTTACTTTTGGCTCAAAATTTACATTTGGTAAACATACACTTTTAATCAAACCTGAAACCAATAAATTAAAAAAAAAAATCCAGTGAAAACAGTTCTTAAAAAAAAAAAAAAAAGAAGCAAACCTACTATCCCCTGTAGCATTTGAAATCCTGCAGGCTAGAGAACCTGAAAGTGAAACTAACTATAAAAAGAGAGAACATTGTTTTATTGTCTCATATGAAAGGTATGCTAAAGGTGAACAAAGAGCCTGAGAAGTGCTCAGGGTGTTATATTTTAAAAATCTTTACATTTAGTCTACAATGTTATTAGTAACACTAATAAGGAAATTTGTTTACATATGATATTTAAATTGTCAGTGCCCCTTTATTTATTGGTTTAGCAGCACTTCCAATTTTTTGTAAAACTAAATATAATCAGACAAGTTATGCTTTATGCCAATGACTATTTTTAGACAGAGGCTTAGGTGAGTGATCTATCTCCCCCTAACATTATTGTCAGACAAGGATTCGAAATAAAAGCCTGGATATGAACTTCAAACAGGAAGTTCATAGGTATAATGGGCAGCATCAAAACCATTTCCAAACACTCTCAAACTCCCAGGGCTTAATCCCCAAGCCTACCCTAATTTCAGGGCATTTGGATTCAGTGACCCATTGATGTTCATCACAGAAAGCAAGCTGCACCTTGCAAAACACAGGTCCAGATGCTGCTGCTGAATCCAAATAGGCAGACCTCCGCTGCTGCACAGTCCCAGCTGCACGACTGGAACCACAAGGGCTACTCCTGTGTGAACACCTAGCAAGTGACTTAGTTCACTTTTGTGAGCGGTCCCATTGGGCTCAAGTGCTTCCCATGAGCAAAGCTACTCAGACCCGCAAGTATTTACAGGATCAGGCTCTTGGATCTGGGGATTTCCAATAAGCCCACACATCGAATAATTAATATAATAATCCGGGCTGTCTCAGGGGGTCACTAATTAGCTGGGATCTGAAGAGCCCCTCCACTAGAACGTGCTTAGCCGCAGTTGGATCCCACGGGACAACCCCCCCCATCCCCCAAGAGTTTAAACCTAAAAGGAGCAAGGTCAGGTGCCCACCCCTGGAGAGAGGGGGAGACACGCGCACACCCTGGCCCCAGCCTGCACGTGCCCGGGGAACGGGGCAGAAAGCGGGGCGGGGGAAAGGGCGGCTCCAGCCCCTACCTTGCGCCCCTGGAGAAAGCAGGAGCAGCTGCAGCATGAGAAGCCAGGGTGCTCCCGCCCGCCTCCAGGCCCTGGGGGCGCACATGGGGCGGGCGGGAAGGTCTCCCCGGCTCCGCGGGGGGCCTCGTGCTGCCTCAGCAGCGAGCGCAGGCGGCGGCGGCTCCCCCGGCTACAGCTGAGTCCCTCCCGCTCCGGCCGCGCTGCTGCTGCTCGGTGCAGGTGGGGAGCCGTAAACACTCGGCGGCAGGGGCGGAGCCGCCGCTGAGCGCTCCGCGGGCCGGGGGAGGCGCGGCGCGGCGGGTCGGCCCCTGCCCCGCGCAGAGCTGGACAATGGCCTGATCCCACCCCACCCATCGGGCCGCGGGAGGGACTAGCGCCGGCAGGCGCCCAGCAGCGGGGCGGGGGCGTAACTAGCCGCGTGCAGCCCGTGAAGACGCTGCCAAACTCGGTGGAATTTGGACCCGAATGAGGCCGGTGAGGTGGGGCTACTTGATAAAGCGCAGTGCAAGGTCTGGGGCTGTCTCGTGAAGCGCAGTTCAGGACCCCGTGGGGCGGTTGAGTAAAGGGCATCAGAGAGGCCTGGAGGATTTTTTTTTTGTAATGGTGGGTGTGTGAGTGTGTGTGAAGGGAGACTGTTTAATAAGACCAAACAAGGCAAACTGTTCAATCACACACACAACAGCTACTTGAATAAGGCTGTAAAACCAAGCGCTTGTAAGTCCGGAGGTTGCCTGTGCAATCTGAGTTCAGTCCCTTATGTATATCCAGTATCCTAGCCTATATTTATACATTATACATTGCAATAGCCTATATTTATACAGCCATTGTCTATTTTTTGTCCCACAGGCAACCTTAATTCTGGCTTTTCTTAACTTTTGAGTGTTTGACTTTGCAACCTTACGGAGGTACTGGAACAACGTTTATGGGTGGGGACTAGGGGTGCTCACAAACACTGAACCAAACTGTAAACCCTGTAGATAATGGAATTCACTTCAGGACAGGGGGTGTGGTAGCCTCCTAATTCCACCACTTTTGCAACCTAAATAATGTTCTCTTAACATTGCTTTTTTTTTTTTAAAAAAAAAATCTAGGACATTACACACACAGAAACCTATCTGAAAAAACAAAAATTCCATCTCATAGCACCATGGGTCATGCGAAGGGTTGGGTGCATTAGATCCACTGCACCGACTAACACCACTTGAGCTAGTAGAGTAACTGAAGGCAGTGTGTTGTCTCGCCCCTCTAATGCTGGTGCCCATAGAGGATGACACTTTGCCACTGGGTTTTGTAGATATTTGCTGACAGTGGGGCGGGGGAGGGGAAAGAGCCAGGAATGTTGGTTCTGGAGGGGAGCGTGCTCTAGTGGGCACAGACTCTTTTGCCCATTTCCCTCCAACCTGTCCCTGTCTTGGTCATGTCTCTTCCCCATCCCTTGCTATTCATTCCAGGCACATTTTCCTCCTTTAGCCAGTCCTAGTCTCCACTATGTAGGTTTTCCATCACAGTCCCAGTCTCCTTTCTTGGACAATTCTAGACTCCCCAGTCTAGTCTCTCCCCACTTCCAGTCCCAGTGTCCTGGCCCAGCCATACCCAGTTCCCCACTGCCAGCATGCCATCCAATCTATAGAGCCCTGCAAATCCCTGGGTATCTCCAGATATCCAGAGCCAGGTCAAGGAGAGCTTTGCTGGCAGCTGTGGGGAGACTGGGTCCCTCCACCTGCCTGCGGTGCATGGTGAGTGGGAGGGGGCAGTTGAAAGCAACCCCTGGCCATGCTCCTTCCCCCAAGCTCCCCTGCCCAGCTGAGGGCAGGTGGAGGGTCCGTGACTCTGCACAGGTGCCCCACAGCTGACCATGCAGCTCTTCCTGACTGGGCTCCAGCACGGGGAGCCTCAGCCCGGCCATGGTAAGTAGAGCCCTGCAAATCCATGGATATCTGCGGCTCTCTGCACCCAGGAATGTGGAAAACCACAGACAATTTTTGCGGCTCGGGTGCAGATACACGTTTTTGTATCTGCACAGGGTTCTACCAATCTACCTCTTTCCCCAAACTGAACCTCTAGTTGCTCTCCCATCCACATTCCCCATGGGCTCTCAGTCCCAGTCTATCTCCCTAAACTCCCTGTTGAATCTGATTCTTCCACAGCTGCTGTCTTCTTCTAGTCTCGTTGCCCAGCCAATCCCAGACTCCCACCCCAGCTCCCAGTCTCAGTTCCTTCTCCTCCACCCCCAGTCTCATTACCCCCCAGGCTTTTTCATGTCTCAATCTGTATGTCTCCCCCTTGCAGATCTGGTTCTTGTCTTCTTTGCATTTAAATAAGGCAGCTTCTTCCTCCATGCTTTCTGGGCCCAGCATATATGAAGGTATGTGGGTGTGTCCCAGAAAGCATGGGAGGCAGGCTCTCTGCTCTCAGTTCAATGGGCATGGCTCACAGCAGCCCAGAGCTGCAATTGCAGGGGGAAATCACACTAAGCTCCAAGCTGGAGCACAGCCAGAGTGGATGGAGTCTTTGGGGAATTTAGTTGTTAAAAGCTAAGAAATCTCTACTGAGCGCATGCAAACTTCAGTTTTTCAAGGCTTAGGACTTGGCCAGATTTGAGCAGATTTTCACATTGATGGCAAAAGGAAATCCTCTTGCCACAATTTAAGTCCATTCTCCTACTCATGAGGGCACTAGAGTAGTGGTTCTCAAACTTGTACTAGTGACCCTTTTTATGTAGCAAGTCTCTGAGTGCGACCTCCCATATAAATTAAAAAAAAACTTTTTAAAATATATTTAACACTATTATGCATGATGGAGGCAAAGCAGGGTTTGGGGTGGAGGCAGACAGCTCATGATCCCCCATGTAATTACCTTCTGACTCCCGGAGGGGTCCTCCTGACTCCCAGTTTGAGAACCCCTGTACTAGAGCTAGTCAAAGAAAAGGTTTCTAGAATTTTTTAAAAAGTGGCTAAAACAACATATTTTCCCCTGTCTTTGTTCTTGGAAATGCCTGAGCCATTTTGGCTAAAATCCAAAAAAGTTCAGCTTCAGGCCAACCTAGTAAGGAAAATTTCAGCGCAAACAGTTAATATTTGGCTAAGTTATAAAGAACTGAAAACAGAATCTTTTAATGAGAAGTGTCAACCAACTTTAATAATAGGCTGAGCTACTTATAATAAGGTTAATCTGGAACTTGCCTTTGGCACAAGTATGCACACTGGAGTCTCTCACTTTTCCTCTTTTTTAAAAAAGTGGTAGTTAAAAGGGGCAAGGTTGACTGTGTGTGTGTGTGTGTATGTGTGTGCATGCGGGCAGTACTGTTGAGGGAAAACTAAGCTGAAGAAATGAGTTTTGTGTTTGGTTCTGAATGTCTAGAGGTATGTGATCAGTCTCATGTTTTGTGGGTCTAAGTTCCATAGTCTGCATCCAGCGTCCATTTAAAGTTCAGTCCCCAGTTCTCACAGGCCTCCCATATTGGCCAGCAGTTTCATTGTTCTAATGAAATGTAGCCGGTGAACGTGGTCATAGTCATAGAGGACAAGATGGTCCATTGTGTAGCTTGAGCTAACCCTATGGAGGCTTTGAATATTTGAACAGAGACCTTGGATTAGGCTCCGTATTAAAGAGGGAGACAATGCAGAGAGAGGAATACTAGGGTGGTGTGTTCACAGTCACTCCTCTTACTTAGTAGACGGGCTGTTGTGTTTTATTCCATTAGAAGTGTGCAGCTTCATTGTTAAGTATAATGAATTGCAGTAACTAAGCCTGGAGGAGGCAGGTCACAAAAGCATGGAGTGCTGGGATTAAATCAGTGCTGGTTAGGGTGAGGGCTTAGCTTTCAGGTCAGCTGCAAGTGGACATTTTCAGCAACTATAGTTATTTGGGGACCAGAAGCACTAAAGAATCCAAAAGGACACTGAGGCTGCAGACGGACTTTACATTCTATGGGCAATTGCCTTTAGTAGTGGAGGATGCTTCAGAGGTGGTGAGTTCTCTGAAATGTTCCCTTTTTCTTACCATCATCGCTCCATCATCCAGGTGCTGATCTGTCCTTGGCATTGGGAAAGCTGGGAGAGAATGGTATTTATCTGTGTGAAAAGAGATGTCGAGTTGGGGATAATCTGTGTGTTGCTGGCATATAAAACCATGTTTTCTAACCAGCCCCTCACCATGGCTTCACACAGATATTGAATGAGATGCAACAGAGGAATGAACCCTGCTGGACATGACAGGGAGTCTTCCTGGATTTGTAGCAGAAGAACTGCTCATCACGACTCTCTTTGTACAGTTTGAGAGGAAGGACTTGAGCCATTTCAAGACAGGAGTATTTGGTAATCAGTGGTATCAAATGCCATAGAGAGGTCCAGCAAGCCATAGAAATGACGTAGGTCCCTTGCCTATGGATAGAAGAAGGTCCTCCAACACAACAACATGCTGTAGGCTGAGCGTTGGCTGAGAGGGATCCAGGCTGACAAGTGGCTGGTGGCTGACAGATGATGTGGGAGGTTTTTTGAATTGGGGGAATGCCAGAAGGATAATCTCAACGAGTTTCTTCCCCCTGAGTCATCTCCCACAGGTTTTACTCTTGCAAGGGAGTTCATTATAGAAATCCCCATTTTAGACTAATTTGGAGTTTGGGGAGAGGGAAGTTGGAATAAAACTGAGATGATCCCAAGCTGCAAAAAATTGGTTATGAGCTGGAAATCTAAACCCTGCCAATATTTGGGGTTGGTATGTTGGTTTGGCTCATTCCTGAAGTAAAATACACATATAAATTATTAGAGCAGCCGAAGAAAGGGAAGGTCTGGCCATCTCTACATTTTTAAATATTAAGGAGCTCAGCTAAATTTTTAATTAGATTGGGAGACAGATTCATCAGAGACTGTGCAGTCAGAAATAGAACAGTAATTTCCTATAACCTCCCCAGCTATGATTTGATACATTCATTTTTTTTATTAAGGGTGAGACACATCGGAGTAGTACTAAAAGATTAATCTTTATTTCCTGGCTCCAGTCACCTGACATAGCCAGGGCTACAAAAGGCTTTGAGTAAAACTTTCAAAAGCATGTAAGTGTCTTAGGACCCTAAGTTCCATTTTCAAAGTGACTTTGGCCTCTCTGTCCCACTGAGTTGGGATCCTGTGACATATTTTAAAATGAGGCGTAGGTGCATATGAAAATTTTACCCTGTACCTCTGTGACATAATGGGTCAGTAACCACTGTGTCCAATGTTACAATTGTTATTCAGACTGAGAGAGGAAATGTTTAAAACTTCTGGGATGGGAAAAAATCTTTAGTTTTGGAAGATGGCTTAAAATAATAAATATTTACAAATAAATCTGTTATAACCTAGCATCCTCATCAGGTTTTTCATGTGATGTTAAGAGCAGGTGCATAAGGAGGGCTTATAGTTCTTGAGTAGTTATTTATTAATAAACTCATTTTGGGTACTAATGCACCATCTAGATTAGTAACAACCACAATAAAATTGAATTATTTTAATAATTGCGGGGACAGAATGTTTTGTTGTCAGATGGGAGTTGTGGTGCAATGAAGTTTGAGAACCCCTGAATTTTTTCTAACCTAAATCTGCCTTGCTGCAGATTTAGCCATCACTTCTTGTTCTGCCTTCAGCGGACATGGAGATCAGTTGATCACTGTACCCTTTATAACATCCCTTAACATATTTGAAGGCTGTTATCAAATTCCCCCTCAGTCATTTTTTCTCGAGACTAAATGTAATATTAATTGTGAAATATGTATACACACACACATCTTGAAGATGATGTAAGAGGACTTAGCAGATATGTAACAGAAGAACCCATGGAAGTATTGTGGGCCAGATTCCTTTCTCATTTGCATCAGTATAAACCTGAAGTAGTTCCACAGACTTCTGTAGCCTTACTCCAGATTTATTGAGCAACAAAGAGCTGAGATCATAACCTGGCCTGTAACTGTAGTTGTTGCTGTTAAAAGATGATTTACACTAAATGGGCTTAATAACTCTCCTATTCTCTCAAGGAAGTGGTTACAAATATGAGGGGGTTATTCAGACACCGGAAGAAATTAAATCACAGTTTAGGATTATATACCAGGTCGTTTTTCAGTAGCTCCCAGCACTTGATTTGTTGCTTAATATTCCATTCTTGCTGTTGTGTTTGTAAGATGTATCTATCAAGTACTCTTTTGCCTTCATTAAACAGAGGTGAGGAAGAGTTTTCAATCTTTCCTGTTAACATGCAATTGGTACTGGTGACCGAAGAAGTGAAAGATTAATTCTCTGCCTGTTCACAAAGGGCTAGACTGGATCTTTAACTAAACGTGTGTGCAGAGCCGGACCGCCACAGATGGTACAGCCTGCTCCCCAGTGAGTCTGTTCTGTGGGTAGGTGTTAAGGAGTGTGTGACTTCTGGGGCTGTACTACTCTGAGCAGGGGATTGTGGTAGTGAGCGGCCTGGCATTGGGACCAAAGGAATGTGGAAAAGCAGTAAGCTTTCCCCTGCTTGTGCAAGAGCCAATCAAAATCTGGTCATGTTTCATGTTGTAGTGGTGTGGCAGTGCCACTGTGGTTAAGGTTGCGTCACAACATCTATTTCAAGGTCGACCTTTCTAAGGCCAGGTCTACACTATAGACCTATGTTGGTATGACTATGTCGCTCGGGGGTGTGAAAATTTGCTCAGGGCTGATGTGGATCAAAATATTCTCACCTGTCGAGAGCTTTCCCTGTCGATGTAGCTATCATCTCTTGAGGAGGTGGATTAACTATACTGACAGGAGTTTGTGTAGGAGCATCTTCATTAAAGCTCTACAGCAACGCAGCTATGCCAATGCAGTGTTTTAAGTTCCCTGAATCCTCTAAAATCAACACACGTAGAGTTCTTTGAAATTTGGTGTGCCTCGGGAGGGTGCAAAGCAGAGTTATTGACTCTGTTCTAGTCATTTGAGCCAGTGTTTCTGAAGATAAAAGCCCTGAAGAAAATCGCTGTTTTTCAAAAAGTTTCTAGGTGTCTTTTTTCTTTTCTTTTTGTTTTTTTGCTACCCCAGAGCTAGAGATCATGCTATTGATGTGATGTACGTCAAAATGATCTCACCTGTTGAGTTTTACCCAAGGTAGTGCACGGCATCTCTTAAATATTTGGGGGGACTCAAACTGAGAACAGAGTTTAAGAAAATGTGTGTTTTTTACACTGTGCTCGTGCAAGTACAGAAAAATGGCTAGAGGGTTTCCATTCCTGCCTTTTTGTATGCTTTAAAACTCAACTCTTGTAATTGCTCTGAAATCTGAACAGTTATTCAGATTGCTCTGAAATTTGGTATGTCTCATGGGGGCACAGAGTAACATAAGTGACCCTAGTTTGGTCATTTGATTGAAGGGTTCCTAAATTACAACCTCCTCATCCCCAAATCTAGCTTCTTTTTGCTGCTTTGTACTGTTAAACTGAGAGGTACTAATGAGTTGAATCACATGTCTCGTTGAGATTAATGATGGTGAACTCACTCTTTAATTAATGTAATTAATGATAAGTTAATGACAGTCCCCCACCAAAGACAAAAGGAATTTTGCACTGAGTGGCTGGAAGGTTCTGCAATTTGTGAGTCATGGGTGAGAGTTTTATTTTGTGGGAATCATAGAAGATCAAGATTGGAAGAGACCTCAGGAGGTCATCTAGTCGAACCCCCTGCTCAAAGCAGAACCAACACCAACTAAATCATCCCAGTCAGGGCTTTGTCAAGCCTTCAACTACCTGGAGGGGCGGGGGTTCCAAAGAGGATGGAGCTAGGCTGTTCTCAGTGGTGGCAGATGACAGAACAAGGAGCAGGGGTCTCAAGTTGCAGTGGGGGAGGTCTAGGTTGGATATTAGGAAAAACTATTTCACTAGGAGGGTGGTGAAGCACTGGAATGGGTTACCTGGGGAGGTGGTGGAATTTCCATCCTTAGAGGTTTTTAAGGTCAGGCTTGACAAAGTCCTGGCTGGGATGATTTAGTTGGGGATTGGTCCTGCTTTGAGCAGGGGGTTGGACTAGATGACCTCCTGAGGTCCCTTCCAACCCTGATATTCTGTGATTCAATGGAGATTCCACCATCTCCCAAGGTAACTCATTCCAGTGCTTCACCATCCTCCTAGTGAAGTAGTTTTTCCTAATATCCAACCTAGACCTCCCCCACTGCAACTTGAGACCATTGCTCCTTGTTCTGTCATCTGCCACCACTGAGAACAGCCTAGCTCCATCCTCTTTGGAACTCCCCTTCAAGTAGTTGAAGGCTGCTATCAAATCCCTTCTCACTCTTCTCTTTTGCAGACTAAATAAGCCGAGTTTCCTTAGTCACTCCTAATAAGTCATGTGCCACAGCCATCTAATCATTTTCATTGCCCTCCGCTGGACTCTCTCCAATTTGTCTACATCCTTTCTGTAGTGGGGGGCCCAAAACTGGATTCAGTACTCCATATGGGGCCTCACCAGTGCTGAATAGAGGGGAATGATCCCTTCCCTCAATCTGTTGGCAATGCTCCTACTAATGCAGCCCAGTATGATTTTAGCCTTCTTGGCAACAAGGGCACACTTTTGACTTATATTCAGCTTCTTGTCCACTGTCATCCCCAGGTCCTTTTCTGCAGATCTGCCACTTAGCCCAGGGGTGGCCAACCTGAGCCGGAGAAGGAGTCAGAATTTACCATTGCCAAAAAGCCACAGTATTAGGTCAGCAGCCCCCCATCAGCTTCCACCCCACTTTGAGTGCCTCCTGCCCACCGGCAACTCCGCCAATCAGAGCCTCCTCTCTCTCCCCACACCTCCCAATCAGCTGTTTCTTGGCATGCAGGAGGCTTGGGGTGGGGGAGGGGAGGAGCAAGGGCATGGCAGGCTCAGAGGAGGGGGTGAGAAGGCATGGAGTTGGGGCAGAGCCAGGGGTTGAGCGGTGAGCACCCCCTGGCACATTGGAAAGTTGGCACCTGTAGTTCCAGCCCTGGAGTCTGTGCCTAAACAAGAAACCACATCTTAACTTCTGAAGAGCCACATGTGGCTCCGGAGCCATGGGTTGGCCACCCTGACTTAGCCAGTCAGTCCCCAGCCTGTAGCATTCCATGGGATTCTTCCATCCTAAATGCACGACTGGGCACTTGTTCTTGTTGAACCTTATCAGATTTCTTTTGTCCCAATCCTCCAATTTGTCTAGGTCACTCTAGACCAGATCCTTACCCTCCAGTGTATCTACCTCTCGCACCAGCTTAGTGTCATCCACAAACTTGCTGAGGGTGCAGTCCATCCCATCATCCAAATCATTAGTAAAGATGTTGAACAAAATCTGCTTCAGGACCGACCCCTGGGGCACTCTGCTTGATACCAGCTGCCAACTAGACATCGAGTCGTTGATCACTACTCATGGAGCCTGATGATCTCGCCAGCTTTCTATCCACCTTCATTCATCCAATCCATACTTTTTTAGCTTGCTGGCAAGAATACTGTGGAAGAAAGTATCTAAAATTTTGCTAAAGTCAAGGTATATCACGTACCTGTAATCAAAGTCTTTTTTGGGAAAAAATTAGGCATGGAATGCTTCCTGGCAAGGGCATTAGGAAATGGAGGAGCAAAGGAATAGAGATAGAGAGGTTTGGGGCTGCAGCTAGAGGAGGAAATTGTGGGGAGGGGGATAAATGGGGATGTATGGGGAGGCAAGAGAAGTGGGGGCTCAGGTGAGGGAGGCATGCCCTCCCAGCTCTACCAGTGCACCCCAATCCCTCTGCTTTCCACAGGTCTGCCAGTGTACCCCAGCCACCATGCACCCCAACTTGCCTATACACCTCAACTTTGTCAGTGCACCCAATCCTGCGTCCCAGCCACCGTGCATGCCAACCCTCCTGCTCTGCCAGCTCACCTAACACAGTGCACACCTCTCATCCTGCACCTCAGCCTTCCTCCACCCCAACACTATTCCACTGTAACCCTAGTTGTCTTTCGCACCAGGCATTGGCACTACATGTGAATCAGATTATAGGAGTTGGGGGAGCAGCAGCAATAGACACATTTGTATACCAGGGAATGAAGACTGCGGGGAGATGCTGTGTTTCCTGCTTGTGGTAAGGAGGCCTAGATAGTCATGGCAATGGGGGCTAGGTTAGAGGGGGGAGTATAATCAGGGGCATGGCTGGGGTCTGTGGAGGTGGCGAAGCAGGGCTGGTGGGATGCAGTTGATATGTGTGTATGGGGGTTCGGTCAGTGTGCTAATTGCTGGGTTTTTTTCTCTTTGTCCTTTTAACAGTGTTATCTGGAATCTTGTGAGTGAGAGTGAATGGGTTGTAGAAGGAGATGAAGAGCTTGTTCATTTTAGCAGCTGTGGGGCTGGCAGAGTAAAGATAGATGTGTTAACAGGGTGTACTGGGGTATTGCTAAAAGAGGCAGAGATAAATTTGTATTTCCTGGTTTTGAGAAGTTTGAGTTTTACTCAGCTAAAAATTCTTCAAGGGGACAACATACCACCAAACAACCGTAATTCTGTGTTAAGTTGTTTTTTGCCACTGAATTATATCTGTTTCATATTGAATAGTGTGTGTACGTTATGTATACATATTGAGAGAGTGTGTATGCTCTAATTCTTCACTTCTGACTTGGGCAAAACTACTATTGTAAATTCTGCCTGAGTAAGGTACACAGGATCTGGTCTTCTGTTTGTGCCAGAATTGTGAAAATGTATTTTTGTCATTATTTATGGGAATGCACCTAAAAAAAAGAACAAAAGGCATAAACTATAAAGATTGAACAGATATTATTACAGATAATATTTATGAAGACAAAATAACCAAGTGAATAAAGCATGATATAATTTGTTTTATTACTTTTACTGCACTCTTTCCTCATGTTGCCTGTAAATTTGTGTGCCAGGCAATTAAGATAAAAATTTACAAGAGAATTGATAACACTTTTCTCTTCCAAATAAAATTCATTAAATGGAAAGATGCATACAGAAGATGAAAACCTATGTATGCTGCTGGAAACACTTTAAATTAGAAATGTAAATGGAATGCTGAGATTCAATCCAAATCGCATCAAACACAGCCAGATGGTTTAAGTCAGCACAATGCAGGAATTTGGAAGCAATTGGAAAAATCAAAGAGATGCCAAAAACCTAAGCCAATTTTGCAAAACTCATCTCTTAAGCAAATGTTTAAAAAATGTAATTAAAAGTACATGGAAGCAATCTTGTGACTAATTTAAAAAAATATACACAGGAATGGAAATGTTATACTGTAAATCAGAAAAAAGCTTTGCAAAATCTGGGCCTTTTAAAAGTAACCCAATAGGACAACACCTATTTATTATTATTCTTTTGTGCTTAAAAAAATCAGTTTGACAATATGTCAGATTTCTAGTTTTGAAATAGAATCATGCAGAGGATTTTCTTTTTCTTTTCTTTTTCTTTCACATACTGGGAAAAATCCTGCATATTCTACGCATCCCAGACTCATTATCAACATACAATTTCGTATAAGACTGTCTGACATCATCTAATGATAACATCATCGCCTTTTTGCTGACCAACCATAGCATAGCTAAAGGGCAATACAGACTGTCCCCTTCTTCAGCGTCACTAATATGCATCCTTTGATGGTCTTGGAACCAGATGCCATATTGCTCCTAAACCCATTGGGTCATCGTTCTCCTTTAGTCCCTAAGGAACAAATTCAGAGTTAGCCCTTAATGCTTTTCTCCATGCTTGTTCTCACACTGGCTTGTTTTATATTATTATAACAATGATAATTGCTTACTTGATCATGTACTTTGCAAACTTGCCAGTTCTCTGGCACTAAATCTCTAGCCTGACAACCAGGTTAAAGCACAGGTTACTGGATCTTGCTGGAGTGGACAAGGAATAAATGGCCTAAGTGTTCACTGCAGCAGAATATTAGTTTGAATGTGAATTTATTGCTAGACCATGTACTGGCATTTGCCACCTCATTTAATGCTGCCCCCTACAGAGAGAGAGAAAGATGACTTGAACATGTTGGCCTCGTTGCCATCATTGTTTATGCTAACATGAGGTTAGTTTAGTAGTACCAAACTGAGGAAAGAAGAAAATATGCTAAGGAAAATTCAAAGGAATAATATTAGTTTGATTGGCCCTTTAGGGGAGTTAGGTGATGCATTCTGGCATGGTTCTTGCCAGCAATGCTCTTCACACTAGAAAAGATATGATTTAGATGCCAGTAAGTTTAATTAAGTTTCCCCACCTGCTCCCGAAGTATGAAACCTTCAGAGATTTCAGAAAGAAATCTGAATAGAGCCAACCAAAATTGTTCTTGGTGTTGGACAAGGAATGTGATTGATGATTCAGGGTTCTCTAGTCATGACTTTAAAGATTGTTCTTCAAATGCTGTTAGATTCAATTTAACAACAGTTCCTTTGTCATCTTCATGTTTATCCAAGACACTTTTATCATCTTTTGGAAACATACCTTAGAAATCATAAAATTCCAGATATTTAGTATAGACATAGTCCTGTGTTTGCTTTCAGTTACAGCAGAATAAGTGGATCAGATATTAAAATTTTTCTAAATATATGAACTCAGACTAGAATATAGAAAACACATTAACAGATCTCTTCTAGAAAAGTTTACTTCACGGAATTTACCCGGTTTCTTTTCCCTTTCCTCTTTGGCACTAAGGATCCTGCCATTGCTCACCATGGACTGAACCAAGGTTATTTTTCACTGTATTCTTGTAGCAGGGTGATGACTATCCTGCTGTTAAAAGAAAAGGGGTTAAAACAGCCCTGGGGCTGGGGGCAGGCAGCTCCCAGGCTGATTAAGGAAGGGCACTGACCCTCTGGAGTCCCTTCCTGCCAATACCCTGCCCCCAGCTTGCTCCTCTTCTCTCCTTGCCCCATCATTCACCCTTGCAGACCATCATGATTCACTGATGGACTGCATCAGAAGATGAGCGTGGGCAGATGTGGTGAAACTTCATTTGAATCTGCCTGCCAGTATCACTCATAGGACTACATCACTACAGTAAAGGAAATGAAAATGACTCCTTCATCCTCCCCAGCTGAAAAATCACAGCTGCAGAACGATGTTGAATAGTGTACTAGCTCATCAACCTAGACTGCATAAACTAATATCTGAACCAAGCACTGACCACACCAAATACAACATGAACTCACTGAGACAGAAAATCTTGAACCTGAGAGGAAAAGATTTGTCATGCCACTACCCATGACTACGCTTGGGCCCATCATGCTCAGTGAAGCACAAAAAGCCCTGGGAAATCTTCAAGTCACCACCTGTGATATGGTTGAAGCCCATAAAGACCCACTACTAATGGAACTGTTCAGTGCCTCTTTCAGGAGAGCAAACCTGCCAGTCCCCGATGAGAGTCGATTTGCCCAGTCCTCAGAAACCAGATCAACAACAAATTCTCTAAACAATAAACCAAACCAAAACACACACCGCCAACAAGAAACAGCCACCACTACCAGCAACAGAACATCTCTCCAACCACCATCCCATCACCACTCTTTGTCTGGAAGAGCCTGAATTTATTGATCTCCAGAATGCATTGAAATTTGCATTTCTTTTTACTGGCTATGGCCGAGGGCTGGGTTGCCTGTGATTGGAGGGATAGAGCGATTGGGTGAAGCAATTATTTTTGCTTGGGCGATTTTATGAAAAGAGGGTAGGTCAGCTGAGCAATCTACGACTGTGGATTTTTGTGTCCTTTTTGTATACTTAGTTACTGTACATGCACCTAGAGCCATTGGATAGGCACTTTGTAAAATACATTTGAATATAGTAAATAACTTAAACAGGTCTGACCAGCAGGAGCCCAGTACATAAGCTGCCTTCCAAACTCAACAGACTGACACAGAAGTTACATGTTTATGTGCCTTCGATTTTGTCTATGCTTGGATAAAAAACCCACGGCTGGTGCAGGTCACTTGTCTCGAGCTGGCGGGGTTCATGCTCCAGGGCTGAAAAGTTGCTATGTAAATGTCCGGCCCTGGGCTGGATGCCAGTCTCTAGAACTGTGTGAGAGTGGAGAGTCCCAGAGTTTGGGCACCAGCCCAAGCACCTATACAGCAATTTTTAGCCCTGCATTCTGAGCTCTGTTAACTCGCGTCAGCTGACCCGATCCAGCTGTGGCCATGCTTTGGGGTTTTTATCCCTGTGTAGATATACCCTATGACCTGAGGCCTAGCTAGGGCCCCTATGGACAGCTCCCTATGCAAGTTATTCCTAGTTTTAGTAGTAACAGATTGGTACATTTTAAATTGGGTTTAGGCCTGATCTCCCTATTTGTGAGCACAATCTGCACTCGCAAATGAACTGCAGATACAGATCTTAGCAGTTGCGGACAAAATTTTCAAAAGTGACTATTGATTTTGTGTACTTCCAGTTTTGGATCTCTGACTTGGAGACACCATACAGGAACCTCATTTTCAGTTATGCTGAGCTCCCAAATTATGAAAATCAGGTCCTTTTGGGGTGTCTCAAGTTAGCTTTCCAAAAATGAAGGCACTCAAAGTCACTAGTCACTTCTGAAAGTCTTGGCCATGTAGAACTTCCATGTTGAACTACAACAATGAAAAGGTAATTAACTTTGAAAAGGTAATTCACTACCGATATGTAACTACTCAGCTAAGCACTCATCATTCCATTTTGTGTGCATAAATATTGGCATACTGCAAACTGTGCCTGAAAGAAAGAGGCCAGGCATTTAAAAAGTTGCTCCAGAATATACACCACTTGTGTGTGGTTTCTCCCAGTGTGTGTCAGAACTCGTAGTTTGCACCACTCTTTAGGATCCTTTGGGTGAAAGCTATAAAATAAATGTTGATATTTACTTGATTAAATATTTTCCTTGAGAATGCAATAAAAAATAACATTGATTTTCAGTTCAAGATAGTATTAAGCTACAATACTTAATAGTGACCAGAGGAAAATGTTGAAAACTGCTCGAAAAAGCCTTTGAGGTGTTTGAAACACCCATTAAAAGGAATGGAAATAGTTTAGCGCCATATAAAACATGAATTGCTTTTCTCCTATTTAACCTCTGAGTGGCATATATGGCATTTATTTAAGAGAGCACAGTATCTTTATCCAGCAGTTTAGTAATCAAGAAAAAGAATATAACTGAAACTGTATGAAGACTGTAACAATATAGCAGTTTTGCTGATTGGAGGTAAAAATTTCAGAAATACGTGACTTAGAAGCAAAAATACCACTCTCAAAAGTAACTTTGGCCCAGAACCACAAAGGTGCCTAATTCCCATTGACTTTCAAAAAATGTAGGCTCCTAAGTGTCTAAATCACTTTTGAAATGGGAACTTAGCCATTAAGATTACTCAACTACTTGAAGTAGTTGGCGGAAAAGGGATAGGTCTTGTAAATGTAAAATGATCTTGGTATGCAAAGCATAAAAAATACATCAGTGAAACAAGCATTGATGATCTGATGACTTTGATGAAAGTCAGGCCTGGACTACACTAGGAAATTAAGTTGGTATAGCCACGTCACTTAGAGGTGTGAAAAATCCACACCCATGAGTGGTGCTTTTAACCCGACCTGACTACCCCCCACCCCAGTGTAGATGGGAGAATTCTCCTGTTGAGCTAGTTCAGGCATGGGCAAACTACAACCTGTGGACCACATCTGGCCGGCGGGCTCCTCCTGCCCCCGAGCTCCCGGCTGGGGAGGCTCCCCACAGCTTCAGTGCGCCACGTGGGCAGCACTCTGGCCCGTAGCTCCTGCCAGCGGCTTTGGCAGCGCTGCATGCTCTGCACTCCTGCGGGGCCACGTGTCTAGCCGTGCAAAGGCAGACACACTGCACAACGTGGTAAGGGGGCTGGGGTGTTGGATATGGGGCAGGGGGCCCCAGGAGGCAGTTAGCAGGGACAGGGACCAGGGACGGTTGGATGGGGCGGAGGTTCTGGGTGGGCGGTCAGGGGACAGGGAACGGGGCAGTCGTATAGGACGTGGGAATCCTGGGGGTCTCTCAGGGAGCGAGGGCGGGGGGGTGGATGGGAGTCGGGGCAGTCCGGGGACAGGGAGTAGAGGGACATGTAGGGGGTAGGGTCCTTGGGGGGCAGTTAGGGTAGGGAGTCTCAGGAGGGGTGATCAAGGGCCAAGGAGCAGGGGGTTTAGATAGGGAATAGGGACCCGGGGGGTGGTAGGGAGCAGGGGTCTCTGGAGGGGGCGGTCAGGGGACAAGGAGCGGGGGGGTTGGATGGGTTGGAGGTTCTGAGGGGGGCAGTCAGGGGGCAGGAAGTGGGTGGGGATCGGATAGGTGGCAGGGCCAGGCTGGGGAGGCACAGCCTTCACTACCTGGCCCTCCGTACAATTTTGGAAACCCGATGTGGCCTTTGGGTCAAAAAGTTTGCCCACCCGGACCTAGCTGTAAGAGGTGGAGTACCTATGCTTCCATTAGCATAGATAGTGTCTTCACTGGAGCCCTGCAGCTGCACCACTGAATTCTTTTAAGTGTAGATTCTCAGACATGGTAATTTGCAGCACTGCTTTCATGTGTGAAAGTAAATTTCCCCATCTCACACCTTTGTGAGGAAAGGATTGCACAGTTGGTATGCTTTGTCTCTCAATGAAAGCAGCTGCCCATCCCTCTGTCAGAGCGCCCTCTTCTGTCTGCTTTATGGAATAATGGAATTAGAGTATACACAGCTGCAGTGACTCTGTGCTTTAGAAACACTTGTGCTAGGGGAGAACATGCATTACTCAGCAAGTAATACATACTTTAAATGTATTAGCATTATCAATTTAGCAGTGATTTAAATAAAACATTTTCCTAAAATTAATTGCTTTGGTCTTACAATATTTGAAGAAAAAAAAAACCACTTAAAAATCTCATTAAATAGAGAAGCATAATTACTCCCATTCCAGGCAGGAGCATATCCCTGTTGCAAAAATAATCTTTATATATGCCCATATTCTGATCAACTCAAGGAAAGATTTCCTCTTCACCTTCCCTTAACTTACAGTTTAGGAGTAAATTGTACAGATCACATACACCATATTGATATTGAATTAAAAAATTATTAATACATCTTCTTTTACCCCCTTCTCACCAACCTTTATCCCTGGGTCATGATCGGTGCATTTAGTATGTAGCCAGAAAGTTGAAAATAATGTTGTTCTTTTGGGCCTGAGGAGTTAGCCAGTTTTCAGATTTATGTGTGTTGTCTCTGTTAGGAGGAGAAATTGATGATGAAGTGTGATAAAGGAAGGGGGATGGGGAATAGCTCCTTTTTATGGACAGCCAGACAGCCAGTAGCTGTAAAATCCCTCTTAGTAGCTGTTCTTTAATTGCTCTACCTGTAAAGGGTTAAAAAGTTTCACTGCTATACATATGTAAAGGGAAATGAGTGGGCACCTGGCCAAAGGAGCCAGTGGGAGGGCTAGAACTTTTAAAAATTGAAACAAGACTCCCCTTTTGTCTGTTTGTTGTTCTTGGGGAGAAACAGACAGGGAGCAGTTATGCCGTGAGAAGCCTGGGCCAAGTATGAAAAGTCATCAGTATCATATGTATTCCACATGGCTAATTCCACATGGCTAAGGAGTGATGGGGGCAGGAAATGGAGGTAGCGGGGATAGGGACAGAGCTTCCTGCTGCTTGGGGAGGTTTCTGGGATGGGTTTGACATGGCCCTGGCCCTGGCTGCTCCTTGCAGGGGAAAAGGAAGTCCTGTCTCTCCTGCCTCCAGGATGGTGGCCAGGACATCTCTAGCCTCCCTTCTTCTCTCTAGAGTGATTTACCTCCCCACCAGCTGCTTCAGGTGCCCCAAACGACATACCAGCACTGCTGGGGAGTGGCACGTAACCACTCTTATGGCTTCCCTTTACTTCCCTGTAAGAAAGTCATTTTTCTGTGGGAAAGTAAAGAAATCTGTGAAGAACATGAATTCTGGGCATGTGCAGTGGTGCAGAATTCCCCCAAGAGTAAAGGAGGAGTTTGCATTTATAATTAAAAAAATAACTAAAGAGAAATTCTTAATCTATTTTGGTTGTCCATGAGGGAACAAACTTCTCAGGTTTTGGCTGAACAAACACCGTAACATTATATCCTCTTTGCTTAAGTCCACTATGATAGTTTATTCTTGAACTCAAGTCTTTACAACCTTTTTGTGCTAATGGAAAACTAGTTGTAGTTCTTAAAAAATAATGGCATATCAAGCTAGATATTATCTATCAGTACATTTTGTTGGTATTGTACAAGTGTTATTACTCAGATTCCTAAATTTTTAACTTTTCTGAGAAAAACAAGTGTTAAAAATACCACAGTTCTATACAACATTAAAGAAAATTACAGGTCTGTATGGCTCCCTTGATATTATTCCATAACATGTGAACGCTTTATAGTGTGAACTATTCAGTCAGTGCAAATTCAACTATATGCAATAATTTTTACTATGCCTTCTTTTATAGGTAACTATAACTTGTGTTGTAGTTAAGAGCTTACATTTATCAGCCTTAGCATTGTTTATAAGGTTTTACATCTTAGCTGTAAAAAATAAATCCTTCATTTATATTTGCTATGCAAAGTCTCAGATAGTCCAAGGGTGAATTTGATTCTTTGTGTGTGCCTATAATTCAATATCTTAATTTTTGCAAACAGTTAGAAAAATATGTAACATTTTCCCTACTTTAAGTAGCATTAAAAGATATCAGTGAAAATCCACACTCAAAGAACTGTGTTGAAATAACATTCTGAGAGTGGATTACATTTAAAATAAAATATCAAACAAATGAGAAATCCATAGCTGAAGCTGAAAGTCCATCGTTAAGGGAAATCTTTCTCAAAACTAATGGCTGGCTAGTGAGTTGGTGGTATGTTAGAATCCCATAACAGGCCTTAGTTCTGATGTGCCAGTTATGGGATGCTGTCTGTAGTATGATAAACAAGGAATTGCCTCAGTGTAGACCGCTGACTTGTGATTCAAATTGGCTTTGTCTAATACTCTGTGGAGAAATCATGGCCAGGCAATTGTAATTTCCGGTATCTACTGGTTGACTAACTGAAGAATATTCTGAGAGTTATATTTTTGGGAATCCTTTTTAACTTTAATTTGTGACTAATAAACCACCTGCTCTGAGGGCGTGACCAACTGATTTGGGACCTTTTCCTAATTCTGGCCAAATTTACTGGAGCATTACATGGTGTTGGGATTAACATCAAATCTGCTCACTCTTCACACACCAATCTTTATTGTGTTCAATAATGAAATATCGTATGGCTGTCATGCATTTTGACATCCAAGGAGGATCCACAGGGTAAGCAGGAAAAGCTTCCCAATTCTGTTTTGGAAAGTGGTAAGAAACCCTTGGGTGTTCAGTTCATGTGAACTATACATATACTGAATTCCACAGTGTCTCTATGTGTTAGATCAATCCCTGCAGGTGTGTGGAGCCCAAACCTCCGAGAGAACTCCCACCCTCTACCTTGCCAAGCACCTTATGGCTCCTGCCCATCCGATGCCCCGCCCTCTTTGTCATCTTTGAGGAAGTTAGCCAATGCTCTGTGTCACTGTGTGGCACTGGCCCTTTAAGAGGGTGTAAGGCCAGTGCACCCTGAGGTTGGTCAGCTGACCCAAATTTGGTTTTAAAGAGAGCACCTGGTGCTATAAAAGCTCAGAGAGAGTGAAAGCTTGTGAGGGAGGATTGCTTGTGTGTGTTTCGGTAAGTTTAGTAAGGAAGAAGAGCTGCTAGAGTCCCCTGGGAGGGGAGGCAGTGAGATCCTAAATTTTGATGGTGAGCTGAGGAACTGTTTTGTTTGTTTGATGTTTGGACAATACCCTTGCCTAAGAGAGTCTGTGGGAGTGGCAGTAAGTCCTTAGCAAGCTGGAGAGAGGCCCTTCCTTGGGATGCTTTGATCTTCCCCTGCGCATACATTTCCATTTGGGCTAGATTTGCTCTCCTGGGGTGTCAGGGGAAAATAGGGAGCTGCTCACAAGATTTGGGGTGACCACATGGTCAAGGCCACTGTCTCTTACCTTGCTCATAAATGTCTTCATAGGGGTAGGAATGTTTTGGGGCCAAAATCCCCTCCTCTCTATCACTGTCCCATCTGTCTGCCCCTTATTATGTCTCTCTAAGATAGTCAAATTCACCTAACTAATGACTGGATGTCACTGTTCTCTCACATTTCCACTGTGGCTGTTTTATTGCAATGTTATAACTTGCTTGTGGGCTGCCAGCGAATGTGTAATGGGAACTTAAAACCATGGTAAACTGAGATACTGCATCCCTAAGCAATGAGTCTCTAAGGGACTCACTTTGAAATTAAACTATAGTCATTTTCAATATGGCATCGTTTTGTTGTCTTGGCGCATCTGCATATAAACTTTATTTTAGGTTCTGAGCAACCTATAAAGGTTTGCAAGAGATAAATTTTAGACTAAGTATAGCACTCTCCATTAATCAGGAGACTAAACAAGCAGGAACTCTGGAGAATGTACACAGCTGCTAGGCCATTTATCTTGCTGTCAAAAGATGACTCTCCTGCAGAGAGGAACTCAGATGTGGTGGTTTGGCCTCTTTTGTGGGTCTGTGTTTCACAGTTTGCAGAAAATACTTGTGTGTGTGTGTATATATGATACTAAAATCGCCTAAACCTTAAACTGCAGTTCTGTGCTGAAAAATGACTGTAAGTATCACCTTCCTGCTCAACAGATTTGTATCTTATGTGTACTGAGTCGTGCCTGCCTGTGTAAGGGACAAAAGCGTTTACTACTTTTTACCTCCGAGTGAGTAAATTAGATTGTACTCTGACTCACTTAACAGAATTCTTAGCTTCATTCAAATTACAGGCCTGCATTCTGCCCCCAGTTCACCTGTGCAACCCGACACAGGACAAGATGTATCTCATGGTGATGTGGTAAGATAGAAAGTGTACAGTCTGACCTTCAGTTCAGGTTGAATATGTGATGTTGGAGCTGGCATTAGTAAAACCCATTTTTCCGTTCTTAAACAGAGTAAATAATTGAAGAACAAGACACCCCATACCCCTCAATGTCATTTTCAGAGTGATTTTTCAATCTCAAAGCACACTTTAAAAACAAACTAACTGAAGAATAATCTGTTACTAGCTTTTCTTGTGAGCCTTAACATTACCTCAGACCTTACATTTATAGGGCAAAAGACTCCAATGATTTATCTCCTTAGTTTGACCTTTTACATGAAAAGAATAAATCAGCCAGTTTTTCACTTCTCTGGTTATTGTCCTGAGCTCTTGGGAAAAGAAGATTATTTAATCTGAATTAATAGTGTTACTCCTTTGGATGTAGCATAACAGATTAGGTCATTAGCTGTTCAAATCTGGTAGCCTGCCTTTTGCATTACCCGCTGTGATTCTTCAGAGGAAAGCAAAATAGTCCCCATAAATGACTTGGCCAGTTGTGCAATACTGGTGCATAATGGGATGGGGAATTCCTTCTTGATCTTACTTACGATCAGTTTAATGCCCTGAAGCATGACATTTGCTTACCATTAATGTTCTTGTACAAAATAGTACTAAAACCTTAAGTTTTGACAGTCATCAGGTCCTGAAGCACACTTCCCTGTCTCTGAGCCAAGAACTTTCGTGTGGAAACTACAGTAGTCACCCTAAAGGAATGAAAGTGCACACAAAAATCAGGACCTTAATAAGTTACCACAAATAAGTGGGAGGCAGCGTTGAACCCTAACCGAAATGAAAGGAAGTGCTGAATGATCTCCCTGCTTTGGGACTCACGCCTTGCCATATTTTCCTAGTCTTCCCGAAAACAGTTATGCAGGCTGGAGATAAGGTGAATTATACTGGTGTCTGAGGAGACATCCTGCATCATGAAGTCAGCATAGGACGGCGGGAAAGCTCACAAGCTTTTCAGTTTGCATTTTCTCTTTAAAATACAACATATGTTCTGTAAATGTATGCATATAGATAGTTTGATTCTGTCACTACATTCTAATAGAATGTTTCTCATGCTCTTTAAGGTCTTGGACGTATGCTGCCAGGTAGAGTTTGTGGCAAACTTTAGGATTCAGGACTGTGATGTGATACTAGGCTCTGAGCTACTCCAGATAATTTTTTCCTTGGTGTCCAGTTGCCCACCTGCTCAGGGTCTAGCTGATCATTATATTTGGGGTCAGGAAGGAATTTTCCCTGGGTCAGGTTGGCTGAGACCCTGGGATTTTTTTTTTTGCCTTCCTCTGCGGCATAGAAAACAGTCACTTGCTGCTTTAAATCAGTGTAAATGGCAGATTCTATGTAACTTGAAGTTTTTAAACCATGATTTGAGGACCTCAGTAACTCAGCCAGAGGTTATGGGTGTATTACATGAGTGAGTGGGCAAGGTTCTGTGGCCTGCAATATGCAGGAAGTCAGACTAGATGAGGGTAGTCCCTTCTCACCTTAAAGTCTATGAATTTAGTGTTAGGGTTTTCTGAACTCCTCCTCCTCTATTGTATTCCAGTTGTGTGTCACCTCATTTTCTCCAGTTGTCAGACGTGGCTTCCTCCAATTGACCCATACCGCTATGATTTTTTTTTTTTTGTGGTTCTGAAAGTCTTTCTTGCTAGGCATGGCCTGTCACTGCTTTGGAACACAATGTGTTCTGGTTTTGTTCCTCTTTTTACTATCATTAAAGAGATTTACTCATGGATGCCTTAAGTTATTTATTTCATCCTAACTGGCTTCTTCTAGCAAAGAAATACTTGAATATCACAATATTTGACACTTATATGCAAACTCTCCGGGACAAAAGTTGTCTTACTGTTCCATGTATGTATAATGCCTAATCCCTCGCTGATACTAGTACCACGCTGACATTGCATTATTAAATACCAATAATAAATAACAATACTTTCCATGCCAAGATCTCAAAGAATGCCACGTATGTATGTGTTTTCTTTAACCACATTTTACAAATGGGGAATTGGACACAGAAGTTAAAGGCAACGTATTCAAACATGGGTGCCTAAAATCCCTATTTGGATGCCTAAATAACTAGTCTGCTATTTAGAGGACAATGGTGCTTATGAATGCTCGGCACTTTTGAAATGTAGAAGGATTGAGACTAAAGTGCTCAATTTATTCACAGAGGAAGTACATAGAACCCCAGGCAGTGAGAGCGTAAGCTTCCCAACTCTCTTCCACCACTGGCTCTCAGTTCTTACCAGAAGGGACCACCTCTAGGGGCTGAGGACAGAGTTCAGTCCTGGAGCCCACTAGCTGAAATTGCTGACCAGGTTATCAAGGGTGCCAGCTGCAGAAGTGGCTTTGTGCTGTGGATCTTTCTTCATTTTGGAGCTGGATTTGAGACACTGTTTCTTCGCATAGGCCAAACTGCCATCAAGTTTCATGACCACTTTTGTTTATTATGGACCTGGGCTGAATTTGAACCAGCATCTCAGAAATAAAAAGGTCCATGTCCCACTGCCAGTCCTCTTATCCATCCATCCATCCCTCCTATGTTTTTCACTCCATGTTAATCCCAATAAACGCTGCCAATCAGCACTTTCTTTGTGCTACAGTGTCTCACTCTCTCAGGCTCACAGCTATAGCAATTGTCTGCACTATCTCCCAGCTCTTTTCAGGCTATTTTTACCATGCTTGAAGGCCAAAGCAGCTCAAATATGGTGTTAACATTGCCCTGATAATACAATGTTATTGATAATGTGAATTGTCTTAATAATGTTAATAAAATTAACTTGCTTATTCCCTCCTCCAGACTTCCCAGTGCTTGCTTATTCTGTGTCTGGTTTGTGTGGATTGTACAGCCTTTTGGGCAAGGAACGTCTGCATCTGGTAGAGAAATGTGGTGGGTGACGTAATAGCTTTCATTTGACCAACTTCTGTTGGTGAGAGAGACCAGCTTTTGAGTTTATCCAGAGCTCTTCTTCTGGTCTTGTACACAGTGACACTTATTGTTGGAGCTTAATAAATAATAATCTCGATGCTACTTGCCACCTACTTCCTATCTCCACTTTTCCTGCTCCATTGTAGCATTGTTTCATGTCCTAAACTATGACAAGCTGGCAGGTGGGAAGGAATTGAATTATTACCCTCCTTTCCTCCTCACTGCATCTAGTCTTAAAGGGGCAGCACAAGAAATAGAATTCCCACCCATATGATTAACTATTTTTAGAAGACTTTTGATTCCCTTAAAACATGGACTAGTGAGCATTAATTTTGAGGGATTTCTTACTGAAATACATTTGTTGGAGGGAGCTGAGTTGGTGACTTTATCAGGTCAGGCCCAGAAGGTCAGGTGATACAAATTAGTCAAGTGCTTGATGCAGTTCTGGTAACGTTGATGAGCACATGTTTGCAGTGTGCGTCCATAAAGTAGTTAATCTCTATAAAATCCCAGACTTTATGCCTTTGGAAGCATTAATTCATGTCTTAGCAACACCGCATGCTGATTATTATAATTCTTTGTGTGTTGTCTTACCATCTGCCTACCTACAGAAATTACAGTCGCATTGAATTCTACTGCCAGAATCCGAGACACGCTAAGAAATATGAGAATACCTGGTTGGTTGATGCTGTCATGGTTTCTCAAACAGCAGCCAAAACTAATATATCAATCTGAGCTGCCTTCGTTCAAGCCTCCTCCCAGTGCAATGCTTTCCCTACTTTCCCCTCCCGTTGTACGCTACCAATAGATAGCAGTTGCCCAGCAGATAGGAATGATGGGAGTTCTCATGTTGAGTTCAATGGAAGCAGGAGCAGGCCCCAAGTACAGTTATTCACTCATTTTCAGTATTCTCATCCCCATTTCCTGCCAACCAGATGGCATTGTGCAGATTTTATGGAAATTAAAAACTGAAAAGGCTAGATCAAGGATCAGCAACCTTTCAGAAGTGGTGTGCTGAGTCTTTATTTATTCACTCCAATTTAAGGCTTCGCGTGCCAGTAATATATTTTAACATTTTTAGAAGATCTCTTTCAATAAGTCTATAATATAGAACTAAAGTATTGTTGTATGTAAAGTAAAAAAGGTTTTTAAAATGTTTAAGAAGCTTCATTTAAAATTAAATTAAAATGCAAAGACCCCCCCCCAAACTGGTGGCCAGGACCCGGGCAGTGTGAGTGCCACTGAAAATCAGCTCACGTGCCACCTTTGGCACCCGTGCCATAGGTTGCCTACACCTGGACTAGAGCTATTGGGCCCAGTTTTCAAGGCCAGACACCTGAGATCCACATGCAAAAATGTGTTTCAGAACTGTGCTATATTTGCATGTGTTGCTGTCATGATTGTGTGTGAAAATCAGGTGACTGCATGCTCCCAGGACTAGTTAGGTATGTAGTCAGTTGTTTGGATACACTGTCGCCTGACTTGCATGTGCAATCATAATTGTGCACAAAAATGTGTGAAATATTATGAGCCTGAGTTTTCTCTTTGAAAAATTGGCCCATTCCCTTCCAACCCATCATTGTGTCATTTAATTATTGGTCCCCCACCTAATAGTCTCTAGGGCTTTGTTACATCAAGCAATAGGACTTCCCTAGTAGGCAAAGTGTATCCATGGTCTAGTGGGTCTCAAAATGTTTCCTGATAGTTGCTTCTTATGGGGTATATCTGCATAAGCAAACAAAAGATTATTGCTCAGACCTTGGCTACATGTGAAAGTTTTGCCAACTATATGAGTATAGTAATAGTTATACTGCTATAATTTCCTGTGTGGAGATGCTCACTCCAGAATAAGAGTGGCTTGTATTGGTTTAGTTTGAATCCCTTCCAAAGTGATGTAGGCTAAACCAAAAAAAGTCCTCTTGTACCAGAAGAACTGCCAACCTGGGAGTTGTACTAGTATAACTGTATCAGTTGAAGTTCACACAGTAGTTGATGCTGGTATAACTTTCCCATGTAGAGAAGCTTTCACTCTTAAGGAGGCTGAAATCTGAACGGGCATGATGACTGAAGTGCTCTCACCACTCGATGGGGTTGCTCCAAGCCAGAATTCAGTCACAGTCACAAGGAAGCTTGTGAAGCTGCTGTACCCACTTTCTGGCTATATGTAGGAGTTCAAGGCAAGTCATAGGATGTAATTCTATAATCCAGAGTTCTGTTTTTATGTTTTAAAAATGATTGTTTAGACGGGCTCACATACCACATTTGAAATCTCTATGGAATTTTTACCATTTTCTCTTGAATTCAAGCCACAAGTGTCAACTTCTTCCTTGTATTTATCCATGTTATGAACGTTAGTCCATAGTCTGAGCTCTTTTAGAGCTTCACGGACAAGAGAAACCTGTCTCTACTCTCCTCCTCCCCATTTCTCTCTATATGCAACCTGCTGTTAAGGATTCACTTTTATCTGTGAACTAGGGTTTTTTTTTAATCTTTCATTTTGCTGACAAAACCAGAAATTTGGGAGTCATGAGACAAAACCATCCAAACCTTCTCAGTTTATACTGCTCATTACAATTATAAATATTTAAGATCAGAAATTATAGATCAGACGTTTAAAAGGCCTGAGTGACTTAGAACCCTATTAATTTTCAATGAGACTTGGGCTCCGAAGACCCAGATTGTTAAAGGTATTTAAACACCTAACTCCAATTGATTTCAATGGGAGTTAGGTACCTAAACACCACTGAGGAGCTGGGTCCCAAGTTACTTTTAAAAATGGAACTTAGGGCGTGTTTACCCTGCAATTAAAAACGCATGGTTGGCCTGTGCCATCTGACTTGGGCCCAGGGGGGAAGGGGCTGTTTAATTGTGGTGTAGGTATTCGCGCTTGGGCTGAAGCCCAGGCTCTAGGACCCTTGTCAGGATTGCCTCCCCACTCTGAACTCTAGGGTACAGATGTGGGGACCCGCATGAAAAAAAGAAATAACCCCCCAAGCTTATTTTACCAGCTTAGGTTATCTTTTTCCCCCAGAACACAAACTTCTCCTGTGTCTGGAACTAACTGCTGCGACCACCAAACTCAGTATTCCAAAAACTAGGACAAAGGGGAGTTTGGCACCCTTCTTTCCCTTTCCACTAAGCGCCCCAAAACTTCTTCGTTCCCTGGGAAGCTTGAGAGAGAAAAAACAAACCTCGTCTGATCCTGCGAGACGTGCCCGATCCAAAACCAGGATCTTACACAATGGAAAACAAGCAGTCAAATTCTTAAAAGAAAGGAATAAATCCCTTATAGAAAATCAGTAGAACAGCACTACAATAATCATAAAGAGTTAAAGACAACCCCCTCCCCGAATTTCTCCTCCTGCTGAAGCTTTACAGTATTAGAGAAACACAGAGAGAAATTTCCACCCATTGGAGAATTTTCCAAGTGATAAACAGAAGGTAACCTTACTGACTACCTTACTTGTTACTGGATAGAAAGCTTATAGTTACAGGGAAAGAAGTAGGTGTGATTCATCCCATAGCCGAGTTGAACAGAGAGAAACTGAAACTCAAAATCCTTTGTCTCCTGAGGAATTTCTCATAGGTCAGTTGTCCACCTCTCAGGTTACCTTTAACTTAACCCCTTACAGGTAAACACTAATTCTAGGCTATTTTATACTTATGACAACCCTGCAAAGTGGGAGAGTCCCAGACCTTGGTCTGCAGACTCAGCCGCAAAGTCTACACTGCTGTTAAACAGCCCGTTAGCCAGGGTGCCTCAAGCCCAAATCAGCTGGCGAAGGCCAGCCACAGGTGTCTAATTGCAGTACAGACATTTCCTTAGGCTCCTATGTCACTTAGATTCCTTTGAAAATGTTACCTCAGCTCTTAGACAGATTCATAATGTGATCAAAGGAAAAATGCATGTTAATAAAGATTTTAAAAATCCCCAACTTTTTTTTGTTAATTTTGTGGAATTATTTTATAGGTGGGTTTCTCTTATAGGGGAATATCAAGCTAAAGGAATGCTGTTTACATCATTATATAGAAAGGAGAGTTTGGCAGTGGGTTGTGCTAGCTGAGGGAAAGTATCCTATCATGTTCCGGGAACAATACAGCAAATTGCTTGTTTTCCTGTAAGTAACAGTATGATAGTGGTGTCTCTTGCGTATATAGTCACTGGACAAGGATCATTTTGTCTGACTACATCATTTAGTATCTGCATTTTATTAAATCATACAATTGTACTAAACTAAACAAACAACTTTATCACTCCCAGCTACTGATTGTTCCAAGGAACTCACATAAGAGAGCACAACAAAAGAAGGTCACATAATATTCAGAGTTTTAGCCATTTGTATCCAGGCTAAAGGGGCAAGGTTTTAAAGGTATTTAGGCACCTAAAGATACAGTTAGGCACCTACTGGGATTTTCAAAAGAGCCTAACTTGCTTAGATGCTTTAGAAAATCTCCCATGTACTTAGGCACATCTTTAAGTGCCTAATACCCTTGAAAGTCGGGCCCAAAATCTTAACAATGTAAACTTCCTCCTTGGTAAAATATTACATTTCTCCATATACACAGAACAAACAATTTCAATCTTAATGTATTTTATTCTGAGTTAAGAAAACTGAACTGGAAAAGAAAGTAAAATTTTCAGGAGAGAGCACATTTTGTGTATCTTCTGTGTAACATTCTGCACTAAGGAACACATTACTTTTTTCTGTAGATAGCACAGTTCTTAGAGAAGCAGAGCCATACCTGTTCCTTATGGAGGGGAAATTAGGACTGTATCGTAAGACAGTGAAAAAGTGAACCAAAAGAATACCAAAAGAAAACTGGTTAAAACTGCAGTTTTGAGAAAAAATTGCTGCTGCTGGTAAAACTCCATTTTTGCAGGCCTTGCGAAGTGCAAACAAATTGGTATTTTCTACCTAGGCAAAAAGCAGGGTGGTGGTTTTTTTAAATGAAAACTCATTTTCTTACTATTAAGTACATAGGTGCTGGAATGGGGGTGGTGGAGAATCAGCCGCACCCTTTGGCTTGAAGTGGTTTCCATCATATTCAGAGTTTACAGTTTGGTTCAGTGGCTCTCAGCACCCCCACTACACAAATTGTTCCAGCACCCTTGATTAAATATCTCCCCCCACACAGCAGAAAAATTATACAGGCCATAGGGTATCGTTAAAGGAGTGTACAGAGTATAAAAAGTGACAACAGCAGTGTGTCATAGATGCTGCTGAGATCAGACTTGTGCAAGTCTCTGCTTCTGTCAACACACAACATGCTGAAGGCACAGATACTTCCTCCTGAATTAGCGTTGTTCAGCTTTTCTGAATGGTGAAATCTGTCAGTCAAGTACTTGCTATTTGAGTGGGTGCAGTTGTGATCAGAGAAATAGATGTTACATGAACATACTCTATGGTAGCATGTGTCACCTCCTTGTGTGGAGGAGTGGCTTGTTTGTAGGTTTTATTCCTAATTCATAAAGTAGCTTAGCCTTCAGACCCATGTTCTGAAGGACACTGAGACTTTTACAAGCTTGCTTTGCATCATCTTTTGTAATATAATATATATACTTTTTCCTTTTTGTACAGTGCACAACAATTTTAACACATAGCTATATGCTTTGTCCATTCCATCCAGGGAATTTGGTTGTGAACTCACTTGAAACACAATTCTTAGCTCTTACACACCACTTTTTGTCAATTCTCTCTACAAACAGGGCTAGAATTATTATCACCATTTTACAGATGGGGAAATCAAGGTGCAGAAAGGCTGCTCTAGCTTGCTCTAGCTTGCCTAGGGACTAGTGCCTTCTGCTCCCAGGATTAGGGAGTTACAAAAGGTTGCATCAGCTACTGTGTGAACTTAAACTGATACAGTTACACTACTAGAACTTCCACGTGGGCACATTTATTCTGGTGCAAGAGAACTTTTTTTTGGTTTAGACTACGTCACTTTGGAAGGGATTTAAACTAAACCAAAACAATATTTTGCCGTGTCCCCTACTTGCACCAGTCCATCTGGTCTGGGCTATTGTTTCCTCCATTTGATTTTGAAAGCATCAGCCCTTGCCTATGAAGCCTACCAACTATGATATAAATGTTTGTATTTTCTTAATGGGAAGGGATAGCTTTTGCTGTTGTTGCAGGCTTTTACACGTATGAGAGAGAATTTAGTTCTTGTGAAAGGTACTGATCCGATAGCCAGGATAGTGTCATTCGTTCTTCATTTAACCACAGTGCAACCTTCCTCACCAATGGGGCCTTAAACCTGACCTAGAGGAGTCATTTCTAGGGATGAGAAGATAGGGAAGTAACTGAGAAAATGCAACACTATTAAAATCAGTAGGACAAATAGAGCCCATGGTGTAATGAGGTCCATTGGCTTTAGCAGTTACACCAGAGCTAAATTTGTCTAGTGTGGGTCCATGGGTGAAAATGAGGGTAGAATTTGATCCTGCATAATTACTGAAAGTGAACTGCTCCTGTTTACTCACTCTTCGGAGTTTATGCATTCAGAAAGGAAAACAATAACAAGTAATTCATTTGGTCTGGTTCTAGTAACAGACAGTGGACGTCAGAGGAATAAGATAACATCAGTGTACCAAGTCTATGCATTTCCCTGCTCTGTGATTTGTCTGATTATTTCATCTGGGTTGTAAATTTTGGTTCATTGGATCTTCCTAGTTCTGCAGTTAGTCCATGTATGAACTTCCCACTGAAATTAGTGGGAATTTTGTATTATGGGGCTACTTTCTTTGCCTTAAACAGTATATAAAAAAGGGACTACTTGATGAGGTTTTACTTTACAAGGTGGTGGTTTGGTAGATGTTGTGTAACACTGTTGACAAGGCATGTGTAATGTCCCCCTCTAGTTATTGGTCTACATGGAAGATAACAGTCTACTACTGCTGCCAGCGACTACTTAAAGTTATTCCTTTAGCTTAAGCAATAAAGGTTTGTGGTCAAATGCTGAAGGTCTTGGGTTGACCCACATGAGGGTGGTCATTATTGCACAATGACTTGTGGCATTACAGATATAATGTCCTCTTTCAGTTTGTGTAATGAATCTGGTGAAAAAATTGTGCTTGAAAAGAAAGATGTAATTAATAAGTCATCTTTTGTAATGTAATTAATAGGTCAACTGTTTCTTCTGGCTGCAATGAATCACTTGCCTCTGCCAGTAAATTTGGATGTGACTGGGGAAGGAAATTAAAAGGCTCTCTAAACTTGTGCTACAGGGAAACTTAGCAGTCTAAATCTATGGATGAGTGTGAATGTTTTATCATTTGCCTTAAAGGTAATTTGCTTTGAAGGTAGACAGGCTTTGGATCAATCTCATTTGTAACCATCGATCAGATTCATACTGGAGAAATATAATGGTCATATTGATAATATGTTGTCTAGCTACCTTACTGCTCAGGCTGAAAGTTCAGAAAATAAAAAATCTTAACTGGAATTTGAACTTTGGTCCTAATGGTCAAAATATTAAAAAGAAGCCAGATATGTGTTCTCTGAATCCTTCTGAAAAGGACCTTCTGTTCTGGCATGGGTGACACATGTGTCTTTCACACTAGAATGGTGGGAGAGCCAGGAAAGATACATCATCTGGGTGATTCAGGCTGGTGTACATTGCAGTGTATTCAGCTATTTCTTCCGAAAGCAGCACTCCTCTGGCTCGTATCAGATGCAGACCAAAGTATCAGGGTTTGGCAATGCTCAGACATGCGCACTGATAGCATGGCAGCTGGGGTTTTACAGCTCCTGGTGCAGAGCCAGAAGAATATTCTGGTCTGCCTCTCTGTGGCTAGAATTGATATAGGCTTTTGTTGTTCTGGGCTGTTGAAATGTATCTGTTGTTCCAAATGCCCTCATCACAGTTATGTTTTTTGGTTCAAGGAGACTATAAACAATTTCAATTTTTTTCAAAACTGAAAGGAACAAAAAGACAAGCTCTTTCTCCTTGTGGTCTCTTGGATTCTCCTCCTGTGTTCTCAACCCAGAGAGATTCTAAAGTCAAAATACCCCTCTCCCCGCAATATCTCACATGCTCCAGCTTAGAGAGTCTAAACTGCACATCTGAAATCTTGTCTCTGGATTTGTGTTTAACACCTGAATAATAATAAATAATTAAAGTAGCTAATAAGGTGCTACTGTACCACTGTGGATTAAGAAGTTGGACTACTACTGTTTTGCCACAGAGTGTCACTCTTTTTCTGCATATTGCTTAGCTGGGCTATTCTCTTGGTAGTTAAATGGCTTGTTCAGAAACCTTAAGATGTATTGGTTTGGGTCAGACTAGAGTCTGCAGCCTTGTTTTCCCATGTATGAGGAATATTCATATCTATTGAGTGAAAACATACATCTCTAAAGAAACATAATGTAACTATTTCTGATCAGGAAAAAGTGTCTAACAGAAATTTTTTCGCTGAAACTAATTCTTGTGATTTTTTTTCCTTCAAAGAAATAAAGAATGGGGCTAAAAAAAATTCATCAAGGTCCCAGTCTTGGGATGTGATGTATCCATGCATGTCTCGTGACAGGTTCAGAGTCTAGAAATATATCCCTTAATTATTGTAATGAACTAGTCATTCAACTGCAATGAGGAATTCCTCAGCATTTGAACTCACAAAAGATTGAGGAAAAATTAATTGTGGGGGGGAGCAGGAATCAGAGCTTGCGCATGTCATTACGTTTGGGTTCAAATTCTGGGTTGGATGTGTGAAATATTAAGGGGAGAGCACCTGTACTCCACCTGATCTTCCTGCAGTTTCCTCACCCCTCTATTTATTTCTGTCCATTTCAGTTTTAAATCATGAAAACTTAGGATAGCAACATTTTTTAAAATTCTAAAATGTCAATAAGAAACCAGAATCCAAGTTACATGCAGCAGAGCAGTTCAGTAGCTCTGGGAGGGGGTGAAGGGTGGAATGGGTTTATCCCTATGCCAGTGCTGAGCCTGAGTGAGAGAATGGGAAGGGGAATGTTGTGCCCCTATTCAGGGGTTAGTGGTAGCTTATTCAGACCCCAGCACAGATCAGAGGACACTAAGAGTCTGCTAATACTTGCAGCTGCAAAGGTCTCTGTGGACTGTTTGGAATGTAAGGGGGAATTGTTTGCAGTGATATTAGAGAGACAAGGGTGGGTGAGTATGGTGGAATACACCCATGTGGTACCACCCTGTACACTGTTATAGTAATCATTGTACAGGGTATGCCTTGTAAGATATCATTTGAAAACTCATAACCTGCTGATCAGCAATATCATGGTAAAATGTGTGTAGCAGCTTTATGCATAAAGTTATAAATTTCCCCTGCATGATGTTAAAAATAAATGTTCAGACTCGTGTTACACCAAACTGTCTTGAACAAAGGAGTGTTTGCTTGTCTTAATTTGCATTTAACAGAGTTATCAAGCACAAAGGGGGAAGGAAGAAAACAAAGAAAGCTCACAGAGGTTCAAAACCCCAACAGGGAAAATCCTTCCTCCAGCAGATTTCCTGTCTCCTGGTTCTCAGCTGGAAATATTTTTCAAAGAGGGACTAAAAGACTATACAAAGAAGGGGCAAAATCCATGTGATACCTTTCTCTCTCTCTCTCTCCCCCTCCCTGCCCATCTCATTCTCTGCACCTGAGAAGACAAAGGAAACAGTGGTTGGACTGTGAGGGACTGGTTCTGACCTGAAGAGTTTGGTCACTATTGCTGCTAGAAGCATGCAATGAGAAACTTTGCTTGAATCTAATCTAATCCAATCTAGTTGTTAGGCACTAATAAACATTTTATCTTTATTTATCTTGTAACCATTTCTGACTTTTATGCTTCATTACTTGTACTCACTTAAAATCTACCTCTTTGTAGTTAATAATCTTTTTGTTTTATTGTGTAACTTAAATACTGAATTTGCTAAAAGTGTCTGGGTAACTATTTAAGATAACAAGCTAGTATATATTATTCCCTTAAAGGAATAATGGACTTAATATATTTGGACTGTGCAGGAGAGGACAGGACAGTACAAGACACATTTCTGGGGGGAAATCTGGGACTGGGAGTGTACGGGGGATGGGTCCCCTTGCAGCATAACCAAGGTGGGTAAGAGCAAGGGTATGACTGGTAGGTGGCAGTTACACACAAACACATCTGGGTGTGGCCTGCATGCTGGAAGCTGTTTGTGATCAATTCAGGTTGGAGGTTATAGCAGCAAGGCATTGTAAGGGATGAAAGATTTCAGGGCAGGGGTGACAAAGCCCTGCAATGCTCCTTGATAGTACCCTGGTATTTCACAGTGAGATAATATCTTTTATTGAGCCAACTTTTATTGGTGAAAGAGAGAAGCTTTTGAGCTACAGAGGACCTGAAGAAGAGCACTGTCTAATCTCAGAAGTTTGTCTTTCACCAACAGAAGTTGGTCTGAGAAAAGATATTAACTCACTCACCTGGTCTCATGTATAGATGAAGCATAAGCTTAGGCTCACTCTTTACCACTCCCAACATGCCCCTGGCATCAGAGACTGTTGCCTCCTCTGTCCCTGCTTAGGATGTCCCCACTCTGAGGGAAATTACCTGAGGGATCATGTAATTAGTTTTCAGTCCCCTTATGCTTGTGTAGAAAGTCCAAGGGGACCATAAGGCAGGGATGAAGCCTCTTCCCCAACCAATAGTAGATCCAGTAGATTCTACCTGTGTTTTACATACAACGGTAGTGGGGCTTTTTCTCACTGGATCTCAGATATAGAGATATCTTTATCTATAGAGAGAGAAAAAAAATTCTTCACCTATCTCACAAGCTTGAGTTCTTGTAAGGATGTAGCAGTTGTTTAATCACCTAAGGAACTGGGTATTATACTCAAAAGTTTGTAACACTGTTACTACTAATATTTGGCCAGCATGTCTGCCTGTTCTTCTGCCTTTCCATTATGTTTCATTTTTAGTGATTCAGAAAGCTGGGCTATTGTTGCATACAGCACCTATCATTTGAATAATTTGTTGGGAGACTCACTTTACAGCTGGAGAAAGTTAAGCAGTGATTAAGTGATGGACCCAACATCGTGGCAGAATCAAAAATAGAATCTAGATCTACTGAATTCTGGTCCCTTCCTTTACTCTTCTTTACTTCTGCTTGATCCAGTTGTTAACTTCCAAAAAGATATGGCTTTTTTCTTGGCAATGGCATTTGGACTGGATTGTAAGCATAAAACACAAATTCACTTGGTGCTGTTTAGAGGTCAGTTGTGTTTGCTAATTTCACACTTGGGACTGGAGATAAAATTTCACTCTCATGGTAAGATGGAACTTGACTGGACCTTAGTGATTACATCACAGAAGCTTTGTATTAACCAGTGTAATGGGAATTGGTGCTTTGGGTCTGAAGTATATTTGTAATGTTAACAAGAAATTCTGAAAAGCTAGATTATGAGCAGAATTCCAGCAGCAGGCACAACTGACCCCACTATGATCTTCTCTTGTTTCATACCTATAAAACCCCATTATGTCAATTTGAGTAAAGAGATACCAAAAGAAATTTCAAATTTATTTAAATAAAAAAAACATAAGAAGAGAGCCAAAAATCAGGTACAAAGTTGGGTATCCTTACTAGGCCTGAGATCTTTTTACTGAGGTATTTACATGTCTCCTACTTTTACTCCTGGGGGAATTCTGTGCCACAGCACACATGCAGAATTCATGTCCAGCACAGATTTTTTTCTCCCCACAGAAAATATATTCTTCCTGAGAAGTGCTGCAGTTCTGCCTTTCATCCACCAGAGGCCTCTGTGGCACTACAGAAGCCAGCAGCAGTCAAAAAAATGTTTCTGAATCTTTTTTGTTGTTGTCTGCATTGTTACAGACATACTTGCTAACAGATACTTTGAAATAAATTACCAATTAATTGAAAGTGGCATTATATTGTGTTATTTTGACAAATAAAATGTGCAGAATTTTAAAATATTGTTCACAGAATTTTTTTTTTTTATGCATAATTCCCTTGGGAATACACTTTAGGCCATTTACTTATTCTGAAGGTATGTTTAGACTGTAATCAGGAGGTTCAGTTGTAGCACATGAAGATGACATATGTGATCTAGCTTTGATCAAGACAGTTTGTTAAAAATAAAAGCATAACCATGGTAGAATGGGATAAGCCACCCAAGAAGGTACTCAGAGTCACTTTGGCGGCTAGTCCATGCCACCACCGCTACATTGCTATTTTTAGGGAGCTAGCATGGGAATGGCTGCACATACTGCATTCACATCTCTCAGTTGCAGCGGAAACATACGAAGTATCCTAGAGAGAGTTTCCAGATTTTTTTGCTCTTAAAGGGATAGCACTCAATTACAAACACTGAGACACATCTGCTGCTTGGAGTATGAGTTCTGATATTTTTTATTTTTCGTTCTTACTCTGTTTTAGAGATGGTGAGAACTCCCCCTCAGCCTTATAAAAGGCCCTGAAAAGGTACTGGGACAGCACAAGGGTAGGCAAAGGCAGCAGGTCCTACCCCTTGCCGATGATGAGTGGCCATTACAGACTGCAGTCTGCCCCAGTGAGCAGGGGCTAGATGATGACTGGCAGTAGCCACTGAGGCAAGGTAGGTTTAAATGGTTGGGGGCTCCCCTGGGAGGGGCGCCCCAGAGTGTGGGGGTACAGCTAAGAGCAGCACCCCAAGGTGAAAGGGCACCGGAGTCTGGGAGGGACACAGGGCCCAGGGCAGGTGAGTCACTGGCCAGCAGAAGGTGTGCCGAGGCTGCAAAAGAGCCACTTCCTGGATGCCCAGCAGGAAGCACCGCGCCAGTGAGTCTTCGCACCGTTACAATCATATATAATATATATGAGAGAAGTAAGTTTGTTCTACTCTACATGATCCACATTAAATACAAGAGGAAATTGTTTCTGCAGAGAGCTGAGGGGGAAGAAGAGGAAGCTTCCTACAAGCCATAAAAATGGCATTTGTTTTTGTTTGAGTACCTTCACTTCCCATTAGAAGGGATTTCCTGACTGAAAGTGGTACGTGTTCATAAGAGAGAGAAACACTGAAAGTTTGAGCTGCTTCTGCCTCCATGTTTCTCACAAGTGTAAGAGTGTTAATGAATGGAAGGGAGCATTTTTATTGGTTTTCCTCTTCAACCAGGCTATTTTATGAGCTTCTGGAGCTTTGGAAATGATTATACAATTACATTTACTGCTTTATTTTTGTGTATTTCCTTTTTGCTCTCTGATAAGAGAGAGAGAATGACTGAGAGTATGTCTGTACAGCAGCTGAGAAAGTGCTCCCCAATGCAGATATACACATGAACTTTTTCTGCTTGAGCTAGCATGCTAAACACATTAGCATAGCCACTGCAGCATGAACAATGGCTTGGTCTAGCCATGTGAGTTTTAACCTGCCCATCCTCTGGTCACATATTTGGGTGGTTAGCCCGAGTGGCTGCCCACATTGCTGTGGCCACACTATTTTTAGAGCACTAGTTTGAGTCTCTTACCCAGCCTGTGAAGCAGATTCCCAGCTGCTGTGTAGACCCAGTGCAAGTGTTACGACATCCTGACCTCTAATCCTAACTCTGCCACTGAGTCACACTGTGGCCCTGAAGAAGTCACCTAGAGCCCATCTACACGAGGTTAAAAGGTGTATTTTTCAGTGTGTTAGTTACCATGTTTTATCACCTTAGTGTAGACAGGGCAAGGTGTATTGTAATGTGTGTTAACTGGTCGAGGTGAATGCTAGTGGGTGCCTGGGCTACAGTATAACCAGTAAACGCTTGTTAAAATACAACTTGCTCTCTCTACTCTGGATTTTATTAATGTTAGTTGCATGTTAGCTAACACACTTTTAAAAATACAACTTTTATCATAGCATGGGATTTGGTTTACGTGAGATTCCGTGGCCTATGTTAGGAAGAAATTCCCAATAGTCCCTTCTGGCCTTCAACTCTATAAAGGTATAGATAGGCCCCTAATCTCTCTAGGACCCAGTTATTTTCTTTGTAAAATGAAATTAATACTTAGCTGCCTCACAGGACTCTTGTAAAGATGAATTTCATTGATGTTTGTACAGTACTTTGAAGATATAATGCACAATATACATGCAAAATAGTATTATTTTAAGTTTCCCTTGAGAGACCCTGCCTCAGAAAACATGCACTGCTTTCAGAGTAGTAGCTGTGTTAGTCTGTAGCTGCAAAAGGAACAAGGAGTACTTGTGGTACCATAGAGACTAACCAGTTTATTTGGGCATAAGCTTTTGTGGGCTAGAACCCACTTCATCAGATGGATAGAATGGAACATACAGTTGGAAGATATATGTACAGAGAACATGAAAAGATTTAGGTTGCCATACCAACTTTAAGTGGCTTAATCAATTAAGGTGAGCTATTAACAGCAGGAGAAAAAGAACTTTTGTAGTGATAATCAGGACAGGATGGCCCATTTTAAGCAGTTGGCAAGAAGGTGTGAGTAGCACTAGGGGGATGCTTAACATGGAGAAATGTTATACTTCACCAGGTGGGTACTGTAGTTTTAAGAATGCTTGATAGAGATCTTGTAGGTGTTTGTCTCTGTCTGAGGGATTGGAGCAAATCCCGTTGTATCTTAGAGATTGGCTGTAGACAGTGGATCGTGTGATGTGTCCTGGATGGAAGCTGGAGGCATGTAGGTAAGTATAGCGGTCAGTAGGTTTCCGGTATAGGGTGGGTGTTTATGGGACCATCGCTTATTAGCTCAGTAGTGTCCAGGAAGTGGATTACTTGTGTGGATTGGTCCAGGCTGAGGTTGCTGGTGGGATGGAAATTGTTGAAATCATGGTGGAATTCCTCAAGGGCTTATTTTCCATGGGTCCAGATGATGACGATGTCATCAAGGTAGTGCAAGTAGAGTAGGGGCGTTAGGGGACAAGAGCTAAGGAAGCGTTGTTCTAAATTAGCCATAAAAATGTTGATATCCTCTGGAGCCGTGCACTGCTTTGATCATTAAATCCTGCTACTGATGTGTAGTTCCCAAGTGGTGATGGTTATAGCATGCCCCTATAACTCATCCATGGTTATTACTGTGCCTTAGAGAGTCTGAAGATGCCAGATTCAGGACAAACTTTCTGAGGAATAGGACAAACTCACCCCACACTGGTGGTTATTCTATCATGCCATGTCAGTAATGAAAGTAAACTTCTGGCTCATCACACTGATTAACAGGAAGTCAAAAATGCATTCTCCTCAGGCATTCCAGCCCTTATCTCACCATCCACACAGATTTAATGATGAATGGTTACTGGAACAATTTAATCAAATATAGAGTCTTTCTAATCTCAGCCACTTAGCTAGGTCAATATATAAATTGGATTTCACCCAATAATCATGCTGCTGCCAATCCTTGAGTAACTAAAATCTAAAGGCTTATTAACAAAAGAAAAGAAGGGTTAAAATGGTTAATAGATCATATATATGCAATAATTAAAATGTTCTTACATCAGGTTTGTAGCAATGGTATGTTTTACGGCTGTCTTGTAAAGTCTCTCTGGTGTTTTCAAAAGATTGGAAGGTCCCCACTCAAATCCTTCTTTTAGCTGTAAATTCAAAGTCCAGAGTGTGACATTCTGTACCTTGGGGGAGTGCCCTGTAACTCCCATTTATATATGATTGTGATCTTGCATATAAAGTAGTTGGTGTGAGGTATCAGGGGAAAGGTTATGTTTTGCTGAAAGTCATTTCTCTACCCATATATGTAGATCATTAATACATATGAAGTTCTGAGAATTGTGTTGTATGATTGTCACTAAAACATGCTGTAAATTGGGGAATCAGCCAGATATTAGCTCCCCAGAGGGAATAGCAAAGAAAGTAGCCAATGCCTGGGTGGGGTGTCAATGAACCCATCAACAGCCATTGTCCAACAAGGGAGCTACAATGAAATGTCTCACTTGCATGAGGCCATACGAGGGGAATTGCTCAGTCTTATCTGGAGACTCAGCAATGCTCCCCCCAGACACGCCTGGACTTGTGTTTTCCAAGCACATGATCTGAGGGTATAAAACCGAATACAGGGAGCCCATGCTTGGCATTTCTCCTTCAGCCACCCATGTTGCAAGCAACAAGGATACTGAGAAGACTTAAGGTAGGGAACTGGCCCAGATTTCAAGGGTGAAATCTGTGTACCATGAACTGTAATATCCAGTGGGGTAAGAAAAACTGCTTGCCCAGTCTAACAGGGTTATGAGTTTAGACTGCATGCTTATATTTTATTTTGATAACTAACTCTGACTTTTTGCCTATCACTTAATATCTATCTTTTGTAGTCAGTACATTTGTCTATGTCTTTACCAGTGAGTTTGTATGAAGTGTGCAGCAAGTCTGCTCAGTGGTATATATCCACTTTCCATTGATGAAGTGGTGAGCGAATTAATGAGTCTGCATTGCTCATCGTGAGCAGCACAAGACTGTATGTTCCCAAGGTATAGTGTTGGGAGCTGTGGGGAGGGGATTTGGCTGGTGCCCATTCTCTGTGTGATCCATGATTGGCTCTGGGAGCATTCATGCAATCTAGCTGGGTGTGGGGCTCCAGATGCAGTTGTGCTGAGTGATCGCAGCGCCTGGAGGGATTTGCTGCTGGTCACTAGCAAGGCGTTGTGAGAGACAGCCCAGGCTGGAGAGAGTTAGTGGGGGGCACAATGGTCCCACAGTCTCAGGCTGCACCCCGGGGATCCTGTCATGTAAAGAATCAGGGCAGGAAAGAGGCAAAATGGAGTCATCCCGGGATTCTTTTATACCCTTTGCTATGTGCCTGGAAATCTGTTTCAAACAAAGCTCAGGCTACCTCTACACTGCATATTTGTTGGTAAAACGTTTGTCAGTCAGGGATGTGAGAAATCACACCCCGACCAACAGAAGTTTTACTGACAAAAATCGCTGGTGTGCACAGTGTTTTGTCGCCAAGAGATGCTGTCCTGCCAACAAAGCTACTGCTGCTTGTTGGGAGTGATTTTATTTTGCTGGAAGGAGAGTGGCTACACAGGAGACTTTATAGCAGCACAGCTGCACCGCTGTAACTCTTCAGCATAGATATTACTCTGCTGGTGGGAGGAATTCTCCACTTGGGGTAGATAATTCTTCCATCGACCTAGTACTGTCTACGGGGGACTTCGGTCAACTTAACTACTTTGCTTAGGGGTGTGGATTTTTCACACCCCTGAGCTATGTAGTTGTACCAGTCTAATTTTCTAGTGTAGACCAGGCCTAAGTACATGGGTTTGGCACAGAGAATGTAAAGGGGGGTGGGGAAAAAGAATCCTCAACCCCTTCAACACAGTGGCTTGCTCTGGAGTGACTGTATAGCCAATCCTCGGTTGGTGTCAAAGGCTATTACACAGATTATATATAGATTTGTGAGCAGCTGGAGCCCCCGTGACCACTGTTAACCCGAGAACGTAGATCTTTGGTTGGTAGAGCCATCAATCTTATGCACTGCCCCAGGACATCACAGGACATCACCAAATTCCTCCCGGTGGTGTTCCTGGGCATAGCCTGTATCCCTCTGCACAGTGAGGCAATTGGAGTTTAGAGCCTCCAGAAGGACACATGACTTGATGAAAACAGATATAAGATGCACTTTGCATGTTCATTTGAACTTTGTCATTGATTTGCAAGTATTGTTTATGGCAGGGGTGGGAAAACTATGGCCCGCAGGCCACATGCGGCCTGCGAGACCATCCCATCCAGCCCGCAGAGGCTGCCCCTGGCCCCTTCCCCCAGAGCCGCGCAGCTTGGGCACCGCTGTGGGGCCAGGACTGCGCGCCCTCCCCTCCCCCAGAGCTGTGCGGGCAGCGTTCTGGGGGTCAGGGCTGCATGCTTCTCCTGACCCCAGCGCTGCCCCGTGCGGGGAGCTCTGGGGTCTGGCGCTGCACCGCGTGGAGAGTGCTCTGGGAGCCGGGGCTGCGCGCTGGCCCCTCCCCCGGAGTCGCGCCAGGAGAGCTCTGGGGGCCGGGGCTGCGTGCTTGTCCCTCCCCTGGAGCCGCGCGGGGAGCACCCTGGGGGCCGGGGCCACGCGCTGGCCTCTCCCCCGGAGCCATGCTGCAGAGGCAGAGTTCTGGGGGCCTGGGCTGTGCACTCGCCCCCTCCCCCAGAGCCACCCTGCACAGGCAGAGGTCTGGGGGCGGGGGCTATATGCTCCCCCCCACCAGCAACTATGGTAAGAGGGGGTTGGTGGGGGGGGGCAGGGAGCAGGGTGGGTTGGATGGGGGTGGGGTTCTGGAGTGGTGGTTAGGGGATGGGAAGGTAGATAGGGGTTGGGGCAGTCATGGAACAGGGAGGAGAGGAATTGGGTGGGGTCCTGGGGGGTGGTTAGGGGTCTGTGGAAGGGGGAGTCAGGGGACAAGGTGGGGGGGGTTGATGGATGGGTCAGGGATTCTCAGGGGACAGTCAGGGGTGGTAAGTGGGAGGCGGCATTCAGGGAGCGGGAAGTAGGAGGGGGCTGGATTGGGGACGGAGACTTCCCTACCCGGCCCTTGATATAATTTCGCAAACCTGCTGTGGCCCTCGTTTGCCCACGCCTGGTTTATGGGGTTTGGTTTTCTAGCAATCTTGATTGTTTCCCAGCTTTGAGTGGAAGTATAAAACTAGCTCACTGTTCCAATAAATGAGTCTTTAGAATTTCATATAAATGTCTTTGCAACATATCCTCATTGACAATGATCCCTGCTTTTAACAAAATATTAATCACTTTTTCTACTCCACCCTTTCCCAAAGCCCTACTCCATCCAGCCTATTTCAGTGAGGTTAAGTTTCCTATGGTATTTGAAACATTTTGTAACTTGCACAGTGTGCTCAGTAGGGAGCAGAGAATTTAAAGGCATATTCTACTATGCAGCTCACCTCTTACCTGCTGGCAAAATTTGGCTTTTGGGAATAATTCATAGGTTCGTAATAGGTTAAACCCAGAAGGAACTATTAGGTCATCTGGTGTGGCCTCCTGTGTATCACAGGCCCTTAAATTTCATCCGGTGATGATTGTAGTGAACCCAATAACTTGTGTTTTAGCTAATGTATATCTCCTAGAAAGGCATCCGGTCTTAGTTTGAAGATATCAAGAGATGGAGGATCAACTCCTGCCTTTGATAGTTTGTTCCAATGGTTAACCACCCTCATTGTTAAAAATTGTGCCTAATTTCTAATTAGAATTAGCCTGGCTTCATCTTCCAGTCATTGCTTCTTGTTTTTCCTTTCTCTGCTCAATTCAAGAGCCCTTTAGTCCCCTGTATTTTCTCCTGGTAAAGGTACTTATGCAGTGTAATCAAATTCACTCTTAATCTTCTTGATAAACTCAACATATTGAGCTCTTCAAGGATCTCACTGTAAGCCATTTTCTCCGGCCCTCAAATAATTTTTGTGTCCCTTTTCTGCACCCTAGCCAATTTTTCAACATCCTTTTTAAAATATGGACACCAAACTGGATGCACAGTTCTAGCATCAGTCTCTCCAATGCCATATATAGACGTAAAATGTCACTCACACCCTTACTCACTTCTCCCGTTTATATATCCAAGCATCGTTTGAGTCCTTTTTACTTCAGCATGGCAGTAGGAGCTCATGTTGAGTTTAGGGGTCCATTATGACTCCTAAATCAGTCACTGCTTTCTAGGCTACTGCCCCGCTTTCTAAAGAGCTGGCCTGCAGTTGTTGTTCCTAGATGTATAACTGCATTTGAAAAAAGAACAGGAGTATTTGTGGCACCTTAGAGCCTAACCAATTTATTTCAGCATAAGCTTTCGTAGGCTACAGCCCACTTCATCGGATGCATAGAATGAAACACACAGTAGTAATACATATACACACACAGAAAACATGAAAAGGTGGAAGTTGCCATACCAATTCTAAGAGGCTATTTAATTTAGATGAGCTATTATCAGCAGGAGAAAAAAACCTTTTGTGGTGATAATCAAGATGGTCCGTATCAGACAGTTGACGAAGATACTGAACATGGGGAAATAGATTCAATTTGTGTAATGACCCAGCCATTCCCAGTCTCTGGGTTCTGGGCTTGCGGGGGCTCAGAGCTGGGGTGCAGAAAGGGGTCAGGGCTCTGGGCTGAGGGTGGGCTCTCGCATGGGGCCAGTGAAGAGGGGTTGGGAGTGCAGGAAGGGACTTACCTCTATCGGCTCCCAGTCAGTGGTGCAGCCGGGGTGCACTGCAGACCGTGCTGCGCCCCAGAAGTGGGCAGCAGCAAGTTTGGCTCCTGGACAGTTGCTCACAACTGTCACCAAAAGGCACCGCCCACCTCACCTCCTGTTCCTGAGTGTGGAACAGGTGCTTGGGGCGGGGGCAGTGCACGAAGTCCCGTGGCCCCCTTGTCTAGAAGCCAGACCCACTACTAGCTGTTTCTGAGGCACAGCACAATGTGAGAAAAAGTAGGTACTAGCCTGCCTTAGCTGGACAGCACTGCTGACAGGACTTTAAACATCCCAGTTGGTGGTGCTGACCACAGCAAGGTGACCCAGCGCCTTACAGGCCACAACCCACAAGTGGGTTGTGACACATAGTTTGAAAACCACTGGTTTAGAGGACCCCATCAGAAGACAGTCTGCAAATCCCTGGAGAAGAATTTCACATTTGGAATATTTATAGACAGAGTCACCACTTCTGTAAACTACTTGTAAACATAAAAATATGTTGAAACTTCCCCCTTTGTCCAGGAAACCCAGGATTATTGATAAGTTTCAAGTATTTTTTTTTACATTATTTCCTGATACTTGATATAATTTAAAGAGTGTTTAACCTCTGGCAGCTAACATCATGATATACAATCTCCTACGACTAAGGGTCTGATCCTTCTCCGGTTAAAGTTAATGGAAAGATTCTGATTGATTTCAGTGGGGAACGGAACAACTGCTAAATAGTAGACTAGATAGGCAGTGTGAGAGTGATGAAAATCTATGAAAGGATGCTTAAAACACCCAGGATGACATTCTACAAAATAGTGTCTCAACAAAGGATTAAAACACTATGTACAACTACCACTAGCTACAGTAATATGAGAGGTACTGTGCATTTCTATAGTACCTAATCTCAAGGTGCTCAATGCTGTTTACAAACATAAATGAATTAAATCTCAGAAACCCCTGTGGATGAGGAATTTAGTATCCCCATATTACAGAGAGGGAAACAGGTACAGAGTGGGTAAGTGGCTTGCCCAAACTCACCTGGTGACAGCAAGCTGGGAGAGTACTGAGAACAGAGTCCTGAACTCCTACTCCCACACTCACGCTTTAACCAGGATGGGCCTGATGCTGATCTCTTCTACAGATGCAAATTTGGATTAGGACCCCCCCTCCCACAAAATAGATTTTATGAAGTGTAACTTGCTTTATTTACACACATCCATCAAGTCCTGGAGCAGAGATACCAGCAATCCCTCCTTGCAGGACTCTCAGCCCAGTTCCTAGTTCCCAGGGGCCAACTCTGCCTCCAGAATGGACTGTAATGCGAGACCAAGTAAGAGAGCACTGTCCTGCTGCACATACAGCCCCCTCTATGCTGATGGATGTATTGGTCTTAGTTTCTGGTTATCCAATCATATCCGCCAGACTCAGAACTTGAACTTGGAGGACTGTGTGATAGCGCCCCCTGGTGATGCCATCAGTAGAATACTACATGTCTTGTGTGTTAATGTTAAGCTTTCAGGGCTAGGCACAGGGAAGTGCATTTAAGTTAAGGTTTTAGGTCTCTCTCTCAAAGTGATTCCTGGTGTTGTAGTTCTATCACTTGGGTGATACGGGGCCCTAACTTGAAGTGAGCTAGCTAAGCCCCCTTTTGACCAATTGTAATGCATCCCTGTTAAATTTGAGGCATCCTGTGTTACAAAATTTTCCAGAGGAAGCAGAACTGGTTCAGTTTTACAAGGCAGAATTAAAAGGAGGATTTATGGAGAATCCTCCTTATCTCTAATTACCATTTTTGGGTCTCTGGTTATAACAGAGGTGTGGAGGGGGTAGATCTTTATTAATACTACTAGGCTCAGTGGAGCAAGAGACCTCAAAGGGCTGCCCCATTCACACCCACTTTGATCTGTGAAAGCATCAATGCCATCTATTGGCAACGTGAGACTGTAAACTTTGTAGGTTCATGAAAATTGTTGGCATTCTGCAACAGGCCTCCTGGTGACAGCGGTAAAAACACAGTTGTCCTTTATATTCAGAACTATTCCTCAGTTTGAAAACAAAAATAAATATGTATGTGTGAAGCCCATTGTTGGCATGCAATGGATTTCATTAAATCCCCTTCTTCCCATTTCCCTCAGTGGTGCTGCCAACCATAGGTGCTTAAAAACCCCAGAATCAGGGCCCAAAAAGTTATGAGATTTTTTAATCTCAGTTTTTAGCCAATCAGTGTTGGGTTCTCTGTATTTCCTGCTTATTTTGGAGCAGTGGTCTCCAACCTTTTTACACCCAAGATCACTTTTTGAATTTAAGGACAAACCAAGATCTGCCCCACCCCTTCCCTGATGCCACGTCCCACTCACACCACCCCCCATCACTTGCTCCCGCCCACCCTCACTCACTTTCACCAAGCTGCGGTAGGTGTTTGGGGTTTGGGAGGGGGTGTGGGCTCTGGGCTGGGGCCAAAAGGTTCACAGTGTAGGAGGGGCTCCGGGCTGAGCCTGGGGCAGGGGGTTGGGGTGCAGGAGGGGTTTAGGAGTGCAAGCTCTGGGAGGGAGTTTAGGTGCAGGAGGGGGCTCTGGCCTGGAGCAGAGTGTTGGGGTGCAGGAGCGGGGTACAGGTGTTGGCTCTGGGAGGGGGGATTGGGGCTGGGGCAGGGGGTTCAGGGTGCAGGAGGGGGCATGGAGTGCTGTCTTCGGGCAGGGGCTCAGGGCTGGTTTGAGGTGCTGGCTCTGGGAGGGAGCTCAGGGCTGGGGCTTGGGAGGCTTTGGGCCCTGATTCTGGGGGTCAGGGTGCAAGAGGAGATTTGGGTTGCTGGCTCCAGGAAGGGGCCCAGGGCTTGGTGTTGAGGTGCAGCCTCCTGTCGGCCACCATTTACCTCCAGTGGCTCCCAGGCGGCAGCGCAGCTTGGCTGCCCCTAAGGCAGGCTCCCTGCCTACCTCTGCCCCATTCCACTCCTGGAAAGGGCCAATGCGTCCCTTCAGCCTTGGGGGCGGGGAGAAATGGATGGCACATGGCTCAGTGCGCTGCCCCTCTCTGCAAGCACTGCCCCCGCAGCTCCCATTGGCCACAGCTCCCCATTCACAGCCAATGGGAGCTACAGAGGTGGTGCTTACAGGCAGGAGCAGTGTGGGGAGGGAGACCCAAGCTAGCTGCTTCCAGGAATGGCCTGGGGCTGGGGCAGGCAGGGAGCCTGTCTTAGCAGCAGCCACACTGCACAGCCAGAGATCACGATCGACCAGTTGTTGGCCACTGTTTTAGAGCATTTGGGGGAGTCACCTGTTTGAGCTTTTCTCTTCTATCGTGAGGGCTAGAGACTTTTTTAAAATAAAAGCAGAGATTCCAACATAATCGGATGTCTCCAGGAGCCAAGCTTTAAGAGAACCATCAAATATGATGAGTCTCACAATAAAATTGTAAGACATTGCAATTCTATGTGGAATCAAGTTATCACACTGCTTCTGTGGGGACTCAAATGACAAAAAAATCTCTGACCATGAATTCCACCCAATGCTGTAAATTTTCTGACAGATAAATACAGGTACCGCTTCCGTCTCTCAACATCTGTTCACAAACGTTATTGCTTTGTATCCTGCTTTCTTTGGGGCAAACTCTGGCTCTCATTTTTTTTAAAAGCAATTTTGACAGCTGCATTTCTTTGTTCAAAGCATAGTGTGAGAAAACAGTGAGCCCCACTGAAAAACACCTATTTGCAATGAATAGCCCCGCTACCTGGAACTCCTGCTCCATGGAACGACTGCGTGCAGCTTTAAGGAACTGATAGCCGTGATGCAAAAGAACATAGTATCACCTCACCACACAAGATGAGACCATAGGAACAGTTCCCAGCTGAGATAAAGTTGTGCATGTAAATAAGCCTCAAGTCCAGGCCTCATAAGAATCGATATATGGGAGGTGTGAACAGGACTGACCATATGCTAGACCATATGATAAACACAAAAGATCGTGGCAGAGTATAAAAACAGAGCATTTATGTGGTACAGCTGGCTCTGCATAATCTCTCAACTTATAAAGTTGGAGCATCTGGTCTGTTGCTGTCACTCTATCAAATTTTTCAGAGGCTTATTCTTAAGTCCCCTATTTAAATAATGCAGCAGTGAAAACAAGGAGGAGGAGTTGTCTTATACAATGAAATAAGATGCACTGTTGTTGAATTCTGTATGAGTATTAGGATAACACACAGAAGGAAATGTCCTTTATTATTCCTTTCCTGGCTTTCTCCTTAACGTTAGAGGAGTGCTTGTGAAGATCAATTTGTATAAAATCATAAGAGCCAAAATATTTATTTCACATCACCAAAATACAACCTGGTTATCCAGAAAGCAGCCTAATAGCTAATAAGCCATTTGAGCCCTGTGGCAAGCAATGGCTACTTCAACCACCCTTCTCCCTCTTCCCCCAGGCTATGTTAAGAATGATAAAGTTACGCTAGATGTTTCTTAAATGCCAAGTCTTTCCTTCCCTTATATAAAAATATAGGTATAGTCCACATCTGCTGCCCACATGAAGGCTACTGGGATAACCTTTTCACCAAGTTCCATCAGTCATTTTCATTTCAGTGGCAGAGATGTACTCTTGGCCACTTCAGCTTCAAGAGCAACTGACCAGATTGTTGCTGGTGGTTGGGTTCAGTAGAAACACACTCACAATGGGAATGTTCCTCTTCAGCTGCTCCATGTTAAGCAGCAGGACAAGATCAACAACGTAGATATTCATAACCAAAGCCCCCAGCCGCCTCCATCAGGATGTCAGCAACTGCAGGACCTCCTATGTGGAGGAAGGTGGACTGGAGGAGAGGAGAGGAGAGGAGGAAGACTCACCAGGCAGCAGCAGTCTGTGGGAGCATCCAAGGAAGGGTCGGAGCAGGGAGGGGAAGAGGCAGGAGTGGGTGGGGCACCACGGCCCAGGTGTCGGGCAGCAAGGATGGCTATGCTAGGGGAGGCATTGCCTCCCCTTGCCTATCATATCCGACCGCCACCCACGTGTATCATCCCTTTCTCTGGCCTTGCCAAGTGCCTCCTTGCCTTGCTCCTAGCCTAGATGGATTACCTCTGACAGATCTTTTAAAAAATCTAAATGCAGTATCTCCCAGGATGGCTCAATCAAGGTTTGGATGGCGCTTTGTAGATACATGGACCAGTATAATATAAATACAGCATGAACATTTTTTACATTTTTGTGCATTGGATTGTGCTGCTCAGACTGAACCAATTTACTTTACATTAGAACTCTTACGTACATTGCAGTGAATGTGATTGAGTAACAGGATACATTAACAATGAACTATCTTGCATCAGACTTACCTTATACCTTGCTGCCAATTCCTTTCATTTCATTTACAGTCACTGGTGATGCAATAGAGGGATTAGACAGTAGCTCCTTTGCCGCAGTTTTCACAGAACTACAAGTCACTTCCCTTCTCCACCCCACCAAAGGGCACCGAGTGAGATTTAAGTCTGGAAATCTTTTTCCCTGCTGATCAGGAAGATCAATAGAAACTGATTTCTTAGCCTGAGAGGAAGCAAGTCTTGTGGCTGGTGATTCAGATGCTGCTTTACCATGAGTCTCACCCACTTTTACAAACATCCCCTTTGTCCTACCTCGCTGTCATTGATAGAGTGAGGGGGCAGTTCCTTTATGACTTTTGGATTCGCTCACATTTCAGTGGGCTTGATCGCTCAGCGCCTACCCAGTCAGAAGTTGGTTTTGCTAAGACAAAGGCTATGTCTACATTACAGCTGGGATCGACACGCTGAGATCGATCCACCAGTGGTCAATTTAACGGGTCTTGTGAAGACCCACCAAATCAACAACATATCCCTCTCCAGTCCACCCCTGTACTCTAACCTCAATGAAAAGAGTAATAGTTTCCGCCGTGGACCCCCCGCAGTGTAGGTCCCTGGTAGCTCGACCTAAGGTATATCAACTCCAGCTACGTTATTCATATGGCTGGAGTTGCATAGTGTAGGTCAACTTACCGCAGTAGTGTAGACATAACCAAAGTTACATCTGAACTTTGAAAGCAAAATGCAGCCTTGGTGAGGATTGGCTATTGAGGGGGTAGGGGAGGAGACTGTGTGGCTACCCCTACACTACACACCAGTGTTGGCAGCGTGTAGTGTATGTGGGGATACTTGCTGCCATGAGAAGCAAGCTGCATTTACACTGCTGTGCGTACCTCCACATGTTGCACTGGTCTACAATTTTTTAGAAGTCGTCTGCTTCAGAGATAAAATGTGATATTTATTCTGTATTTTGATGTACTGAATTCAAATATGACAATTAAAACAACTGATTGGCTACTGATTCTAAGATATTTAAGTTTTTACATTTTATGTCTATATTGTGTAGATAGAGTTTTAATCATAAATTGTAAACTAGGTCTTTTCATGTGTTTATGGTTGCTTTACATGATAATATTTCACCTGTCCTGTTTATGTAAGACTTTAAAAATCAGCAAAAGGGTTATATAAATAAAATGTATTATGAAACAAAAGGCAAAAAACTATTACGTACATAGTTTAGTCCTATTCAGTGTCTACTCGGCGCTTCTTGGCTTGTCTCTTGTATTCATAAATGGAGCATCTCTTGTCACTGTCCAGCAATAGTCCACAAGCATTGATGGGCTCCATTTGCCCTGATAGCGTTTCTCCATTGTTGCAATGTCCTGGTGAAATTGCTCCCCGTGCTCGTCGCTCACTGCTCCGCAGTTCGGTGGAAAAAAAAACTAGATGAGAGTGCAAAAAATGTATCTTTAGTGACATGTTGCAACCAAGGCTTTTGTATGCCTTGAGGAGGTTTTCCACCAACAACCTGTAGTTGTCTGCTTTGTTGTTTCCGAGAAAATGTATTGCCACTGACTGGAAGGCTTTCCATGCCGTCTTTTCCTTGCCACGCAGTGCATGGTCAAATGCATCATCTCAAAGAAGTTCACGAATCTGAGGACCAACAAAGACACCTTCCTTTATCTTAGCTTCACTTAACTTGGAAATTTTCCACGGAGGTACTTGAAAGCTGCTTGTGTTTTGTCAATGGCCTTGACAAAGTTCTTCATCAGACCCAGCTTGATGTGTAAGGGTGGTAACAAAATCTTCCTTGATTCAACAAGTGGTGGATGCTGAACACTTTTCCTCCCAGGTTCCAATGACTGTCGGAGTGGCTAATCTTTCTTGATGTAGTGGGAATCTCTTGCACGACTATCCCATTCGCAGAGAAAACAGCAGTACTTTGTGTATCCAGTCTGCAGACCAAGCAAGAGAGGAACAACCTTCAAATCACCACAAAGCTGCCACTGATGTTGAGTTTATGTACCTCAAAAGTTGTTTCATGTTGTCATAGGTTTCCTTCATATGGACTGCATGACCCATTGGAATTGATGGCAAAACATTGCCATTATGCAGCAAACAGCTTTAAGACTCGTCTTCGGTGAATCAATGAAGAGTCTCCACTCATCTGGATCGTGAACGATGTTGAGGGCTGCCATCACACCATCGATGTTGTTGCAGGCTACAAGATCACATTCCATGAAGAAGAATGGGACAAGATCCTTTTGACGGTCATGGCACATGGAAACCCTTACATCACCTGCCAGGAGATTCCACTGCTGTAGTCTGGAGCCCAACAGCTCTGCCTTACCCTTGGGTAGTTCCAAATCCCTGACAAGGTCATTCAGTTCAGCTTGTGTTATGAAGTGTGGTTCAGAGGAGGAGGATGGGAGAAAATGTGGGTCCTGTGACAGTGATGGTTCAGGACCAGAAGTTTCATCCTCTTCCACTTCCTCATCTGACTCAAGTGAGAATGATTCTGGTGCATCAGGAACCGGCAGTCCTGCTCCGTAGGGTATTGGGCGTATAGCTGATGGAATGTTTGGATAATGCACAGTCCACTTTTTCTTCTTTGACACACCTTTCCCAACTGGAGGCACCATGCAGAAGTAACAATTGCTGGTATGATCTGTTGGCTCTCTCCAAATCATTGGCACTGCAAAAGGCATAGATTTCCTTCTCCTGTTCAACCACTGGCGAAGATTTGTTGCACAAGTGTTGCAGCATATGTGTGGGGCCCACCTCTTGTCCTGATCTCCAATTTTGCAGCCAAAATAAAGGTGATAGGCTTTCTTAACCATAGTGGTTATACTGCGCTTTTGTGATGCAAAAGTCACTTCACCACAAACATAGCAGAAGTTATCTGCACTGTTCACACAAGTACGAGGCCTCTCTGCTCACTTTGGCTAAACAGAAATGTGTCCCTTTGCAAAATCAAACACTGACAAATAAGAGAGCATGACACTGTATGATTTCTAGAGCTGATATAGGGCAATTTGTTCAGCAGTGTAATGTAAGCTTCGTTATGATTGCATCATCCATGACTTCTAGGAATAACATGATGCAGTTCATATCATGTATGATGCAATACCAGCTTCAGATTGCATCATGCATTGTTTTGCCTAAAAAGCAAGTACTGTCCAAACCCAGTCATAGATTTATTCATAGATCCAGTCAAAGATGTATTTTAGTCATTTCTGGTTTAAATTGAGATCCCTTCCCTTTATAACTCACTTATCCTCCGCCATTCCTATGTCAAGGGTCGTATATACTGACCCAATAGCATATCTTGAAAACTAGAGCCAATCAACAATTTAAGCATCATTTTCGTTGTCAGTGACCCAGAATTAGTAAAGTTTGACTACATTTATTTAGAAGCATTTTGGCTGTAGAGCCATGTTGTCAGTGAAAGACTCCAGCAGTGTGGAAAAGTTTGAGCGGTTCCCCACTGCTGGAGCCTTTCACTGCGCAGAAGAAAGGCTCAAAGGGGTGGAGTGGGAGTAAGTGGGGAAACCACCCCACCCTCCCAGCTGGAGCCTTTCCCTGTGGAAGGGGAAGGGGAAGGCAGTGGGCCACAACACTGCTAAAAGTAGCAGGGTAGAGAGGGAGGCACTGCCTGGGTGAGTAAAGAGCCATGAAGAGTACCTACCTGGGTATATACCCACATCCTGCTGGTGTGTCTTTGCTGGCCTAAGCTGTGCCTTGCTGGCTATATGGCTTTTTATGCCCGTATTGGGGGTGAGAGGTAGTATACTACACACAGCCAAAAAAAAACCATGACATGTAGACATGCCCGGTTGTATTTTTAAAACAGCACATGTTGTCTCTAGAGGTTGTATTTTGTTCTTGACATTGTTCTGGTAGGATGCAACTGTTTACTCTTGGGGGATTCTGCACCATTGCGCAATGCAGAATTTCATATTTCGCCTGCAGAAGCGGGGCTGCAGAGCTGCTGGCAGCCATTAGGGGCTGCTGGACTCTGTCCAGCTCTTCAGCTCGCAGTGTGCAAAGTGCCCAGCCCGGCAGTGACTGAGACTGCATGTTCCGGCTGCCTGGCTTGAGCCTCATCTGCCCGGGGACAGGAGACAGCCTGGGAGGGGTGAGGAAGGGCAGTTCCACAGTGCACTGGGGACAGTGAAGAAGCTAGTGGGAGTCAAGCCTCTGAGGGGAGGAAGGTATGGGTGTCTGGGCTGGGGCGTGCCCCATGGCTGGTTGAGGGCTCTGGGATTCCCCTACAGCTGGGCTCTTGAGAAGGGAGGGTGAGTGGACTCTAGGGGTGCTGGGCTCTGGGGAGTGAGAGGGATGTGTGGGCTCTAGGGGTGCCCTGTGACTGGGCTCTGGGGGTAGGGGGAGTGCATGGGCTTTGGGGGTGCCCCATAACTGGGCTCTTGGAGCGGGGGTGCAGGTGTCTTGGCTCTGAGGGGTGCCCTGTGGCTAGGTTCTATAGGGAAGAGGGGTGTGGGTGTCTTGGTTTGGGTGATCCCATGCAGCTCCCACCAGCACCCACCAACTGCACCTGGAACTGGGGTACCACTGAGCCCAACTGACCCACCAACCTGGGTTCCCATTACTCTATACTGCTGTGACAGGCTCTCAAGCCCCCTCCAGCACACATACAGGTAGGGATAGACCCAACTGCAACAACATACAGATGCTAAAATTTCCTCTCTACAGTGAGCAGCTCTGGCACTGGGAAGCAGCTGAAGCCTTTCCCCACTCCCAAAGCCTGTCACTGCAGCATGTAGCTCTCTACAGGCTGCTGCTTGTAATGTGTAGTGTAGATATAGAAATAAAGAATTGAAAACTTTTTTTTTTTAGTTCCAAGGCTCAAAAAGAAAAATGAATTGCAGGAATAATCCTTCTGCATATTTTCAACTGCCAGAAGATCTCAAAGCATATAAAAAGGTCTCCAATTAAATGATTTGTGCTGTACATGGCAAGAATGTATAACTTGTATATGTTTAAAGTTGATATGTGAAGATTTTATTTCTTGTGCTTAATGATACATTAAATTGATTTGGTGAAGCATCAGCGTCCATTGGTTATTTTAAAGGCATTTGAATGTGGACTTGCAGATGTTCAAACATACAGGAGTCCACTTGACCACTAGAGCCAGTAGAGAAGGAAGCACTGAGTATATCCTCTTCCACTGTTATCTGTAATACTGGGAGTAAAAAATAATCGAAAAATCACCAGAGCACTGTTAGCCAAATACGTAACAACCCTTATGCTACTGAGTTAACTCTGTTTGCAATATATTCAGTTATATTCAGTTCAGTATATGGGTTCAATTCCTGGTACTGCCACACATTTCCTTGGTAACCTCGAGCAAGCCACATAAGGCAGGATCCAAAGCCAACTGAAGAAAGTGCATATTGGTTCAGGCCTTTAAATTTCCCTCTGACACAGCTCCTGTCAAATGGGGTTAATACTAATTCCCTGTTGCTAACATTTGTGAAGCACTGACATGCTGTGGTGGGAGGCCATCTAAACCAGCTTTATTGCTGTGGTTTTTCAGATAAAGTAACTGAGTTTGTTCTCTACGTTAGATTGGGCAAAGGGAAGTTTAATAGTTGAAACCTATAAAGCACATGGCTTGGAAATATAACAAATGAGAACATAAAGTATGAAGAGTTCCATAGGAGGACACAGACACTATCTACTGTTAGAAGTTTGGGTGGAGCTTTGTGAATCCCTGACCAAACAACTTTTATAGCCCGTCTTTGTGCCAGAGCGTTACTATCACAAAGGACATGTCTACACTTGCCATTTAAAGCACAAAAAAATGGTTACTCACTTCTCGTAAACCTTGCTTTTTGAGATGTGTTGTTCATGTCCATTCTAATCAGATGGGTGTGTGCGTACACATGCATGTGCATGATGGCCAGAAGATCTTTCCCCTAGCAGCATCCAGGGCGCCTCCTGGCATTGAGCCTACATGGTGCTCAGTATAGAGCTCTGCCAACCCGCTACCCCTTCAGTTCCTTCTTGCTGGCTACTCCGACAGAAGGGTAGGAGGGTGAGTATTGGACGTGAACAACGCATCTCGGAGAACCACCATTACAAGAAGTGAGTAACCGTTTTTTCTTCTTCTAGTGCTTGTTCATGTCGTGACTCCCAAGCCAAGTTCAGGAGGTGGGACTGGAGCTGTTCACTGACTGGAGTACTGCTCTACCAAAGGCCGCATCATCTCTAACCTGCTGGGTAATCGCATAATGCATGGCGAAAGTGTGTATGGAGGACCGTGTTGCCGCTCTCCAGATTTCCTGGGTGGGAACCTGCACCTGGAATACTGTTGATGAAGCTTGCACCCTGGTAGAGTGCACAGTGATTGGCGGTGCGGGAACACCTTCCAGGTCATAGCATTCACGGATACAGGACAGGATCCATAACGAGATGCATTGGGATGAAACCGGCTGATCTTTCATACTGTCCACCCCTGCCGCGAACAACTGGACTGACTTTCTAAATGGTTTCGTTCTCTTGATGTAAAAGGTCAGCACCCTGTGGACATCCAGAGACTGGAATCTCTGCTCCCTGCTGCTCGAATGAGGTTTAGGATAGAAAGCCAAGAGGAACTCAGCAGCCAGGTGTTCAGCCTCCAGGCTTCACGTAAGTAAACCTTTTGCCCTTCCCTTCACAAATGTTATGTAAAGTACAGCATGCTGCAATCCTCATGGGAATATTTTCCTCACTTATTTCTAGGCTTCAATACAAATATTTCCAGTGCACTTTGAAATGGTCAAATGCACATTCAACAGCCATGCTGCACCTACTCGGCCTGTTGTGGAAATATTCCTTCCATCTTGGTTTCCAGTGTAGGGTTTCAAGAGCCATGGCACAATGGGTAAGCTGGGTCTCCCAGGATCACAATGGGCATTTCCACTTCCCTGACGGTGAGCCGCTGGTCTGGTAAGTAATTTCCTGCTTGCAGCTTTCTGTACAGGCCAGTGTTTTTAAAGATATATGTGCGTCATGCATCTGTCCGGACCATCCAGCATTAATATCAGTGAAACACTCACGGTGATCCACTAGCACCTGCAAAACCATGGTGAAGTACCCCTTATGATTTATGTACTCGGTGCCAAGATGGGCCAGGGCAACAATGGGGATGTGTGTTCCATCTATCACCCCACCACACAGGTAGAGAAGCCCATTTCTGCAAAGCCATTCAAAATGTCTCGCACGTTACCAAGAGTCCGAGGCTTGCGCAGTAGGCTGCGATTAATGGCCTTGCACACTTGAGTTATTACGGCACCAATGGGCTATCTCCCCACTCCAAACTGGTTCCCAATTGCCTGGTAGCTGTCTGGAGTCACCAGCTTCCACAATGTGATTGCCACAAACTTCTCTACAGTGAGTGCAGCTCTCAGTCTGGTGTCCTTGAGACGCAGGTCTGGGGAAAGCTCAGCGCGCAGTTCCATGAAGGTGGCTCTCAGCATCCGTAAGTTTTGAAGCCGCTGGTCCTCATCCCAGACATGCATAATGATACAATCCCACCACTCTGAGTGAGTTTCCCTAGCCCCAAACCAAACATTCCACCCTGTTCAGCTCCCCAGTTAATGCCAAAAGCAATTGAATGTTACTTCTTTCCATTTCAGGCAGCTCAGACTGCAGCTCTCTTTGCAAGGTTAAGAAAAGCTGCATGGCCACGTGCGATGTGCAAGTGACAGCTATCAGAGGAGTGGCCAGCAGTGTGGGATCCATGCCTGCTCATTGATGGGGCGAGGAAAGAAGCTAGACAGTAGGGGGTCTTTAAAAATGCCCTGAAAGAAACAAGGAAGTAATGGGGCTGCTGGGACATCTGCTCTCATCGGTGATTCAAGTGCCGCTAATGTAAATGCTCTCTGATGCCTGAGGAATTAAGTGAGTACACAAACCAGCACTTTATGTTCACTGGTTCCCTCTCACGATGAGACCTCCAGCGCAAAACCACTGCAAGTGTAAACATACCCTAAGTTACAGGTCTTGAGTTGTTTGTTACTTCCAGTTACTACTCAAAGCTAATGGAAATAATACTGTGTAGCTATATTTAAACACAGGGAAATAAGGGGCATTCCTGAGGGTTTTTCCAAAAGCAGATACTGTGGTGATCTAAGCACTAATGTCAACAAGGAAATAATAGAATGTACTGTACCTACCATATTTCTTCTGCTTTGGCTTCCCGTACAATTGTGACATCGGCAGAGTTTTGAGAGAAGTGTGTGAAAGCTTTGGGGTTATTGCCTGAGTTTCAGATACAGTAGCAGTTTCATATGACATTTTGTTCTGTCTTGTGTGGGTGAGCTCATGGACCAGATAGTCTGGTAGGTCTCTACCATCTCCAGAATGCAGCTTCTCTTTTGTTTACTTACCGTGTCACAGCGGGACTGTGCACTTCTTACTGCTGTACACACTGCTGCGGTCCAGCACTGGCAAGTAGGTTGCAACCACTACGCAGTAGCTGACTTTGGGTTTCAAATCTTCTATTTTAACAACTTTGTCTGTTCCTTCATACACCAGCATTTTGTTTTGCTACATATGGGGGAGAGGGGGGAATCACAATCAGTATGCTCCTGTAATAAGCATTTCTATGGCCTGGCTTCGTTAACGACAGCAGCATTATACAGCCATGTTTAGGATGTGCGTGAGCCAACAATGGTATGTGAATAAAATCATTTTTTAGCTTGTAGCATCTAAAAAGACCTAGAAAGACAGAGCCCCTCCCCAGGGAGATCATTTAGGAACGATAAAGGAGAGCTGAAACAGACTAACCAGGTCCTGCTCTCTAACAGTCTCACAGCAAATGTGCAAGTTATAATATTAGCATCAGGATAGCATTAGGATAAAGGTTGGTGACACAGTGATAAAGTCATGAATTATTTTCTAACCTCTACGTTTATTTAATTCTGCACAAGCAAATCTGGAGGGTTAATTCAATTGTAAACAGAGGCTGAGGGCCACCCACTGAGGGCCCTACGCAGAAATATTTTTGCCCTCTCCCCTGCCAACATACTAATTAACCTGTTAAATAGTCCATGTTAAATGAGAAAGCGAATAGGGGACCCAAGCAATTGCTTAGTCTGCTTATGTCTAGCACCGGCTCTGTTAAAACAGGAGAGGTTTGCACAGGCTTATGTAATTCAATTTTTAGAAGTACATGTATACATGAACGTGCACTTACTTCATCTAGCATGTTGCTCATTAGAAACACTCGATAGCACAGATCATAATAGTTTGTCATTGGTATCTTGCTGCCTCTTTTCCTTGTATATGGTGAATTTGGAGCCTGGAGCTTTAATTTTATGGATTTGTTTCTGGGAGTCACATTTACTGATGGAGGTCCTATCTTTGCTAGAGTAATAAACAAAAATATGAAAATAATTATAACTGATTAATGCTTACCTCACAGTCCTGAATTGTAAGCAATTGGGGAAAAAATAGACCATCAAATAACTTAATTTGTAATGTTACTATCTTTGTATAGTGGCATCATGTTAGTAAAGGGGTACTTACAGCTGATGGGTTGCTTTTAAGGGTTATTTTTTAAATAGTGCAAAGTTTTAATTTACAAACATGAGAAATATCAGCTCAAAAGATGAAAACTTGTAAAAGTTTGGTAAAATTCTATGTTGCTGTTCACAAGATATATTTGTTGTAAGCAAAAGGGAATTTTCAGGAGCTAAGACTTTCAGAATTGTCTGTTTGTTTAGATTACTCAAAATGGCTACCTTAAAAACATCTGTCTTGCCATGGAATCAGTCCTCAGTGAGACAGAAGCTTTTGACGTATTTGAAAAACGTTTGGGTTTTTAAATAGCTACTAGTTAAATCTTGTGCACTTCCCAATGACACGGGAAGGCAGAATCAACCCAATGTTATTTCTTTTTTGGGTGGGTGGAGTAGAAGCGGGGAGGTGAGCAAAGGTGCTGGAAGTGGGGTGCTGCAGCATCCCCTGGCTTGAAGAGGCTTCCATTATATGCAGGGTTTACAGCTTGGTTCAATGGCTCTCAGCATCCCCACTGTACAAATTGTTCCAGCACCCCTGAAAGTGAGACAGGTGAACCTGTTCCATCACCCAAGCTACTGCCATAAAATACCAGCCTCTGTGACAAAGATGAGGCTCAAGCAAATGGTTAAGGAAAACCTCAGTCCCTTAAATTGTAATGAAGATTGTTAATTCTGACTCTCACAGATCCATGAGATCAACTGTACCCATCCGAAGTGAGTTAGAAAAGCATGTGATCACCGCTTCTGTTTCTGGTTCTCTGTAGATCATCACTAGGATATATACCATCAAAAGAAAAAGCTACACATACACCAATTTTACCAACTTCTAAAGACAAGCTGTAAACCTCCTGCGCCAAAACAAAGGTTCATCTGCTATGAACGTCCCTTCAAAATTGTTCCCTTGGCCCCAGGTGGAAGGAATTGTATTAGCAAGAAAGTTCAGCAGGCAATTAGGAAACAACACATAGAAGAGACTGCAGTGCAGTAAAGGATGTGGTCACTGCTATACACCAAGCTTTACCAACAGTTCCTTCATTGAAAGATCTACTGTGCTCTTGAGAGCACTGAACTTTCACAGGACAGGTGCTGGTGTAGACCGTTGACAGCATGTTCCCATGCAGCCTATAACTCTTGACTTTCTGCTTTTTCCCCCCATAGCTTAAGGAGGACACATTTCCCTTCTCACTCTTGGGTTTCTCGATTCTTTGTCCAGACCTGGCCACGGTGTTGGATGCTAATGAGATTGCTTGTTCCAGCTCCATGCCATTTAGTTATTTTGAGGATACCCAGTTCTGAAGTTGAAGAGGGTCAGCCTCTTCTGGTTTCTCTGGTATGTACAGGCATCTAATTAGTACCTGTGTATACTCAAGTTAAGTGGAATTTTGTATAAAGTATTTGTTATAGCAATTTTCTTGAGAATGGCTGATTCCTGAGACCTAGATGTCTACTAATGCTCTGTTTCTGACACCTGATGTCTGGATAACACATGCTTCACCCTTAAAGTTGTACATCTTTTTGTGGCTCCTCTGCCACATCCTGATTTAGCTAACGTATCTTCTGCCTACCACCTGATGCAGATTGCATGTTTGTACTGTATGGCAATACTACACAGCTGTTTTATCCTGCATGGAGATTCTTAAGCAATTGAATTTTACAGACCTTCATGGTTCAGAGCCACCTAGGAATCTTTCCTCACTCCAGGCAGTTGAACATTTTCACTATTTCCTCAGCAGCATACTGTAGACAAGTACTGAATGTGAGTAGGCTTGGGCTGCTGCTAGTTATATATAGTCCAGTCTCTAGGGAAGTGGGCATCTTCCACAAGCACAAAGTGTACCCACTGCCAGTTCACTCACAGCGCAGTTTTGCTAAATTTACTCTTTAGGCAAAGAAAGGAACTTCCCCATCCTTCTCATGGAATTAACATACTCAGAGATCAATAAGCCAGCAACGTGGAGAACAAATTTGACAGTGTGTTCTTTCTTACTATAGAAAACTTTACACTTTGCTGTAGAAGGCTGGAGACAACAAGCATTTAGCATTGTAGAGGGCATCTTCAGGGAGGCCTCTGACTTTGTACCAGCACTTTTGTGTTTGCTGTCAACTGTGAGTACAATATCATGGCTGCAAACAATTGTGGTCACAAGCAATAGAGTTTAGACTTCTAGCAACCCATTTTGTGGATACAAATGTGCATTCAGAGCAAAAAAGCATGAAACAAAAAGGTGTATCCTACGATTTACGAACCACAGTGTTAATTAACTTGGTCTGCAATGTAATAATCATTTTTCTGTTAAACCTTTAGTTATAAAGCAACTATTCAAAATTACAAGTTGCGGGGAGGGGGAGAGGGGACAGACATCCCTTGAAGAGGGAGCCCATATTTCTATATACAGACTGGTTAAACACTTTCAGACTTACTTTCCCTCCATGGAGTGAATCTGCTGCTGGTGTTCCAATCTGAATGGACTCCAGCTAAAGCAGATTTCACTCGGCCATAATAAGGTTCTCGGATATCAGATGTCTCATCGGTTAAGTCACAAAAAACTTCATGAATGCCCCAACATTCTTCTTTATTTTTCCATAGGCTTTGCCCATACCTGTGGAGGGGGAGGGAGAGGGAGAGGAGGTGTAGACTTTGGTAATTTCTGACCATTGATTTAAGTTATGCAGGTTCTGACGTTATAGTTTCAAATCCAGTTGCTGAGCTGCACCCAAACACCAGATCCTCAGATCTGGCATGGCAAATAGCTTTTTCATCCAAGCTGATTGCAGGAAAAATTGATGTCATAGGTGCTTTCCAAAGTGTATTACTGCATTTTTCTAAAGGAGACACAACTGAAGTGCTGACTGCTTCTTCTTCTTAAAAACCTATGGCACTTTTTTTCCCCTCTAGAGGAGGGGTGCTAGCTGCGGCCTACTAGATATTTTTCGATGTAGGCAAAATGTCAAATTGCCCATCTAAATTGCCTTTCTGCAGTTCCAATCAGCAAATGAAGTCTTTTTCTCACTTCCTATTGCTGGGCACTGTGGCTTAAGTTTTCAAAAGTGAGTAGTGATTTAAGGTTTCAGAGTGGTAGTCGTGTTAGTCTGTGTCAGCAAAACCAGTGAGGAGTCCTTGTGACACCTTAGAGAATAACAAATTTATTTGGGTATCAAAGCTTATGCCCCCCCCAAATTTGTTATTCTCTAAGGTGCCACAAGGACTCCTTGGTGGGTTTTTTAAAAGTGATTTAAGGTGCCTCCATGTGCCCTACTTGATATGCCAGAGGACAGGAGCTCAATATATCTAATAACCCATCCCCTTTAAGGTGTCTCAAAAATTGGACAACTAAAAATGGAGGCACCCAAGATTACTAGTTGCTTTTGGAAATGTAGTCCAGTGAGATAGCACATTCCACCTCAGACACAACAAGGGATGAAGATGCTCAGGATGTTGCAGGGAGTTACTTGACATCACTTTTTGTCAGGTTCTAAAAAGTAATCTTTTGTGCTGTTTGTAGCAATTAATTGTCACCTCTTTTGAGGTAGCAGAGCCCGGCTATTCCCTGAACATAGGAAGGAAGAGAAGACTGAAGTTTTTCAGTGAAAAATGCAGATTCAGCAGCAATGAAACGTTTTGTGAATTCTTGTCAAATTCATTGAATGGTCATGGAGAGGAAAACACACCACATTTTTTGAAGTCAAAATGTTTCATTTGAACTTTTCAGCATTTAAAAAGACTCTTTCAAAATTGCACACTACTTTATTAGTAAATAATAATAAAACCATTTGAAAAGCACAAAATTGAAACAAAATAAATACTTTGACCCAAAATGAATTTTTCATTGACTTTTCAGTTTGCCCAATATCTTGCAAAGCATTTCCTTTGAGTCAACCCAAAACAATTTTTGTTCTTGACTTTTTGGAACTGCCAGTGAACTTAAAAAAAGAGTTCTTGCTCAGTTCTACTCAGCCCAGCTATCACAGACCTAAAGACAAGCAGGAGCTGGGCGTTCCTCACTGTACTTACACCTTGTACTGCACAAAGTAGATAACGTCACTTGTGGCAGCCCTCCCAGGCTGCCAATGCAAAGTATTGTTGAAGTTTAATGAGTGAAATTCGACTTTTTGTGGTTTAATTAATTCCTGCAATTCTCGATTTCCTGAAACTAAAGGAAAAGAAACCGCAAATAATAAGTAATAAAGGATAGAAGGATTTGTTTTAGAAACAGACACATACAGAACTAAAGCAGTTAAATTGTAATTTGTGGTATTATTTTCTTTTACAGAATAGTGAATTTAGTGCTAGTAAAAGGGGCCATATTAACATCCTAGGAAATTGAAGAATTTTAAGTCAATTCACATTAACAGCTTCTAGTTCCCCAATGCCATCCCACCCACATCTCAACCATAAACAATAGGGATTATTATTGTTACTATTTATTATTTATGCAGTGCCCATAAACATGATAAGGAGCGAGAGGCTCTACATGCCTGTTCAAAATATTAAATGGTCAATTAGAGTTCCATTTGTTGTGGTAGTTTGTGATGTCCAGTAAAAAGTAACCTGAAATTTACCAGTTTATGCCACATAAAAAGCTGAAAATTTGTCAGATGGCAACAATTTTCATGCTAATCTGAATCAGTTAACAAGCCTCAGAAGCATCCAATTTCTCTCTTTCAGCGATACAGCCAGTCTACCTATTCTGGCTCTGACACTAGCATTATAAAAGAATGAACTAAAATGCAGGAGTTAAGATGATACAGCTGATACAGCTATAAAATGATTTTTAGTGAGAAAGATGTGTCTTAGCTTCTACCTCAGAACTTTGAAAGACAATAAAACCAACTAACATTTGGAAATGACAAAGCTTTATACATTTGTGAAAACACCTAGAGACCCTGTCTGAGTCCAGATTCATTAAGAAAACCCAACATTGCCTCTACACCAAAAGAACTAGAAGTCTTTACTTACCAGTTACGCCAATCCAAAGGAAATTTATCAGTAAGTACAGGGGGTTGTGTTTAATCGGCACGGTTAGAAGAGCAGCTGCATGGATGGAGAGCATCTCTGTAGCTCTTGGTCATATATAATCAAAAGTATCACTACTTTGAAAAGGAAGTGTGTGTCGGTTAGAAGTATTATTGTTCCATATTTAGTTCCCCTTTTGTTGGAGACCCACACGCCCATCAGCAAGGATAGGTTGGGTCCCAGCGAGGGGCAGGAGACCCTGGGAGGCAGAGAAGCTGAGGTGACATGGCCCGAATTGGGTTTCCCTGCCGCAGGCTCCTTGGGCTTGGAGGAGGGAGAGCAACCCCTTTCCGGACTCTTCTTTTTCTGGGACACTGGGGACTGAGACCGGTGCCTCGCAGAAGATAGTCTCTGGGCAAAGCCGTAGTGGTGCTGTGACTCTTTGGGGTCTTTCCCTGGCACTGGCTCGGGCACCGTTGGCGCCGGAACACTGTGCATTGACAAGGAGGTGCTGGGTGTGGGTTCTGCGAACCCTGGGTCGGATTGCGGCTGGAATGCTGCCTCCATTAGAAGGACCTTGAGCCTTTGATCCCGGTCTTTTAAGGTGCTAGCGTGGAACCCTTTGCAAATTCTACATCTTTATTTTTAGTGGCTCTCCCTAAGACACCGCAGATAGGAAGAGTGCAAGTCAGTCTGATGCATAAACTTTCCACAGTCCTTGCAGAGCTTGAACCGTGGGGACTGGGGCAGCGTTGGTTGGGGGGAACCCCCAAAAGGAAACTTAAGAACTACTAGCACTAGTAATTACAACAAACTATAAACATGAAGAATGGACACTGCCCAAACCACACGCAAAGCAAAAGCAACAGTTTGTTCCAGCTAGCCATCACCAGTGGTAAAAAGGAACTGAGGGGGTGGCAGTCAGCAGGGCCCTACACTGGGTGCCATGAAGGCGCGACTCCATTGGGGTGCCCAGGCTGGCCTTATGGATGCTGCTAAGGGAAAAATCTTATGGCTGTCGTGCACCCGGCATGCATACTTGATTGTAATGGACATGAACACCACATCTCAAAGAACAACAGTTACAAGAAGGTGAGTTACCGTTTTTTTGGGCCTTACATAAAAATAACTTTTGATCTAACCAAGTTATAATCTTCATTGTTCTGAACTAAACACACAGCCACTTGTTCTCGTCTTGGCAACTACATATTATTCTAGGTTTGGAATAAAGTTTTATAATAAGGAGGGTTGGATTTTTGGGCACTGTGCACTATAGAAATTGGGGCCCCCTCACCTCCCATCAACTAGATAGCAAAGTACCAACCTCAGCAAAGTACCCTCCCACCTCACATTTACCCCAACACAACTCTCCACCAGCCCCCATTTATCCTGATGCCCTGCCCCCCCCACCTCAGCAGCTCTGAAATACATGCTGCTTTCTGCAGCCCAACACCTCAGCATCATAAGCCACAGTCCCCAACACTCCCCACTCACCCCATAGCCCACCAATCACTTTTCCCCAGCCTCTCATTAGCTGTCCCAAGGCCCTTCAGCAGTGCCTCCCAGGCAGTAATCCTGCTCCAGGCTAGGGCAGCTCCCTACTGATTCCTGCTGCCCAGCTTCCTGTACTCCATATTCTCACATTCCCACATGACTCAGGTTTGGCATAGCTGCCCTTCTGTCATAATGGAGGGGCGGCCAAGCCCAACTTCAGTGAGTGGCATAGGGACCCAACACCCAGCAGCGCAATGCCACTCAGGTTTGGCCTGCCTGCCCCTCCATCGTAACTAGGCTAAAATTAAACAAAATACCTGGTGCCTAAAGTTAGCATCTTAAGACCATATGTAGGCACCTATATAAATGAGCTGATGGTCAGAAGTGCTGAGGACCTAGCAGCTCCCAAAAACAACACAATGTTTTGTGTCCATTCTGAGGCCATCAAAAATACCACGTTTCTGTTTTTGGTTATCACTTGCTCTGCTGTGAAGAGGCTGTTGCTTCTTATTCTGCTTCATTGTTCACCCATCCAAAGTCAAAGAATATGACAAAACTGCTCTTCATAATGTACAACACTTTGCTATTAAAGGTAATCTGGTTTGAAAATCTTGGTTTTGGGTCCAGAATGCTTTTAATTTCCGGGTCTATTTAACACATGAAATTAATGGGCAGCAGGTTTAAAACAAACAAAAGGAAGTTCTTCTTCACATAGCGCACAGTCAACCTGTGGAACTCCTTGCCTGAGGAAGTTGTGAAAGCTAGGACTATAACAGGGTTTAAAAGAGAACTGGATAAATTCATTGAGGTTAAGTCCATTATTAGGCTGGGAGAGATGTGAGTGAAAATACAGTTAAGAACATAAGAATGGCCGTACTGGGTCAGACCAAAGTCCATCCAGCCCAGTATCCTGTTTACCGACAGTGGCCAATGCCAGGTGCTCCAGAGTGAGTGAACCAAACAGGCAATGATCAAGTGAGCTCTCTCCTGCCATCCATCACCACCCTCTAACGTACAGAGGCTAGGGACACCACTCCTTACCCATCCTGGTTAATAATGGACATAACAGGATTTAAAAGAAAACCTCAATGAATTTATCCAGTTCTCTTTTAAACCCTGTTATAGTCCTAGCTTTCACAACTTCCTCAGGCAAGGAGTTCCACGGGTTGACTGTGCACTATGTGAAGAAGAACTTCCTTTTGTTTGTTTTAAACCTGCTGCTCATTAATTTCATTCGGTGTTTTATGCCTTTACATAGCAGAAAGGTGCTAAGCACCCAAAATTCCCCACTAGCTTCTATACGAACTGCAGGTGTAAGAACATTTAGGAGGGAAAAAAAGCACTTAAGTCATAATGGCTTGATTTTTTTTTAAAGTGCCCTGCTGTACAGGAGCCTGGGAGTTCAGTCTCAACAGGCTTTATTGTGCTATCCAACCTGTATTTATGAACATATTTACATGCACTTAATACATTGTTGCCCCATCTTCTGACACCCCTGTGTCATTCAAACACCAGCATCATTCTGTGGAGAGATAGTAGATATTGGGGCTTTGTGGTGCACTTCCCGTTGGAGGAGGAATCAGTGATACAAAGTCTGGGTATATTCTAAGTAGAACATATTATTTACAGATCTTCCCTAGTCCTGAAAAGAGATCATCAAACAACACGCAGTCAATCCTTTCTTCCCAGAATATTAGGGAACCAACCCCAACTCCTAAGGACCAAGCCTGCCTCAGGAACAGACTGTAATCAGAGATCAAGCTCTCCAGCTTCTTGCACAAGACCCTCTCTCTCTTGAAGCTGCCTATACACAAAACCTTACAAAATTAAAAACAATGCAGCATGTCTTTTCAAGAGGCCTTCTTTGCTCACTCTAACCTCCCTCTTCCCCCCAACACTATTTACCAGTGTCACCTGGTGATGCCTCTCAAAAAGATATAACTAATGCACACACGCTACAGAGGTGCAGAAACATTAGCCCAGATGCAGTCTGTCCTGCAAGGACAAAGTCCTGGTCCAACTGAAGTCAACAGCAAAATACCCATGAACTGCAGTGAGTGCAGAATCTGGCTGCAAATAATGGTTTTCATGAAAAATAAATGAATTAAAGAATGTCCTAAGTGAAGTTGTGACCATACTTTAATACACTAGTAATCTGGAAAAAAGCCACTGGCAACTGCTTCCACATATGAGGCCCAGTTCAGCTCCATTTAAACGGGGACATGTCCTACTCCCTTAGTGAAGTTGTATCAACGTACATCGGGGCTGAATTTGCACCAAAGATTGTTAAAAATTGAGATTTCTCTCTCTGATCTTCTTGTCAACTGTTTGAAATAGGCCACTCTCATTACAACTACAAAAGTGATTTTTCCTGCCTTGGTATCGTACTGCTCCTCCATGCACCTGATGAAGTGGGTTCTAGCCCTCAAAAACTTACACCCAACTACATTTGTTAGTCTCTAAGGTGCCACAAGGACTCCTCGTTGTTTTCGCTGATATAGACTAACAGTTACCTATCTGAAATCTGATTAATTAGTCGATCAGCCCATTTGGTGGGCCAGGAATTATAGGAATATGAGGAATGAAATCCAGAAAGAAAATAAGAAAAATCAGCAAGAACATAATCCCAAATAGTACATGTGCCACTGACTGGGAAATTGTCCTTATCTCTTGGTTTCCCTGACACACCTCTCAAACAACGATGACCTTTAAGCAGTTCCCCTCCCTAGAAGTATATTTATTTCATAATGTTTTATGAGCTGATTCAGGAATAAGGAAGCTTTACATAGTCCAGTAACAAGACTGATGTCATCACTGAATTTTACAGCCAAGCTCCCTCCAACACAGGATGTGCTTGTAGACTGTGTTTGGTATCAACACAACCTACAGCATGAGGTTTTCTCCTTAGCTGTGGGTGATGTGTTTTAAAACGCTGTGGCTTTTCAATGATCGCTCGTTCTTCAGTTCCTCCACCCATAGAAAATAATTCAAAACCAGTATGTAGTGGGGTGACAACTCACCCCTGCAGCGCCTTCTGCTGGTTGTCTGGGAATTAGCTCTTCCAGTCTCCGGAGTGCCTTCTGCAGGGCGGTGTCCCACTGTCCGCTGGTCCCGCCCAGACCGCAATGCCCTCTTATCTGGGGTGCTGCCCCCTGGCAGTTCCTCCACACTCTGTCTGCATCTCCCTGGGGAACCCCCAACCCTCTAAACCTCACCTTACCTCAGTCTGGGCAAGTCATCTGGCCAGTTATCAAGCCCCTACTCCCTGGGGCAGACTGCAGTGTAAGAGCCATCACAGGCAAGGAGGTTTTGACTTGCTGCCTTTCTCTGCAACCCAGAACCTCTATGGGCCTAGGACCAGGCCCTGCAGCCTGGGGAGTTGCCAACCTGGAGCTCCCCTGCTCCTCTGCCCTTTCCCCAGCCCTGCCTCACTCTAGGTACCCTTAGGCATCCCAGGCAGCTAGATCCACCTCCCTCCTTAGCCAGAGAAAGACTTCTGCCTGGCTCACAGCCCTTTTATACAGGCCAGCTGTGACCTGATTGGGGCAAGGCCCAGCTGAAGCCACTTCTCCCACCAGCCCAGTTTAGCAGCTCTCAGCCCCAGCCTTCTCCTAGGGCTGACAACTCCTTTTCTGGTGGAATGAGGCAGCCCCCCCACTACACAGTATTTCAGAGAGGGTGAGATCCTGGTTTTATCAAGGTCAATGGCAGAACCTCCATTGACTTCACTGGGGTCAGGATTTCACTCAGGGAGCCTACGAAAGCCTTTTGTTCATATTCTTGTTCTACTAGAGAGAAGTTCCTATCCCAATACATGATTCATGGTGTTCTGATTAGTGCTATGGTTCTGGACAAGTTCTAGTTCACACAACTTTCTTTGTAAGATGATTAGCAGATATTATGTGGACCTATTTGTTTATTGAAAAATCTTATTAAAATGGGCATATTAAGTATTTATATTCCATTACTACACCAGGACCCCAATTTCCAGGGCTACTGCCCCACTATACTCACTCCTCTACAATAAGCTAAGTTCCCAAAAGATTACCGTCTACCTATAACCTGTCTGACATGTAAGACCTAGATGTTTAATGAAATGTACATACATTTGTCAAAACTAACATGACTGTTTAAGGAGCATGGCAATACTTGTGTATTTTAAATGACAATTTATAAGTAGGAGAACCAATGTTTTAAGAAAAAAGTAAGAATTGTGATGTGTCATTGAAAACTGGAAATATTAATGTTCCCTGCAGGCTTTTACAGAAATTGTTTTAAATATACTCATGTTAATTTAAAAGGAAGCATTAGTTGAACTGGAGCCAACTCCTCCCATTTTATTTCAAAGCACCTGAATAAATAATAGACTAAGCTGCAGCAATAAAAAGAAACCCTTATTTACTTAGTACGAGCGCACACATGGAGTACTGGTCCTTAGAAATTCTTTTATTTGAGGTTAAATATAGACATCAATGCTCCTGTTACACATAACTCATTTGTGTGACTTGTGTGGAAACAAGGTCGCACTCACGTAAGCAGCTGATTGGAGTTCCCCATATGCATTAAATCTTTGTCACTACCAAAACATAGACTTGCTGTAGAATGAAATGCATTTCCCAGCTTTAAGAGGAATTGTTCACCACAGGTGAAATTCACCCCTGCAGAGGATTTGTACCCACACTCTACATTATTTAATTCCCACTTAAGCCCTTCTTTGAAACCTGTAACACACAAGCCTGGAATTGCCCCATTGCACATGGCTCAATTTAACTTTTGCTATGCACATATATTTGAAGGAAGTGGTGGCAGGGCAGTACTGGAAATCAGATAACCTAGTTTGCAGTGAACATTTCTCGCAACCAGCATAGCTTCCCTGCAGAGGCCACACAAGTATGAGACCAGCTCCTTACCAAATAAATATGAAGATAAGCAGTTTGATAGTATGTGGGTTATATACTTTGGTACAGAACCTAAGGAATGCAGTTAAGAGAAACAGTGCTGTCATCAATTGTCCTGCTCAATACACAGGAGAATGTTTAACATTTAGTATGTAAATGAATCCATTTTCTTTTCTCATTTTTCAATGAACAGGGGCTTTTTGCTTCTGCCATTCCTTTTGCCACATTCCAGGGACCAAGACAGCAAGATAAGAGTACACTAGCTGTTTGGGGAGGAGGTATTGCACAAGATTTATTGCAGGCAAGTTTCCAGGAAAGCAAGTACTGAGCTGCGTTGTAGAGTGAGCAAATCCACAGCTTCCTAGTCAGACCCTCCCTAGGTCAGGTATGAGGGCAGTACAAGTTTGTGGGGATAAGAATAAGCAACTGGCTTCATCAATGAACTGCATTCCCTTCCTCCTGGAAAGCCCCTACCAGCACATTCACAGCTCCTGGGTAGTGCTTGGTCTGCGCCCGCTGGTCTTGTCCTTGGTGCTGCCCCCTTTCCCTTTTTAAGTTATCTTTGCAGCAGAAAAAAAAACCTTCCTTCCCTCCCATTGGGAAGAGGCCTTCAGAAGCTCTCAGTCTCCTCTCATGTGTCCAAGCCAAGGGCTCTTTCTTCTCCTTCTTCCTGTGAGCACAGCTGACAGAAAAGAAGCTGGATGGATTCTTTCATCTGGCTCACCCTGCTGCCCACATTTGGCATTGCGTTTGCTTTTCTGCTGTTGACCGGAGCTTTTGCACCCTTTCATCAACTGTTGAAAGGCTGCCCTAGGGGAGTGCTGAGTCTGCTACATACAGCACTTTTGGGGTTGGGACTGGCTCCTTCTCTAGGCATTCATGTAAGTGGGCTGTGTATACAACCCGGTACAATTCTGCAGTATCAGACCAGTACAAAAAAAAATTTCAGAGTTTTGCAGCAAAACTCAGTAATGAGAGAGCAAACAAACATGTACAAACGTGTACTTGAAGATGAAGCATGTATGAAAATTTGCAAGCTAAGTAAAGGCAGCTCTACTTAGACTGTAAGGTCATGAGGACAGGGACCATCTTTTTGTTCTGCATTTATACATTGACTACCACAATGGGGTCCAGGTCCGCGACTGGGCTTTTAGATGCTTAATACAAATAATTAAGTCAACCACCATTTGCACTCCTGCAAATTAAATCACTGTAAGAGATCCTTACAATTGTCCAGGGGAAAGGGGTAGGGAGTGTGACTTGGCTTAAAGTCCTTGTGGGCTGAAACTTGGGCTCCGTTGGAATTTTTTGTGCATGTACACTCCTACCCCACCACGCCGCCAAATATTTAACTGCAAACAGCTCAAAATAAGATCTGGGCTTGTACATACTAAATTTATGAATTTAAGTTGCCCAACCTCTGAAACTTGCATAAGCACCACTCTCCTGTAAGAATTCAAAACCTTAATGCAATTGTATTACTCATCTTACTGGAAGTGTATCCACAAATAGCTCATTCCATATTACCAGAAAAAGTGGCTTTGAAAGCAGAAGTTTTAAACTAGATTAATCATGAGCAGACTATATCTTCATGGGAAGTGCAATGTAACCTTTACATTACAGGTTTTAGATTAGCAGCTGTTACACTCTGTATCTGTAAAGAAAACAAGGAATACTTGTGGCACCTTAGAGACTAACCAGTTTATTTCAGCATAAGCTTTCGTGGGCTATAGTCCACTTCACCGGATGCACAGAATGGAACACACAGAAGTAAGATGCATTTATATACACAGAAAGCATAAAAAGTTGGAAATTACTATATCAGTTCTAAGGCTGTTTAATTTGGATGAGCTATTATCAGCAGGTGAAAAAAAACCTTTTGTAGTGATAATCAAGTAGGTCAATATCAGATAGTTGACAAGAAGGTGTGACAGGTTTAAGATTAGCAGCCGTTAGTCTGTATTCGTAAATAAGAAGAGGAAGACTTCTGGCACATTAGAGACTAACCAGTTTATTTCAGCATAAGCTTTCGTGGACTGTAGCCCACTTCAGATTCAATTAGTGTAATGACCCAGCCGTTCCCAGTCTCTGTTTAACCCTAATTTGATAGTGTCCAATTTGCAAATAAATTCCACTTCAGCTTCTCGTTGGAGTCTCTTTTTGAAGTTTTTCTGTTTTAAAATTGTAACTTTCAAAAACACTATCACTATTAAACAGAGACTGGGAATGGCTGGGTCATTACACTAATTCACTATGTTAAGTATCCTCACACCCTCTTGTCAACAATCTGTTTTTGACCATCTTGATTATCACTACAAAAGGTTTTTTTATTCCTGCTGATAATAGCCTCTTACAATTGGTATGACAACTTCCACATTTACATATTTTCTCTGTGTGCATATCTCTATATTTATCTTACCTACTGTGTGTTCCATTCAATGCTTCCGATGAAGTGGGCTATAGTCTATGAAAGCTTATGCTGAAATAAATGTGCTAGTCTCTAGGGTGCCACCAGTACTCTTGTTCTTTTTACAGATATAGACTAACAGCTGCTATTCTGAAACCTGTCACTATGAATATAGCATGTACCTGCAACTTACATACTTCCAGTCTTTTTCCTTCATTGTTTCCTATCTTCACTTGGATTCATTTTAAAACACTTCTGGCAACAGAATAAGATCCTGTCTCCACATCGGACAGGGAAACTATATTTAGATTAAAGGCCTCTAAGGCTAGATCCTTGCAAACAGTAAGAACTGAGATATAAAATCCAAACTTCTATCGTTAGTTTGATAGCTTCAGAGTTACATCAGGGATCTAATAAACTACACTAAATTACCAAAAAATATTCTGTTGTCTCAAGAAGATGGAAAAATGCTATTAAATGGGCATTTTCAATTTGATAGGAAAACAGTTAGTTCCACAAAGAATGATTAGCAATCCATATATTTCTTTTAAGAATTAGGATAAAAATGCTTTAGAGAAAAAGTGCTAAATACTTTTAATAGCTGCTGCTTAACAGTATTGCTTCTTCCAGAAACAGTGTAGCTAAGAGTTCAATAGTCTTTTTTAATAAGAGTCAGGGAGCATGCCAACATACAGGTTTCTCAGAGCATAAGACGTGATTACACAATATGGCTTCTGTATACAAAACATGCATAAAGCCAGAAGCACAAGAGACAGCTGTTTCAATAAGTGTAAATGTAGAATGTGGGCATTCTGAAGGGGTGACAGACTGTCTTTCAATTAGTGCAGATGTACAGATTTATGACCCACCATGGAGAAGCACTTCTAGTTCCAGAACAGGCTAATATAATGTTCTTGGCCATGAAGTTGGGAATTCTCAAACGGATATGGTGTATAGATGATTCTTCAATGCACTTCCTTTAGAACATACTGCAGAACCTTTCCTTCGCATAAAGATAGTTCTTTAATAGCCTAAAGGAAAATGTTGAAGGCAAACCACCAAGTGGCTTATGTGAGACATGCATCTTCACAGCAGACCCGATATATTGCAGCCACTTCCCCCTTTTCTGCACTGTAATCAGAGACAACACTAGTGGCAGCTTCCATTTGAGTCCCCTTCAATTTTAAGAGTCTGCTCTAAGAAGTCACAGTGATAATCCCATTAGGACTAAGATGTTCATCAACATCTATCTATGTTGGACACCAAAAGGGACTCCCCGTAGTCTTCAATGATTCTCTTCATGACTCATGCACTTCATCAGGATGCCTATAGGCAATCACAGACTCCTCTTCACCAACATCTATGAGGAGATCCACTGGTACGTGAGGTTTGTCATAACCAGAAAACTGGTTGCAGCTCTTTAGGACAAGGGACTGTTGCGCCTCAGTGTTGGAAGGCTCTGGGTCTGAAGGAATATTACTTAACTCTGTTTGGCTACTATTAGAATGAAAATAATTCTCTTTCACTCTTGGGCTTTGTTCATCAATTTCAGCACTGCTTTCTTGGATAGACATCTCTTCTGTTTTGTTTGAAGTCTCCTGGGAACTGACAGAGTCTGTTTCTTCACTGCAGTCTTCAGGATTAGGGGTTCCTGTTTCTTTAACTTGGTCTACTTCTTCTATCAAGTTTACCTCGTCACTCACTGGAAACGTTGGCTTGGATGATGAGGAGGTTACGACAGAGATATATTTTGCTTCTGGTTTTGTTTCTAAAACATTGCGTGACTTTAGATTTCGTACCACAGTGACCTTAAAAGTAAAGAAGAGGTAACTTTTAGTTATACATAAAAAACATTTTGGTAATAATGTAATTTACTCTTTACCATCTGTATAAATCAAAGTTTAGAGGCAAGACAAAATAATGCTTTAAAAGGGATATATGTGATAATTTAACTACGTTTCCTTTCAGGAAATTTGAATTTGAATAGGAAGTAGAAATCAGTGGAATTAAGTGAAAATCAGCAGTTGACATCAGTGTATGGCTTTGACACCAACAAACTTGCTAAATTTTTTAAGAGAGATGTCACAAACTCTATAACCCCGTAGCAAGGACCTAAAAAAAGGTTTAATCACCCATTAGATTAGAAGAGGTAGTGGTATGTAAACAAGAAAAAGGAGGAGGAAAAAAAACCCAGGAAATATTCCTCTTACTCCTGTTATTTAAGCAATCTTACAAACTTCAGCTATAAAAGAAGTCAAATCCTGAAACTAGCCATTGTCTTCAACTTCCAGCCCAGTTACTTCACTTGCAGAAAGCTCTTTAGGCTATGAGTTGTGGAAGAAAACACCACCACTTTTGTCAGTAAAACTTTGTCGGTCAGGATGTGAAACCCCTCCCCCTCAAGCAACTGAGGTTTCACCTGCAAAAGTGCTGGTGTGGACAGCACTATGTCTCTCCTACCGACAACAGTGCTCATTGGGGATGGTTTAATTATGCCAGCAGGAGAGCTCTCTCTTCTGCAGGCAAAGGGTGCTACATGGTAGACCTCACAGCAGCACAGCTGTGCTGCTGTAAGGTCCATACTGTAGACATATTCTTAGTCCTTCCACAACATTACAGCTCTAAAACATGCCTTTTATAATCTTTAGGTATGTTAAAAGTGATATTTCTCCTTGAAAATTTATCCACAAGAAGAGCACCTGAAGTGCTCTGGCTGATTTTAAACTTGCTGAAAAAAAGATGAGGGGTGCTTTTGGGCACTCACTTTCTTGGGACTAGAAACTGAGGAATATGGGATGGAAAACAGTGCAATTTTATACTGTCATGAGCCCTACTGCCTTTTTGGCAGCTACGTTTCTCTAAACATTTGTCACTTCCTTCTGTTCTAATGGAGACAAATATTCTGGATCTATATTTTGCACATACACACTCAAAATTATCTGAAAGTGGTCACCAGGTAAAAAGCTGCACAGAAAATATAGGGGAGTGTACATGTATCTCCAAGTAGTTATGAACTACTGCAGTGAATCCCTAACTTTTTGTAACGGGGCGGGAGTGCGGGGAAGACAATCTTACTTTGCTACTCCCAGAAGGACACAAAATAGTCAAAAGTCCAACATGTTAAAAGTATCCTGATCCTGGAGTGAACATAATGCTCAAGTCTCGACATCTGGAACTAAATTACAGTTAATTCCCTCTCAGGTACTGAGAAACTGGATGTTAAGATCTAGCGTACACTAGATAGAAATAGGAACTGAGATGTGTGTAAACACAAAGCTCCTCTCTTCACTCTTAAAATAATTTTATGCTTAGACAGTCATTTAGTTTCTTGGAGCAGCTACAAATCCAACTCCAATATCTCTTGTAACTGGAGGGTAAAGAGAGAATTCCATAGTTAAGCCTGAATATGAACCACAGGAATTAAACTGAAATGAAATTCTGTAAAAGCTATTAGCAACAAGAGAACAAAATGTGCATCTGTGATAATGGGTAAAACATCTGCATCCTACCTATACTACAGCTTCCAACATTTTAGCACCAGTGTCAAAGATCTCTACATTTTTTTCTAACAGTAGACTAAGCATCTGAGTGAGGAAGGGAGCTTTAATCTTGATGATGTTCTTAACAGATGTTCAGAAGGGATCATCATCATCATCTAGTCTTGACTTCCTTTGAGTTTGCAGTGTTATGTTATAATATAGTTCTTTATACTGTCTCTACATTACCAGTCATGCCAGCAACGGATACTATGGTGACAGAGGCACTTTATAAATGCTGAGAGGTTCTTGCAGCTAAGTCTTTTGTAACTGACAGTGGAATAGACTTCTCTGCAGTTAGGTTTTTGAACAAAGCAATCCCTGGGTCACACACATGGTATGTCTACAATGCAATTAGATACCTGTGACTGGCCTGTGCCAGCTGACTTGGGCTCACGGCGCTTGGGGTGCAGACTGAACTCTAGGACTCTCCTCCACTTGCATGGTGCTAGAGCCCAGGCTCCCACCTGAACCTGAATATCTACACCACAGTTAAACAGTACCTTAACCCAAGTCACTATCATGGGCCAACCACAGGTGTCTAATTGCAGCAGAGACACACCCATAGACCTACCTATTTCTCTTGCCATAAAACAAGGAGAAAAAAGCTGCCCTAAGCAGAGGTTTCCTAATATCACCAGATAGATTTACTGAAGTTAGGCCTACAGATTCCTTATAAAATATGATTCAGTGACTTCAAAAAGAATCTAGCAATTCAAGGAGTCCAGCTCCCAGGGCAAACTTAAGCACCACTCCTCCCATCACAAAGGTACTTCCAGTAACATAAGAGTAAGTGCAATTAAGACATAAGTTAATGTTTTAAGAATGGAAACTAAGTACTTGAACCTGGTCTACTGGAGTAAACTCATTAGCAATGAGAAAGTCCAGTACTAAAGGAAATACAAAGCATCTAGTTCAGAGGTGGGCAAACTACGACCCGCGGGCCACATCTGGCCTGTGAGACCGTCCCATACAGTCCACAGAGGCTGCCCCTGGCTCCTCCCCCAGAGCCGCGCAGCACGGGCACCGCTGTGGGGCCAAGACTGCACGCCCTCCCCTCCCCCGGAGCCGTGCGGGCAGCGTTCTGGGGGTTGGGGCTGCATGCTTCCCCCGACCCCGGAGTCGCCCCGCGCGAGCAGCTCTGGGGTCCGGGGCTGCACCGCACGAGGAGCGCCCCCGGGAGCCGGGGCTGCATGCTCCCCCCACCCCCGGCAGCTATGGTAAGACGGGGGGGTTCCAGGGTGGTGGCTGTGGGGGGGGGGTTGGTTGGAGGGGGCAGGCAGGCAGGGAGCAGGGTGTGTTGGATGGGAGTGGGGTTCTGGGGTGGTGGTTAGGGGGTGGGAAGGTGGATAGGGGTTGGAGCAGTCAGGGGACAGGAAGGAGGGGAACTGGGTAGGGGGTGGGGTCCTGGTGGGTGGTTAGGGGTCTGTGGAAGGGGGAGTCAGGGGACTAGATTGGGAGTGGGGGTTGATAGATGAGTCAGGGATTCTCACGGGGCAGTTAGGGATGGGAAGTGGGAGGGGGCAATCAAGGGGCGGGAAGTGGGAGGAGGCTGGATTAGGGGCAGGACCTTCCCTACCCAGCCCTCAACGTAATTTCGCAAACCTGCTGCGGCCCTCGGGCCAAAAGGTTTGCCCACCCTTGATCTAGTTGGAGTAAAAAAGCTAACCGGGTATATAAATTCACAGCACATGTAAGATCATAGTGGATGGATGAGACAAGCGTAAAGGATTTAATTTAAGAACCCACACAGATATTGTGATAAATAAAAGCTATTTAGTTAGTTAATATTGTGGCTATACAGTATGCAGTTTTGTTTACTGATGTTTGTTTTCTCCTGCATGTTGCCCATTAGGTATTTCAATAAAAATACTAGCTGTAAGACTAAGCTTGTTAGATACTAAAATGTGCTAGACAATAACAAACTGACGCCAAATGTGCTACTGAACAGCACTGTACACTTACCAAAGACTTCGGTAATTCAATATTTCTCTTCTTTAATTGCTTGCGAAGACAATACACTCCCAAAATCAGCCCACTGCCAATGCCAACGGCAACACCAATAATAATACTTTTTAAGTCTAGAAAGTTAAAGCAAAATATAGTGAGAAAACAGGATGTTGCTCTTTCACAAAAATCTTAAAACAGAAATCGCACACAATCTTTAGAGCGACTAAATCCACAAAATTAGGATTTTCACAATTGAGTGTATATTTTGGAATTAAATGTATGGTTTGGTCCAAGAAAATTCTTTAAGAACAGCTTTAGGGGTTTGGTTTTTTTTTAAATTGATGAAGAGGACAAGAAATGCATGAGCAAACTGTATCTTTTTCTGGTCTTTAGAGAGATTCAATAGGGATAACAAATTGATATTCTTAAGAAACAAAGTGCTCCAAAACACAAGAATTGTAGAACTACTGACTATAGACATAGTAGTAACAGTGGAGTTGGTCCCATAAACAGAATTGGGCCCAGCTCTCCTGTTCCAGTCTAGGTGTGCCCTAGTTTGGTGTAATGAGAAGGATGGGGATGCCCTAGGAGTTATGAATGAGAGAATCCCAAAGGCAGGAGAATTCAGAACCCAGTGCTGAGAGAACACATAATAAGGATGATTAGCCATCCTCCCTCATTTTTAAGTTCAGAAGAAAAGAGAAAAAAACCCCACTTGCTTCATATTTTTATCACGAGCTCATGGCTACCTTAAACCCAGGAAAGTGTACACATTTTTACTGGTTATAAATTTCAACTGAATATCACTTGTGCAATTCCAAAGTCTGTCTTCCAACAACTAATTTAATGATCCATTTTTTATTCAGTAAATTACACAACTGTCTAGCTGCAACTGAAACAAATTACAATATAAATCAAGTAGAAAATGACAGTTATACAACCGTTGGACAACATTAATACAATACCAGTTAAAAGTCTTTGGAAATACGGATCAGATTTTTATAAATTATTTTACCTAATGGCTGTTTTAAAGGAACGTGAATGCAACTTTCATTTGATGTGGAAAATCCTCGGTCTGAAACAACCGATGAATGTCCTCGAGCTGAAACACAGTAGGTGGAACCGGTAGAAAAAACTGGAATGTATGCGCTACATGTATGCTTCTTACATTCCTCTGCTTCAAACTCTTCAATCTGAAAGAAAAGTAAAGTTAGATTCAGGCCCTTAATTATTCTGAACTTACAATATTGACTTGATATGTAAAGATAATAATGTCACCTTACAGTGCAATAACTTTTAAAATGCTGAGTATCGGACCTGTGGCTCCTGCATCTTTGTGCATTGCAAAAGCTTTACATCTCAGCTAACAGCTATGTGCAAGACAACAGCTCTAACTTCTAGTCTTGTTAAGAACTCGTATTAGACGATTGTGCCCATGGATAAAATTTTCAAGAGCATCTAAATGACTTAAGCTCTTAAATCCCATTGATGTTCAAACACTACTTATGCTGCTAAGTCACTTTTGAAAATGGGACTTAGGTGCTTATGAAAAATTTTGGCTTATGATGAAACATGCCTGTTTCCTTGATCTCCCTCCCAGGAACTCACATCCCATCCTTCATGAGCAAAAGAGAGAGCCTAACCTCTAGGAAATCACTCCTTCAATATTAAATCATATTTCAAGGAGTAAAGTGGGCACATATAAAATTATCAATATTTTGAACCAAATTTTTGAAGTCTCTTTGTGACTTGCAAAAAATCCAATTTTGAACTGAGCCAGTTTGAAAAATTTGAAGTAATTACAGATGGAATAGAATAGCTAATATTGCTTAAACATTTCCATTCTAAGGCTCATTCAGTTGCTAATAACTGAGAAAGTTTTCTGTCAGACTGAACTGGTTTCCATCTAGACAAGATTTTTTGTTTTTAGGGAGTTTGAGCATAAATGGCTTTGCACTTTGAGAGAGCAAAACTCTCATTTACTATTTAAAAAAGTGTTTCAAGCTTTTTTGTATTGCTTTAGTGGCTTAGTTGATAGGGATATAAATTTTAAATCTTCCACAGAGGTGGTCCCTAGACTGGATATGTGCCTTTAAACCCTCTGGTGAAAATCTGTATTGATTTCAAAATCAAGGATGTAATGTGTACACAGAATACAGTAATTCTGAGATAATTTAAAAAATCCCAATCTCCCAGGTTTTGCATTGGCACCAACTTTTCGATCATACTAAAAGATGTCCCCTGAGGACAGCTGCCTCATTCAGCGTGCAGATCAGACTGGATGGTGTTCAGTGAATGAGGTAGCTCAACGCACTGAAGAAAATTTGAGTCTTGCCTTATATAAGGTCAAATTCTGTGTGTCATTATCATGCAGTAAATTCAGACAAATTAATGGATGTACTTCGAATCCACAGTAGTGGCTGTTTATTTGAACAGGATAAGTGGGCCAGAGTGAACGAGTTAGTGGGCAAATATTTAACTATGAGGATAAAAGCAAATACTGAACAGCTTCCTCCATTCAGTATAAGGTTCTCAATTATCACAATAAGGGGCATGAAAGAAAAACCTAAATGGATTAGGTGTCCAGAAGGCACACTTAATAAAGCAGGGGTCCTACAGAAATAATGGCATGTGACCACATGATTAAAGATTACTGCAATGGACACTCAAAGGACAGGGCTATGGTTAAGGTTCCACATCCAATATTTCAAGGATTCATTTTTGCATCATTAGTAGTTTTAAAATTGTTTAAAGAAAGTTATCTTGGATGTATGTGTAATTTGAGGCAATAAAAAACTATTTATTAATATATGCCCTTTCTAAAACTATGCACCTTGGAAAAAAGGCCAAAATACAATCTGAAACTTTCCATTTAAAACATACCAGACGTCCATTGGACCCAAAAAACACCTTGTACGTGAAGTCATGTTTTCTAAAAGCGGATGGAAGTTTCCGATAGGGGGGGCGAATCTCAACCCTGATTTGGTCTCTATCAATTGAGACATTCAGAGCAGGTGGTCCTATTTTTCCTGAAAAAAAAAAGGGGGGGGGGGTTACGTTCATTTTTAGGTTGAAGGATTTTGATATGGAATTCAAAGACAGACGAAGGGCTAACAGATATGGCATTTACTATTCATTTGCAAGAGGAAAAAATTGTTTCCAAAGATATGCCAGAATGAGAGTGATTACATACCTGATGGAAAGGATGATGAGTCCTTGTGAAGGGAATATATTCTTTTGAATGGGCACAAATCTACCAAGAATGGGCAGTACCAGTGAGGACACTGGGCAGAAATGTCTGCCAGATGGCTTATAAACTTAACATAGAAAAATGTAAACATATGAATGAGGTTTTTAAAAAGCATCAAATGGTCTAAATGGACAAAGGTTAAGGCACTGAACAGAAAAAAGATATGGCAACTGTACAGATGTGATGCTTGTTTACGAGTGAGTGCTTACACATTCTTATTTTGGTTAAAGGGTGGCTCCCCCCTCCAGTGTAGCTGCGTCGTCTAGGAAGAGATGCAAGCTAAACTGGAACAAGCCACTTTTAAACCAAAACCAAAAATTCTTCACACAAGAGTTTGCACTGGTAAAAAAATGATTGAGACGGGCAATTTAAATGTAGCCACGGGCCACAAAATCCACAAGCTCTTTGATAGGCCATTTTTATTAAAAGAGGCTTCAGGATACAGCAGCAGACAAAGCTGTTGCGGTCGAGGAAGAAACAGTCCTTGCTGTCCTGGGGCAGCTCGCCTGGCTGCTGCTGTGAGAATGTGTGCCAGAGCAGCAAGTCCTCCACTGATACTGCTGTGCTGGGCTGCGTGAAACACACCTGCCTGCCCACATTCAGCTCCATGATCTCCAGAAAGGCAGCAAGCCTACAAAAACTGGAGAGCTGCTGCCTCCCCGAGGTGCAGGGGAACAACCTCCTCTAAGTGGTGGAAAGAGCCTCGCCTCTTTGGCCATCCTCTGGCTCCATGCTGGCAGAGCCTCTTGCCCCTTTCCTCACTCTGGACACTGGAAGAGCTGCCTCCTTAGGCTCAGATTTAGGTGGGTCTGGGTACTAACAAGCTGACCCCGACCCCCACATGGTTACACCCCCGGTTAGCAGGCCAAATAAAAATGAAGCAGAGGGCCAGATGTGGCCCAGGGCTGCCAGTTGCTGATCCCTGATTTCAGTTAAAGCAGTGTAGCTTTCTCCACATATAAGGTCTTAAAATTCAGCTCTTTGACAGCAATCAGAAAAGGAAAACAAATCATGTGTACATGAGACTCAAACACAAAATAAGGTACTATTGACTGATGAGATTTCACTCGAGTATCATGCTGAAACTAAGACTGCCACATTAAAACAAAGATTATTAAATTTCAAAAACAAATCTCAGGAGTTATCAGGACAACAGGTTGGCTCATAAAAAGACAGTATCAATTTATGTAACATTAGATACTGGAAATGGGTGTGATGAAACTACCCTAATAGGCAACAGGTTTAAGAACTCAAGACACCGAACTTTAAGGCAATAATTGGGCACATAAAGAATTTATACAAAGTTGAAAATTATATGAGCCAAGGCACTCCCCACCTCCCTTTTTTGGGGTGTAAATCTCAATGAAATGCTATTGATTCTGAATGCGCCCAAAACATTTTACAATTAAAAACTATATATGCAGTACAGCCTTAGTTATCCAACTACAAAAAGTACATTAAATGTATCTGGATAATCCTAAAAAAGATTATATGCATAAGGACTGCGATGCATAACCTTCAACACAGGACATTATGCTCTGCAGTCATACTACAGGGGACTTCTGCTTCGAAGTAACAGTTTTGGTTAATCAGAAGATGGATAACCGAAGCCATATTGAATAGGGATCACTTCACCCAGCATTGTAATACAGCAACTTCTGGGATGTCTAAGAAGGCAGTACTTTCCAAGCACAACAGTGGTCTCTCTACCCCATATGAGGGCATTAGGACAGTAGCAAAATAAGGAAAGCATGCCACTGAGTGCACCACCAGCACCACTTCTCTTTTTAAAATATTTGGAAAGGTGCTCAGACATTACTGAGGGGGCCATACAAGTAACTACCTATAAAGAGTGCTCCTAAGCAACTGTTATGCTCATCTTTCATCCTGAGCCCCAAGTTACGACTATGATATTCCTAACCAAACATACAATATATTTTTGGTGCAATATTTATATTCATCTTTAAATTTAATAGAAATACTATGAATTCATCTGAAGTGATCTCAAATCACTTTTCTGGATGTAAAATTTATGTTTACATTTAAACTTACCATCCCGTCGCAGAACAAATTCTTTGGTCTCAACATACTCAGACTCTTCTAACTCGATGAAAGCTTTAACTCTAGCCCAATAAGAATGACTCTGTTCTTCTATTTCATTAGAGAGGTCACAATAATGTTTTCTTGTGTTTTTGCAGGTGCTGACTGGCTTATATTTCCCTAGCCTGTAAAATCGATTAAAGAGTAATTAATGTATTTTACAGTCAATGTATTACGCAATACAGATGTCAGAATGGAGACAAATTCTGTCTTCATTTATGCTCAGACTGAATTCCATAGGACTGCATGATTTCACCGTGTAGAAATAAAACTTGCCTGGAGATATGGCAAAAATCAAAGGAATCACTACATGAATGCTTTTAAAGACAATAAGGTAATGGTATAATGCAAGACATAGAAACTTACTCATAAGGCTTGATTTCCACATTAAAGTGAGGGGTTGTAGGCATTCTCATGTAATCCCAGTGCAATACAGTCTTGAAGTTCAAGGATTCTATTCGAACGTTTGTTGGCAGAGGCACTAAAAAAAGAAATCAAACAGAACAATCAGTACCTTGATGGAATACATTTGTATGATGTATGAGAACAGTCATCGATATTCCTGAAGTATTCAGGAGACAATGCATTTACTGGAAGTTACTTCAGAAGTCATTAGAAATAAGACTCTGTTTGCTACCTATATGAATGGGGCAGAGCCTGGCAGATTGATTTGCTATTCTTCTTCCACAAAAAGGCAGTTAACCCTTTTTGTCCATGATTGAGCTGAATGCCTCAGAGTTTCTCTTTCTTCTCTCTTTTCCTACATTACATTCTCCCATGTCCAGTATATATTCTGTCTTCTTCCACTGCCTCCACTCAAGAGGCGCTCTCTCTTTCTCCATACTGGATTTCATTATCTGGACACCACACACACACTCTGCTGCCAATCATCCACTCACACAGAGGGTTTGAAAATATCAAGCTCCTGAATCCCAAGAAGATTTAAGCCTAATAACTAGAGGCAAATATGAAAGTGAACCCCCATCCCTCACTGGCTGGGGTAATGGTCCAGGTAATGGCCCTAGGGATATTCTATCCCTTATCCTTCCAGCTGCTGGGTAAGGGGATGATGTTGTTCCTGGACCCACCTTCAAAGGCTGCCTATGGGATGTGACGAGGAGCATTTACTGTTTCTTTAATCACAGATGTCGGCTCCTGTGATGGCTACAGAATCTCCATTATTCTACTCCTTTCAGCCTCTTGAGTGCTGCAAGGGGTTTGTGTTCTCACTATTCCATCTTCTGGCCTCCATTTTTGGGTCCCCAGCTAAGTGAATGGCTTCAGTTTCTAGCTCTGAACTCATAATTCCAAAAAGCAGTGAAAGTAACATGCTTCTTTAAACTTTACTACTGTCTACAGGGTTCTGAAGAGTAGCAGTGAAAACTGACAAGACTTTCATTAAGAAAGCAAGGAATACTTGTAGCACCTTAGAGACTAATCCATTGGTTCTCAAAGTGGGGGTCGCGACCCCCAACCCCAGCGGCGGGCTGCAGGCTCCAGCCCAGACCCCCGTGGTGGACTGCTGGCGTAGTATATTAAATTGCTCCTTGTAAGAATGTGCTTCTTAGGGTGTACGGAGCATGCTCAACTGCAACTGGTAGCACATTCCTATGGGGAGCACTTTAATATACTACACCCCTTCAACCTGATCCCCGAGGCAGGCGACCCGGCCCCTGCAGCGGGCTGCCGGCTCCAGCCGCGATCCTCATGGGCTGCCGGCTCCTGTCCCCACCTGCCGGTGGGCTACTGGCCCCAGCCAGGACCCCAGGGGGCAGTGGGCTCCAGCCCCAACCCCCGCGGTGGGCTGCTAGCCCCAGCCCTGACCCCAGTGCCAGTGGCAGGCTGTGGGCTCCAGCCCGATCCCCGGGGCGGGCAACCGGCTCCAACCCCGACCCGCCGGCAGGCTGACGGCCCCAGCCCCGACCCCCGCAGCAGGCTGCTGCCCCAGCTCCGACCTCCAGTGGTGAGCTGCTGCTCCAGCCCCGATCCAGCCCGGATGGTGGGCTGCTGGCCCCAAGCTCCTCCAGCCCAGCTCCACCCCCAACTCCACTCCACCTCCAGCGCTGCTCTGCCTCAAACAAAGGGCATCAAACAGAAGTTTGGCCAGGCACCATTTTTCCTCTGACTGACCCTGGTACGGAGACAACATTCACAGCTGAACAGGTACTTTTATTAACAGTCATACATCCAAGTGCAAACTTTCTGCTGAAAATAACAGCACTTGTACTACTAAAACTGCTAAAAAACGAAAGTATCTCCAGTCTTACATTAAACTTGGCTCTACCACTATCATCACCTCTGGTACTGAAAAACCGCAATGTGTCATTTGCAGTGAAGTTTTGTCTGCTGAATCAATGAAACCATGCAAAATGCAGCAACATCTTGAAACTAAACATCCTGAGCATAAAAATCGAAATGTGGATTTTTGATGTGAAGGATGACATCAGATGTGCCCTTTCTAAAACACCACCAAGAATAAAACTTCTTGTGTCAAATAAACAGCATCATCCATCTCACTGATTTTTGGCTGCTTCAGGTCATTAATTGCTGTCAAGTATTAAAATAAAATTCTATTTAAAAATAACTTTTCCACTTATTTAATTCAATAAAAATGTGTTTTAGTCTTAATTTAAAAAGCAGTGAGAACAGGCAAATTCATTTTAAGCAATAGGGTTTAAATTTAGTATTTAACAGTATTAAATATCAAAAATGTGTATTTAATTTCTAGAGGGGGTTGCGGTCAGAAGCTCAGTGTGTGAAAGGGGTCAACAATACAAAAAGTTTGAGAACCACTGGACTAACCAGTTTATTTCAGCATAAGCTTTCGTGGGCGATAGCCCACTTCATCGGATGCATAGAATGGAACAAACAGAAGGAAAAAAAAGTTGTAAATTACCATACCAATTCTAAGAGGCTGTTTAATTTGGATGGGCCATTATCAGCAGGAGAAAACAACCTTTTGTAGTGAAAATTTTGTGGATCTAACAGTTGATAAGAACCTGTAAGAGAGACTTAACTAGGAAAATGCATTCAGTTAGTATAATGACAAAGAAACTCAACATCCCTGTTTAACCCTTAGTTGAAAGTATCCAATTTGTTAGTCTACTCAGCTGCACTATAGCTTTTAACAGTTGTAAGCAGCAGCAATGCTGGAGTTATAAGCGGACTAGGTCTTGATGACACACAGAAGTTACACCAATTTAACAGAGTATTAAAGCAATTTAGTACAACTGTATTTACAAAACCCAATATTAGCAAGTTTAAATTGACTTAATTTGCCCCTGTAAATTTACTAACAAGTTATCAGTAGAAGACAGGTTTAAAATTGATTTAAGTATCCACACAAAGTTGCACTGGTTTAACTACATCAGCATTAGAAAAACAACAAACCCCAAACCCCACCTCTATTAGTTAAAACAATGCAAGGTCTGCTTAGACCAGGCATAAATGGCTTTTTTTTTAAATTACACCTTAATTTTAATAGTGCATCTTTCCTCATGGAGACAAGCCTAAAGAGAGGTTACAATGAAATGTTTTCCACAGGGTTCAGGTTTGAGAGGTTACCTTTTCAAAAAGAAACAACTCCCCGCCCTGCCCAAAAAACTTAAATTCTGCAGAAGATGATGACACCTGATTAGGAAAACTTCCTACTTGCCCAGGAAAATGGATTTTCAGGCTCTGTCCATGCTAGGGTGACCAGATCGCAAGAGTGAAATATCAGGACACATTGGGGGAGCAGAGCGAGTGGTGGAGCGGGGTGTGAGTGCAAGGATATTTTGTGCCCTAGGCAAAATTTTTACCTTGTGCCCCCTGACCCCGAACATTGCTTATTATAGACTTTTGAAATGAATACTGCATAATGTAATGTAGCCTGGGGCAGAGGGTTTGAGTGCGGGGGGCGGGAGGGCTCTGGCTGGGACTGGGGATAAGGTGTTTGGGGTGTTGGAGCGGCTCAAGGCTAGGGCAGAGGGTTGGGGTGCGGTGGGGGAAGCTCTAGCTGGGGGTGTGGGCTCTGGGGTGTGGCAGAGCTGGGGATGAGTTTGGGTGCAAGCAGGCTGCTCTGGGACTGGGGCCAGAGAGAACTCCCCCCAGCCCTTTCCCTGCTGACAGCAGCAAGCTCTGGGGGAGGGCTCCCCTTTCCTGCCCCCCTCATGCAGCGCACAGACCCCCATCACTGGCAGCAGAAGTTGGCGGGCACTAAGACCCTGCGGCAGTAGTTGCTACAGGCAGGTAGCATGTTGCTGCACTGAGAGACAAGGACGCTTCTGCTACAGAGCCAAGGAAGGTGCATGGGGGCAGCAAGGGAAGACCGGGGGACACTTGGGGGAGGTGCGGGGAGGGGGGCAGAGTCGGGTTGCCGGGGGTGGGGAGCGGCTGGGGGCTCTCTACCCACTTCTGGCGCCTACAAACCCCGTCCCTGCAGCATGCCACGTGGAGACCTTCTTGCTGCGGGACTGTAGGCGGCCAGGCGCCAGCGCGCTGCTCACCGTTTCTGCGTGGAACCGATTTGCAAGCTCCTGCAGGAGCTGCCCCAGGCAGAAACGGTGAGCAGCGCGCCGACGCCTGTCTGCCTACGGTCCCGATATCGGGACAAAGGGTGTCCCGACCGATGTAAGGTCAGGACGCGGGACAAGTCCCCTAAAATCGGGACATCTGGTCACCCTAATCCAGGCCTGCACAACATGCGGCCCGCATGGGCTCACTGTGTGGCCCGCTGGGAGTGAGTAGGGGTGGGGCAAGCCAAGCGGTGGACTGGGGGGAAGCGGATGTGGGCGGGGCGAGGGCAGGGCTTTGCAGCCTGCAGCTGTTTTTTTTGAAGTAATATGGCCCTCACTGCTTTCTGAGTTGTGCAGGCCTGCCCTAATCCATGCTTAGGGCTTGGTTACACTTACAGCTTTATAGTGGTTTTCGTTATACATGTCCTCATATACAGCTATAGGGATAGCGCTATAGCGTGTCCACACTGACACCTGCCAGCGGTATAGCGTGGCCACATTTCCGGCACTTGCAGCAGCACAGGAGTGGTGCATTATGGGCAGCTATCCCAGCATTCAGCTGGGTGCAACATGCTTTTCAAACGCGGGGGATTAGGGGGAACGTGTTGTGTGTATGTGGAAGGAGAGAGTTCGTCCTTCTGACAGCCTGTCAGTAAGTGTCCTTTGACAGAGAAGACTAGCAGGCTTTGTATTTCACACAGGGTATGGTTACACGTACAAAATTATAGCGCTATTGCTTATAGCGCTCGCCTTATACAGCAATAATAATAGCGCTATTGTATGTCCACACTGAGATGCTCCAGCGCTATAGCATGGCCACATTTGCGGCACTTAATACGGCATTAAGAGCAGCGCATTAGGGCATGTATCCCACAGTACACCTCTTCCTGATCTGGCACAATGGCTTGTGGTGGGGGCGGCATCACTTGCGGGGCATTCTATATCCTGTTTCAACTACCCATGATGCTTTTTGGCATATCCCAGCAATCCCTGTGTTTCCTTCCACCTCCGGCGCCATCTTTCAAGGGTTTCAGCAAGGCACGCTCCGTCTTCCATTGTCGAGTGCTGCAATGAATCCAGAAGTGCTGAGGGACATGCTGACGACTGTCGCCAGCACATCTCTGTGTGCAGTGGAGTTATTCCTTGACATGCAGGATGACAGTGATGATTCTGAAGACGAGATCGAAGCGGTGAATGCATTCGACACACAGCTTCTTGTCTCATTAACGGACATGCTCACGGCTGTTGAACGCTGCTTCTGGGCACGGGAAACGAGCATAGAGTGGTGGGATCGCATCGTCATGCAAGTCTGGGACGACGAGCAGTGGCTGCAAAACTTTCGAATGAGAAAAGCCACTTTCATGGGACTGTGTGCTGAACTCGCCCCTGCCCTGCGGCGCAAGGACACTAGACTGAGAGCTGCCCTCCCCGTGGAGAAGCGGGTGGCTATCGCGATCTGGAAGCTGGCTACCCCAGACAGCTACCGATCGGTGGCCAACCAGTTTGGGGTTGGAAAGTCGACCGTTGGAGTTGTGCTGATGCAAGTGTGCAGAGCCATTAATCGCATCCTGCTACAAAAAATCGTGACTCTGGATAACGTGCATGACATCGTGGCTGGCTTTGAAGAAATGGGTTTCCCTAACTGTGGAGAGGCGATAGATGGGACCCATATACCTATTCTGGCGCCCGCCCACCTAGCTGACGAGTACGTTAACCGAAAGGGGTACTTCTCCATGGTTCTCCAGGCGCTTGTGGATCACCGTGGGTGTTTTACTGACACTAACGCTGGCTGGTCAGGAAAGGTGCATGACGCACGCATCTTCCGCAACACCGGCCTGTTCGTGAAGCTGCAAGCCGGGACTTTTTTCCCAGACCAGAGGATCCCCGTGGGGGAAGTGGAAATGCCCATAGTGATTCTTGGTGACCCTGCTTACCCTTTAATGCTCTGGCTCATGAAACCCTACACAGGGAGCCTGGACAGCAGTCAGGAAAGGTTCAACTACAGGCTTAGCCGGTGTGGAATGACTGTGGAGTGTGCTTTTGGGCGTCTCAAGGCGCGCTGGCGCTGTCTTTATGGGAGGCTAGACTTGCCGAGGGTAGTATCTCGGCGGTTATTTCCGCATGCTGTGCCCTACATAATCTTTGTGAGCGGAAGGGTGAAGGCTTCACTCAGGCATGGTCCTCGGAGGTTCAAGGCCTGGAGGCCACATATGCCCAGCCAGAGAGCAGGGTTCATGGAGGGGACCAGCGCGAGGCTGTTAGGATCAGGGAAGCCTTGAGGGAGCATTTTGAGGCTGAAAGCCAGTTCTAAAGTGAGGTGCAGATGGAGGGAGGGAGGGAGCATTCTTTTAATAGGAACAGGCATTTGCTTTTCTGTAGCCTGTAATAATGTATGTACACTTAATAAAGAAACCCATTTATTAAGAAGACAATTCATTTATTGAACAGGTACCTCGGTTGCTGAAAGAAAATATTGTGATGCATGTGAGGGGGAAGCCGGGGGAGGTGCAATGGGGGTGGCATGGGGTCAGTCAGAGATCGGAATATGTCCGGGTCTCTGAGTCTCCAGTGCCCTCACAGTGGCTATGTCCCCCGAACCTCATTTGCGGAGGGGAGTAAGGCATGTTATTAGGGGTTGACTGCAGTGGATAATGGTCCGGGGTTTGGGGGTTGTTCAATGAAGACAGAGGGGTTGGAGGCAGCTGTGGACGGTGATAACCATTTGGCTGATGATAGTGGCCTGGAGGGTACTGAGGCACAGAAGGGGAAGGGATTTGGGGCAAATGATAATTGGGGTGGTGAGTGCGGTGCTTCTCCTCCTGAAGGGTGACAATCCGCTGCATAGTCTGCAACTGAAGCTTCAGTAGTGAGAGCAGCTTATCGGTGCTTTTCCGGCGATGAATCGCATTCTCCTTCCGCGCTTTCTCCCTCAACTTGCTCTCATTCTCCCTCTACCTCTGTGCAACTCGATTCTCCGTTACAGCCTGTTGCATTACTTGCTGTACAAGATCCTCTTTGCTCCTTCGTGGCCGCTTCCTGAGTCGCCTCAGCCTCTCAGCTGTTGATAAGAGCGATGGCGCAGGGCTGAAGGACGACCCTTCTAAAATAAAAAGATACATTTAACAGTGGTTCCCTTGTAAAGAGCAGACATGCCTATGATTTCCCCACAATCCCCGTTTGCCTGTCCCGCAGAGAGCACAGATACAGCAACGGAGCCCCTGCCATGGTGAGTGCACTCCAGAGGCAAGGGAAATGATTTTTTCCCTGCCCCAGAAAAGCTGTGCCGGGGGAGAGGGTGGGGAGTGCCGGTACGTTTCAGGAGCCCCAGTCTGAGCAGCAGGCAGGGGGAAGGATTTCTTCCCTGCCCTGAAAAGCTGGGGCGGGGGGGATGGAGTGCCGGGAAGTGGCAGGAGCCCTACTGTGAACACTGTCCCAACATTCTCCGTAGGTGTTTGTCCTGGACGATATCTCGTTGCTTCGAATCACTGAGGAACAAAGGGAAGGGATTTTAATGAGATGCGGCTTTCGCCCAGGGCCATATGCAGCTTGCCTATGTGCAGCAATGCTCCCCCCACCCATTGTAGCACAGTGGCGGGGACTAGTGACCGTGACCGGGACGGGGACCACACTGGCTCTCCGGGAAACCTGCGCAGGCGCATTGCAAGCGCTCTTATTGAGACCTTTGAAGAGATTACTGATGATGACTACTGTGAGGTGATAGACTACGTCAATGCTCTATTCCACATGTAGGCAAGCATGCAAGCATCCCTTTCCACTCCAAGCTGCAAGCCTTCCCCATAGAAAAGCAGCTTTACCTCCGCAATCCGCTGCTGAGCTGGCCCCTGCAACCGCCGGACGCTGTGGCTGGCTGCCCTCCTGGGTTGAGAAGAGCTCCTGGCTGCATGCGTCCAGGGACTCCTCCATGCCCTGGGTCGCTGCCGCCTCGTCCTCATCCTCCTCCTCTTCTTCATCCTCCTGCTATTCATCCTCCTCCTCACCCCCCCACCTTCACTGGTGGGCTGGGAAGTGTCCATGGTGATCGATGGAGTGACCGTAGGATCACCACCAAGTATCGCTCGCAGCTCCTTGTAAAATCTGCAAGTCACTGGGGCTGCCCCGGAGCGGCCGTTTGCCTCACGGGCTTTGCGATACACATTCCTAAGCTCCTTTACCTTAATACGGCACTGCAGAGTGTCCCGCTCATGGCCTCTTTCTGCCAACGCCTGTGATATCTGCCCATAGGTATCAAAATTCCTGCGGCTAGACCGCAGCTGAGACTGAACAGCCTCTTCCCCCCAACAGCTGATGAGGTCCAGCACCTCACTATTGCTCCATGCTGGGGATCGCCTATTGCGAGGAGGCATGGCACGTGGAGTCATGATGATCAATCAGAATGATCACCTGCAACGATTCCCTGAGACCACGCCACGCAATCAATCAGATCAATGAGAATGATCACCTGCAAGGATTCCCTGAGAGCACGCCACGCTTGGCTGGAGCAAACAGGAAGGGGATTTTCAAATTTCCCTGGAACTTTAAAGGACGGGTCTGACGTGTGGTCACCTGAGGACAGGACAAAAGAGTTTGCAAGTGATGACCAGAGTGGCTCGAACGGGAATTATGGGACAGGCTGGAGGCCAATTAATACGCAGTGGGTGTCCACATTCTTCCTGTAGCACTACAGCAGGTGCGCTACAGCCCTTATTCCCCATGAGGAGGTGGATTAATAATAGCGCTATAACTCCGCGGTTATAGCGCTATTAGTGCCTTGCCAGTGTGGACGGAGAGTAGGTTATAGCGCTCGTGGGGGCTTTATAGCGCTATAAAGTGCCAGTGTAACCATGGCCACGGGCTCCCTCTGTAAACATTTGCATTGCTTATCTGCCGAGTTAAGTGAGAAGCTCTGAAAACGTACTTCTGCATTCCTCCAGCCAAGTTCAAAACAAAGGGAAGAGACGTCAATTGCCTTAAACGGCTCCCAGAGTCTCCAGAAATCACTTGTAGCGCTTGGAGTCACACTTGCGATAATACAGATCACTGAATACACATTAGCTGTTAATCCTCTGGGAAGGGAGGATTACCAGGACCGGTATAACTGTGGGTTTATAGCGCCCTATGTGCCTCACCAGTCTGGATGTGTAGGGAGTTATAGTGCTCCTGGAGGCTTTATAGAGCTATAAAGTGCCACTGTAATCAAGCCCTTAGACATTTAGATGATTATAAGATAGAGGATGTAAAGAGTTTATCTTAGAAGTATTGCTGTTCACCTGAAACAGATAGCCAGAACTTAAGAAAAGAAAGAAAGAAAGAAAGGCACATGACTTATCCAAAAGCATGCTGGCCCCAAGCAATCAAAAAATTATATATTTTTTTTGACATCCCCCTCCCTTACCTTTAAACAGGGACACCAACTTGGAAAAAAAAACAACACATCTCTTTGAAATGTTTATAGTTTCTGTTGGTTGAGAAGTGACACCTATCATTGCTACAACTGAAAAATTGTTAAAGAGTCCCTCTCCTTCAGTTTGTTTACGTTAAGCATGAAAATCCACCCAGATTCAGAGATATAAGCCTTTGAAAAATGCTATCTGCACATGCTCAGTAGAGCTTGTTAGAGGCTTACTCCTAAAATCTCCAAAATTTAATCTCCAACATAGTCCAGCATATAAGGATCCCTACATTCCAGCAAAAGCACTGGATATGCTCCCTGAATGGGTGATAAATCCTAAATTAAGGGAGCCTTGCTTTTCACACATTATTATTAAGAGGATACTGTTATTTCACGCAGAACTAGGACCAGAATGCGTGTCTCATAGCATTTCCACTTAGTCACACTGCTTTTCAGAATATGCAAACTTTATGTAGCTGGCTGTGCTGTCTATAATCACAAGCCTATATTCCCCTGCCACACTTAAGAGAACAACCCAGGATTTCTCATTTCCAACATATTTCTGCAGTCTAGCAAGTAGTCATGTAAGCTCTGATAAACTATGAGTACCGCCACCCTCTATCTAGTAGCTGGTTCATATAAGACAGTGGTTCTCAACTGTGGTCCACCGCCTGTTTGTGCAAAGCCCCTGGCCTTCTAGGCCGGTTTGTTTACCTGCCGCGTTTGCAGGTTCGGCCGATCGCGGCTCCCACTGGCCATCGTTTGCAGCTCCAGGCCAATGGGGGCTGCGGGAAGCAGCGGATAGCACATCCCTCGGCCCGCGCCGCTGGTTAAGGCAAGAGTTGTATGGTTAAAAAAAAAAAAGTTTGTGATCATGTCAACAGAGATTATCACAATACATATACACAAGGGAGCCAAATTAAGGTTGAACAGGAAATTTTACTTCTGGCATTTCCTAACTTTTAAATGTTTGACTTTGCAATCTTATTTTAATGTAGGTTTCAATGTAGGTAACAGACCATAAATCAAACCTGACCTCTGCCAGATTATGTTTTTGTTTACAAAACATAGCAGATAGGCTTGAGGCTGTACATTAGAGAGCCTAGACTTTGCTTAAGTTATACTAATAAGGGAAAGTAAAAAACATTTCCCTCATTTTAAGAATGAGACCACAATATTTAATGTGTGCAATGTGCAAAGTTTGAAAGTGGTTTAGTCATTCTCTAACACACGCAAGGTGACATTTCAGTTATTGGAAACAGCAGCAGATTCTCAACCACAAGAAAAAAAAGTGTCAAAGTATTTATCTGTTCTAACATGCCTAACAGTAAATACAATACTTGCTAAAATAAGCCATGCAGAATACAAATGCAAATTAACATACTATTACACAAATAAAACTACATAAAAATATTAAGGTTGCAAAATCAAACACTGTAAAGTTAGGAATCAGAGAGGTAGCCCTGTTTGTCAGTTCTGTGATTCCAGACTAAGAGTCCTGTGGCACCTTAAAGACTAACTAAAGTATTGAAGCATAAGCTTTCGTGGGCTGAATCTGACCAAGTGGGTATTACCCCTTGAAAGCTTATACTTCAATACTTTAGTTAGTCTTTAAGGTGCCACAGGACTCTTTGTCACCACTGAAAAGTTAGGAAATGCCAGAACATTAGGAAATGTCACCTTAATTCAGCTCCCTTGCACATGTACAGTCTTTAATTACATGATCATATACTATTTTTCCCAAAAAAAAATCCTGCCTCAAGTGCACAGGAGGAATGGTGCTCACTTAATGAATAACTATTCAATGTGTTATTTTCTCTACTTTCTTCAATGTGTTCCCCCGGGCCTTGTTTACATCCATTGTTCAAACTCTGTTCTGAGGGCAGAATTTTCAGTTCCGTTGTAGACTTTCTATGGTGCTTGTCACTATGGTATTTGGTTGTTTCATAAACATTAATAAATTAACTTAAACACCCCTGTGAAATGAAGGGGTATTATTCCTATTTTACAAATAGGTAATTGAGACACAGACAGATTAAGATTAAAAATATCCATTAATTTTAGGTGTCCAAGTAAAGACACCTAGAAACAGATTTTCTGAATTCTTAGGATTATATAGCATTTTATATGTTCAAAGCACTATTCTGATTAGCTACAATTGCAGCTACTGAATGCTCTGCATGTCAGGGCCTCAGATCAGGCATCCAGAAAATGAGGTACACACAATTTACGATCACCGGTGCAAAGTCTGGTTTAGGTGGCTTGCCCAGCATCATACAAGAATTCTGAGGCAGAGGCAGAGATAGAATCAAATTATTCAGGGTAGCATTCAATTGGCTTAACCATCCTTTCTTTACCTGCAATTCCCTGCCTCATTCACTACACACCACCACCAGCTTCTGAAACAAATGAAGAAGGGGCCCTACAGTCACTTTCACTAAATAACACATTAATCTCCAGAGTGTGTCTATCTTGTGCATTGAACGAGGCAGGAATCCTGTGGGTAAAAATGGTCTTCAATTATATGACCACATATTATCATATGCACAAAGAAGGGTGAATTTAGATTGTGGAGGTAACCTTAATTCTTGCATTTCCTAACATTTGAGTGCACACTTTACACTAACACCTGCATAGGAGACAACAGCATGGGTAAAACACATAGATCCATTGTAGAGACTTCTGTCACTTGAACTAATGGAGTACCTGATAGCAGTACTAGGCTGTCCTCTTCTATGGGGACCAGCACTAGAGGGGAATGAGACACTTTACTAGCTGTGAAACCTGCTATTTGCTGACAACCACAAAGGAGTAGTGAGACTCTGGAATCATGGATTCCACTCCAGGCTCTCAAGGAGAGTGTACGGTAGTGGGCATAGACCAGGGATGGGCAAACTTCAGCCCAGGGGCCACATCCAGCCCTTCAGACATTTTAATCTGGTCCTCGAGCGCCCACCAGAGTGTGGAGCCTGGGGCTTGCTTCCCTTCATCACTCGAGCTGTGGAGTAGGGATTGGGGTTTGCCCTGTTCTGTGCATGCCATGGCTCCATGCAGCTCCTGAAAGCAGTGGCGTGTCCCCCATCTGGCTCCTATGTGTAGGGGCAACCAGAGGGCTCTGTATGCTGCTCCCACCCCAAGCACCACCCCCACAGCTCCCGCTGGCCAGGAACCATGGCCAATAGGAGCTGCAGGGACGATGCCTATGGACAGGGCAGCGCACAGAGCTGCTTGGCCACATCGCCACGCAGTGGCCGGAGGGGGGACAGGCTGCAGCTTCTGGGAGTCTGCACCTCTGACTCCTCTGCCGAGCCCCCTCCCGCCCCGGCCCCAGCCCAGATCCCCCTCCCACCCTCCTGGTCCCAGCCTGGAATACCCTCCTGCACCCCCAACCCCTCATCCCCAGCCCTACCCCAGAGCCCACACACCCAGCCCGGAGCCCTCACTCCCCTCCCCCACATCCCAATCCACTGACCCAGCCTGGAGCCCTCCACACACTCTGAACTCCTCATTTTTGGCTCCATTCCACAGCCCACACCTCAACCCCCAATTTCATGAGCATTCATGGCACACCATACAATTTCCATGCCCAGATGTGGCCCTTGGGCCAAAACGTTTGCCCACCTCTGACAGACTCATCTGTGAATTTCCCTCAACTTTGACCCCTCCTGCCTCGTCCCTTTCAACTTGTATAGTCCTGCATGTTCCTCATCCCTAGTTCCTCCTCCCAGTCCCATTTTCCTCACTTGACCAATCCCAGTCTACATATTCAGCTTTTTATCCCAGCCGACTCCTTGCTCAGACAGTTCCAGATCCCCACCACAACTCCTCATCGATTTTGTTTTTCCTCCTACCCCCCGCCCACTCCTACAACCCACATTATCCATCTCATCTGAAGATAACACTTCAAGAAGAGATTTGGGATCCCCTCCAGCCCAAAGACTACAAAACCAAAGGGGCTATAACAAAGGCCTTATCAATTAGAACACATAATCTTAATAGTAAGTTTAATCAGGCATGCCAGCTATCATGATACTTAAAATGTAGCAGTTTCCAAATGATCATTAGTCACGCTTCTCAAGACTATTATAGTTACACATTACAGAGACCGTATCATGGTCTTCAACTAGTTCATTATTTTTATATACCCCCAAACAAAATACATAATTAAACGTGTCTCCATTCTACAATATCCCATCCTGTCGTCTGTTGGCCTAACCACAATTCTGGGACACCAATCAATATTGGTTACAGACACAGTGGTTACTCAAACATAACAGTCTTCAATTAATACCTTAAATCTAAATAAAATGTACAGAGTACAACATTTGTGATGCAAAATCACATTTAACCATGAGCAGTTAAACACAAAGAAATTCAGCAGTAAACTGGGGCACACAGCACATCCTGTGTCAATACACAACACGACCAAATTTACCACTGAATTTCTTGACACAACTGATATTTCAGGAAATGCACACACAGAAGAATACTTACAAGAAGTAGCAGTAAAAGCTATAACAAACTGAAAAAAAAAATCAAATGTCTAACACGCAGCTTGGTCACAGACAATGCTGCAAATGTATCCAAAATTAGAAGAACTGTTTAGAAGAAGGAGAAGAGTGTCCCAAGTTAATAACATACGGTTGCAATGCTCTTGGCCCTCCTAGTCAAAGATCTCAGTGTTCCACAAATAAAGGCTAACATTGCTGAAACTGCGAAATACTTCTGTAACAACCTCTTTGCAGCAGCTGCTCTGAAAAAAGTGGAGGAACCAAGCTAAACCTCTAACAAGACTTGCGACGGATCTCAGTAGCGGACGGTTTTGAGAACTATATCAAGAACTGGCCTAATCTGATGACAGTTTGTGAACAAAATTATGAAAAAATAGATGGCACCGTCACAGCTGAAGTCCTCAACACTGGGCTTAAGAAAAATGCTGAACCTGAGCAGTGCTGCAACCCTGGAGGTTCCAGCACCAGGAGCAGAGAGCCAAGCCCAGCCTGCCCCACAGCACAGGAGCTGCCACTGTGGGGTCAGTGCTGGACAGGACCCAACTCCCCTCCCCCGTCCATGAGGGCAGGATCCAATCAAACCCACCGCAATGTGTCCACCTCCATACCATTTTCTGGGTCACAACAGGCCATAAACATTCACAAATGGGATTGGGGTGCAGGAGGGGTTACGGGGCACTGGCTCTGGGAGCGGGCTTGGGGTGCTGGCTCCAGGAGGAGGCTCAGGTGCAGCAGGGGTGCAGGGCTCCCGCTGGGCAGCACTTACCTTGGATGGCTCCCAGGCAGCGGTGCACTCAGGTTACGGCAGGCTCACTGCCTGCCCCAGCACTGAGCATAGGCGCCAACTCCGTGGATGCTCCGGGGCTGGAGCATCCACAGGGAAAAATTAGTGGGTGCTCTGCACTTGCCGCTGCCAAACAGCTGTAGCAAGCTCTGTGTTGGAGGGGGGAGGAGCGGGAACGTGGCGTGGCAGGGATTTGGGGAAGGAGTCAGAATAGAGGCAGAGAAGGGGTGGAGTTGTGATGGGGATTTTTGGGAAGGGGTTGGAGCATGGGCAGAGTTAGGGCGGGGGAGTGGGGAGGGGGAAGAGTCGAGCACTAGTTGGCACCTATGGCCCTGCGCTGCTCCCGGAAGCTGCAGGCAATGACTCCCTGTGGCCCCTAAGGGTGAGGGGGCCACGTGGCTCCATGCGCTGCCCCTCCCTGTAGGCACCACCCCCGCAGCTCCCACTGGCCGCAGTTTCCCATTGCTGGCCAATTGGGAGCTGCGGGGGCAGTGCTAGCAGGCAGGAGCGGCACGCGGAGACTTCCTTCCCCCCCCAACAGGGATGTGCCAGCTGCTTCTAGGAGCCACGCAGGACTGAGGCAGGCTGCGCTGTCAGATTTAAAGTGGCTGGAGATTGTGATAGACTGATTGTGATCTACAGGTACGTGACCACTATTGTACAGGTATTTGTCATACTGGCTAGTAGTCAGGTACATTTTTCAATCCCCATAAATATACATGTAAGATACAAACAAACTCAAAGGTATAGTAGAAAAAATTTATCTGCATTCGTCTATATGTCCCATTAAACATGTCTTTTAAGAAGCTCAGAAGTTTGGAATGTTAGAAGCAGTTTAGGAAATAGATTAGTGGGCTGAGGGCAGGCAAGTATGTGACAGTTAAATGCAATTGATTAAATGCTTCTATCACTCGGAATTATATAAATCCCATCTTGCCTTTCTGAACCAGCCTTGAAAAAGCTGCCATTTAGCATACATACATACCCATTAAGATATCTTAAATATGTTTAATCAAAGTATTAATATTAAAAAGTCTGAAAGCACCTGTTTTCACACACAAACATTTACAAGCAGAAAGGAACAAAATCAAAATAAACAAATATTTCAGGGGTAAAACCTGCAAGCCACTCAAACTATTGTTTCATTACTGTCATTTGTTCTTTGGCTTTATTTACATAGTAGTTGTAGATATATAGGTTGCTACAACAAAGTTTGTGTCTGAACCACAACCATGTATGAAAGACTGGGGAAAGGAAGAAAGACAGCTCTCTGCATTGATTCTGGGGCTGCGTAAGCAGTGCATCTCTTTTTCAAAGAATTCTTTTCCATGTATGTTAAGAACAAATACAAATTAGATTTGACTACGGTACATGTTCTCAAATACTATAAAACTTTGTCCTTCAATCTCAAAAGCGTATAGAAAGATATTCCTACTCCAACTGGAGCTGGGTTTTATTGTTTACAGTGTACTTTATATGCACTTAGGGCATGGTTACACTTACAGGTTTATAGTGGTATTGGTTATAGCTGTCCTCATATACAGCTATAGGGATAGCACTATAGCGTGTCCACACTGACACCTGCCAGTGGTATAGCGTGGCCACATTTCCGGCACTTGCAGCGGCACAGGAGTGGTGCATTATGGGCAGCTATCCCAGCATTCAGCTGGGTGCAACATGCTTTTCAAACGAGGGGGATTACGGGGAACGTGTTGTGTGTATGCGGAGGGAGAGAGTTCGTCCTTCTGACAGCCTGTCAGTAAGTGTCCTTTGACAGAGAAGACTAGGCAGGCTTTGTATTTCAGAAAGGCTCCCTCCCTAAACATTTGCATTGCTTATCTTTCGAGTTAAGAGAGAAACTCTGAAAATGTACTTCCGCATTCCTCCAGCCGGAGTTCAAAACAAAGGGAAGAGACGTCAATTGCCTTAAATGGCTCGGGGCGTCCCCAGAGATCTTGTTGCGCTGTGTTAATACTCATTCACACTTGAGATAAGACGGAACACGGAATACACAATAGCTGTTAATCCTCTGGGAATTAAGCCAGCGATATAACTATGGGTTTATAGCAGTCTACATGCCTCGCCAGCCTGGACGGGTAGTAAGTTATAGCGCTCCCGGAGGCTTTATAGCGCTATAAAGTGCCAGTGTAACCAAGGCCTTAGACTACCGTACAGGTACGAATCAGAGAGTTAGCCGTGTTTGTCGCTTCTGCAAATCCAGACTAAGAGTCCTGTAGCACCTTAAAGAGCCACCGAATGAATTACTTTCGCATTCGGCAGCTATTTTCGGCGGACCTGCCGAGTGCTCCCGAAATAGCTCGGTATCTCTGCCGAAAAGCCAACGAATGCGGAAGTAATTCATTCAGCGGCTTTTCAGCGGCGCAAGGAGCTCGTGACCCTTCGGGAGGCAGCCGGCGACCCCCCAAGGGGTTGCGACCCCCGGTTTGAGAATCGCCGAACAAAAGCATTGAAGCATAAGCTTTTGTGGGCTAGTACGCCACTGCATGCATCCAACGAAGTGAGTACTAGCCCACGAAAGCTTATGCTTCAATACTTCTGTTAGTCTTTAAGGTGCCACAGGACTCTTTGTCGCTTCTATACAGGTAGTTACTTTGACCTACTTTTGACCGGAAAGGATAATTTGTCAGTGAAGTGTGTTCTTGGGGTACTCAGAAGTAACCTAGTATACCTTAATATTCCATATATATATATATATTCTACAGAATATAATGCTACCCCAACACATGCTGTAACCAATCACAATGAGTCTAAATCAAACCTACCAAATGATGCTAAAAATCCAATGGAATTTTAAATGTCACTGTGCATCCCATAAGGCTTTCTGGAAATATGCTTATGAGTGTATCTATATAGGACATAACTGAAATATGTTTTATGCTACATATGCCACGTAACATCTCTCTGTAAAGGTTATGTTTACTGAATCTATTCATCCTATTTGTAAGCATGTATCATTTTTGTATTTGAAGTTATGAATATTGGCTGTGTACTTGCTTGATTTTTAAGTAGCCTTAATAAAGCATTTGGTCAACTTCTTGAGAAAGGAATGTGTTAGTTAAGTGCGCAATCAAGAAGCACGTAACGGACAATGGTTTTTGGAAGGCTCTAATCCACATAAGTAGTAAATCTACATGAGGACATTCAAGGTGGCATGTGAACCATGGCTGCTACCTGTAACTTCTGAGTCATGCATGGACATGTGACTTGCCCACGTGACTCCAAAGCTCCATTTTATAGCTGGAATTCTACACAGGGGGAGGGAGGGAGGGAGGGTATCCACCCACAAGAGAAAGTCCACCCCGGGGAGACCCATCCATTTTGTCTTCTGCTGACTCAAGAGATAGCCTCTTCACCCCCAAAAGATACATGAAGGAAACCGGAACAAAGGACAGTAACCACAAGGTGTGTTTGAGTGCTGAACCCAGACTAGAAGGAGACTAGTCTGTAAAAGGAAGCTGACTGGAACAGCTCTGAGGGTGAGGTTTTATCTGTATTCGGTTTTCTTACTGTATTAGGCATAGACTTGCGTGCTTTATTTTATTTTGCTTGGAAATTCACTTTGTTCTGTCTGTTACTACTTGGAACCACTCAAAAAAATCCTACTTTCTGTATTTAATAAAGTCACTTTTTACTTATTATTTTACCCACAGTATGTATTATTTAACCCAGAGTATGTATAAGCTTTATACAGAGTAAAACGGATTTATTTGGGGTTTGGACCCCACTGGGAGTTGGGCATCTGAGTGTTAAAGACAGGAACACTTCTTAAGCTGCTTTCAGTTAAACTTGCAGTTTGTGGGATGTGGTTCAGACCTGGGTCCTGTGTTTGTGGCTGGCAAGCATGTCTGGCACATCCAGGCAGGGTTCTGGAGTCCTAAGATGACAGGGAAAGCAGGTGCAGAAGTAGTCTTGGAACATCAGCTGGCAGCCCCAAGGGGGTTTCTGTGATTCAACCCATCAGTCACCTTTCCCTCTTTCAGCAAAAACATGTAAAAGTACACTTTTTCTACTCATTACCCTTTCTAAATCCAATGCAAGTATTTATCTAAGTGCAGTTGAGAGTACTTAATTAATGCTCCCTAGATTGAGTGATCAAGAGCTCAACAGAATAAGTGATGCATTAATCCAAGATGAGACATTTAAGAAAATTAGTGTTGGAACCTTAAAAAGGATGATTAACTTCTCTATTTTTAAAATATGGTTTAATTTTCATATTAAACATCAGAAATATAAGGAAATCAAGATAATGTAGTGCATGTCCTTTTATAGGATTACAGTATATGCTCTATATTTTCTATAATTTCACCTTCTCAGTTCAGCATTTTTATTGTATGTACTGCATAAGTCATATTAAGGGGATTCTAAATTGACTGACAATTGAGAAAGACTAATTTGGTATTGAGGGCACACAAACAACAGTAAGTAGATTACATTTTAGAATCATTTGTTTTGGAAGGCAATTCTAGTGGGTCACTTATCCAGTCCAGTATCATGGCAAGTTTGATTTTTGTGTCCCTAAACTTCTTGCAGCTGAAGCCCATTACAACTCATTCTGTGCTGACTGAAAATTAGTTTGGTTGTTGGCTTAGGACCTTAGGTTTTTGATGTCATACCTATGCACAGCTGACATGTTACTGCAAAAATGTATTTAGATCAGAAGTCAGTATAAGTTTTCAGGCCTCACTTTAAGGAAGCAGACCCAGAGAGCATGTGTGATCAACATCTACACAATGGACTATTAATAGTGTGTCTGGTAGGTGGATAGAGCCTGGAAAAGTATTCCGTAGGGGAATGCAAGGCTCAGGACAAACTCCCCCCACACATACACACACTCCAGCTCAGGCCCCACCACTCCACCCCTTCCCCCAAGTCTCTGCCCTGCCTCCTTCTGGCTTCTGCCGTCGCCGCCTCCTCCTCAAGCAATGCCAGAAGCCAGCAGGGCAGAGTGGGACAGGGCCAGGTTGCTCACTGTTATCATGCCAGGCACCCCGCTAACTTCCCAGGCCACCCTGGACTCTGAATCCTGAAGCACAGGGTCCGAGGCGGTTGCCCCAGTCCGTCCTATGAATGGGATGGCTCTGCCCACAGTTGCTGCTGTTCCCCACTGTACTGCCTGCCAGATATTGTTCCTAAAATGGAAGCCATTTGGAGGCAAGCTATTTTAAAAAAATCCTAAACATCAGTGTTATGATGCTATCCAAGGCGCTCTTTGTAGTCAGGAAATCTGAAGAGAACCAAAACAATCATGTGGGAAATGAGGAAGAGAGATAACGAGCTGGAACCAAAAGGAGGAAATAAATATGCTATTCCCTCCACACCCACAAACTAAGAAAGGCACATACACAACAACCAGCCCTCTGTGACCTAACAAACCCTTGTTTTCATTACATCTGCAACACAGAGCCTCTCATCCTGTCCTGAAACCCACCAGGACCACTCAGAATCCTCTCTTAGCCCAGATCCCACCTCAACCACAGCTCTCATCCCCTCACTCCACTTCCCTGTTTCCAAAAAATATTCCTCTCCTACTCAACCACCCCCAGCATAGCTGCCTTCCCCTATTCCCTTGCTACTATTTCCTCTTCCACCATAGCCCCGCCATGTCAACACCCCCCCCCCCCTCACAACACCGTACTGCTGCTGTTTAAAGCCCCAGATTCTGGAGTCCAGAGATTACATGAGAATCCCATTACCCCTTTGCAGAGTAAAATGTGCATTTCTAGCTGCTTGTGGCTAGGGAAGAAGAGATTGAAATCAGAGCCCAGTGCCCCCTTCAGGCTCAGACTCCAGGGGGCAGAGGCAGACCCACCATCTGATTTTGTACCATGGTTTTCTGCCCATCTTATTGGGGGACAGTAGGGTGACCGGACCAGACGTCCTCATTGTATAGGGGCAGTCGCGATTTCTGGATCTTTTTCTTATATAGGCTCCTATTACCCCCCACCCCCATCCCAATTTTTCCCCGTCTGGCCACCCTAGGGCAAGGGGAGAAGAAAAGAGCCGATGTGATATCTGAACTCTTGGGGCTGCCCAGTTACTGCTCCCACCTCCCCAATAACGCTCCCTCCCCTATAGCGCTTCCCGCAACCCGACAGCCTCCCGCCGCCCTCCGGTACCTGTTTCCGGGAGTTCCCCGGAGCTCGCCCCGCTCCGGGGCAGCAGCACGGGGAGCAGGAAGAAAAGCGGGGCCGCGGGCCGCATCCTCGCTCGGGGGGGGGGAGGCGGGGACGGGCCGCACCAGCCGACGGCGCGAGGCGGCGACGGGTTAGAGCGCAGCAGGCCCGGCCCGGCCTCACACTGCGGGGTTCAGAGCCGCGCGGCGTCTGGCACCCGCCACGCCCGGTTCTGGTGACGTCACTGCGCGAGAGGGGGCGGGGCTGCGAGTCCGGCCTCGGGCTCGAAGGCTCCGTGTGTCTCTGCGCCTCGCCGTCGTGCTGGGGGACGGGGGGGGGCTCTGCGCCGGCACGTCCCCCTCTCCTCCCCTCCGCAGCCTGGTTAATGCAGCCCAGCGCGGGTCACGGGCGCGCTCCTTCAACGCAAACCGTCGGGGAACAACCCCGCCCGCCGCAGCCCCAGACGTGCCAGATCCCCGCGTCGGTCTCGCCCACCCCCCAACTCAGAGGCGATGGGGGTCGGCAGGGACCGTCGCAGTCATTTCGTGTCTAAATACAGCCCGGCTCACGTGTGTGCCGCCCCCCTCGCTCCCCCCAATGATCTCCGGGCCGATAAAAGTCCCGCGCTGCAAGGGGCACTCAGGCCGGCTGCTGCTAGCATGTCTCTGCCTGCCCCTGGCAGGGGCGCGGGGGGAATTCAGCTCCATGCGCTGCCCTCACCCCCAGCACCGGCCTCACAGCTCCCCCGGCCAGTTTCCGCGGTGGCGCTTGCAGGCACGGGCAGTGCACGGAGACTTGCCAGGCGCAGCTGGTTCCGGGAGCCGCATGTGGCCACGGCAGGCAGGCAGCCTGTCTGCTTGAGCCCTGCTGCGCCACCGGCTAGGGGCCGCCTGTGGTAAGCGCCTCCCAGCCAAAGTCTGCACCTCGCACCTTCTCCCCAACCCCAGGTCAGATTCCTTCCTGCACCCAAACTCCCAGACCCTGTACTCCCTCCTGCACCCCAATCCAACCTGGAGCCAAACTCTCTCCCAGAGCCCACACTCCTCACCCTCTCGTGCACCCAAACTCCCTCCCAGACCCTGACCTCCCTTCATTGATATAGTAGAAATGTGTGGCCTTGACATCTTACCAAAATTAGTGGAGTGGCCACCCCTGCAAAAATTATTGCCCACCCCAATCCACCCCTGCTCAACTCCAACTAAATCACCCCAGCCGGGCTTTGTCAATATGGGCCTTAAAAACCTCTAAGGATGGAGATTCCACCAGCTCCCTAGAAGCCCATTCCAGTGCTTCACCACCCTCCTAGTGAAATAGTTTTTCCTAATATCCAACCTAGAACTTCCCCACTGCAACTTGAGGCCATTACTCCTTGTTCTCTCATCTGCTACCGCTGAGAACAGTCTACATCAGGGGTCAGCAAATCTTTGGCTTGTGTGCCACCTTTGGCACGCGTTCCATTTTTTGATGGCACGCGACCGGCCTGAGCCGCTCAGCCCGCCACCGCTCTGGGGTTCCCACTGGTGGCCTCTTGCCCGCCGGGGTCCCCCGCCTGCCCTACTCAGAACCCGCTGCTAGCCTGGGTGAAGGAAACCCATTTTACATGCCATGCTAAAGACAGCATGCAGAAATGTTTGTGACTAGTACAGCACAAACATACACATGCCTGAAAGTTCTGAGTGCATATCAAATCTGTACTGTTGTGTTACATAAAGTTTGCACTGTTTTATGATGTGGTTAATGTTTCAATGAGTAGAAGTTTGCTCTGTTTTGTTCAATAACAGTTTTGGGGTGTTTTTTTGTACTATTTGCTGTTCAGTAAAGGTTAGGACTGACAAAAGGTCAATATTGTTTTATAAAATTACACATTCCATAAATACAAAAAATGCCCTTTTGTAACATTGTTCCACAAAACAAAGCATAAACTTCCATTTTATAAAATCTTTCAACACAGACTAGTGAAACCCCTCCACATTGCATAATAAAACCACGTGTGAGAAGAAACTGCGTAGAGGATGCCACTGATGCTGCTGTTGTACCACAGCATGAAAAGAAGTACCAGGGCTGAGTCCCAGCAAGCCCCAGCACAAATTAAGTAAGTTCTCTCTCTTACGCACAGATAGTGTGCAAACTGCACGCTGTATTTATCACAAGAGGCAGATATTGCTGAGTAGTCGCTTCTCATTATCAGGCATTGCTATCTCACTTTCAGCCTTCCAAACTCATACTCCATTATATTTTGCAGCTACTCAGCATATAGTTAAACAGCTCCTTTCTCCTATCCCAGTATCCAGTGAAAGGCTTTATAACAAAGGAAGTAGCGGGTAGGATGCGTTCCCTAGAATTACTGGGGGGGCGGGTGGAAATCATACCACCATTACTGTCCATAGAGGTCTCAGGAGCAAAAGTTCTCTTTTTCTTTAAAGAAAACAGGAGTCACTATTGAAAGATCCTGACACCATGGATCTTTCCAGACCACCCCACATTAATATTAGGGAACCTACAACAGTGATCCAGTGGATTTTGAAGCACCCTGGAGAAATGCCCCTTTCTGTTTATAAACTCTGAGGCCTGATGTGGGGTATTGTAGAGAGACTGCTAAGTACAGCACCACCACTCTACTCACAAGACTGCAAACTGGAACTTGCTACTTTATTCAATTGCATTAAAAAACCTGAGGAGGGGAGGGGGGGCTCCCACTGACAAACACAAAGTTAGGGAGAGGTGGAACATGGCTCCATCCCCTTGTGACATACTAGGTTACAATCCAGGCTAATAAGCAGTTGTGTCATCCCTGCCCTGTAACCTTGGGCACCTTACAGTGCCTTGCTGAAGTAGCTTCGCTCCTCCATTCACAAATAGCCTTCTAGCATGCAAGTCACACCCTGAATGTACGTGTGTAACTACAGCTTGCCAGTCACACTTGGGTTGGAACACATGTTAATAACACTGTACAGTGGAATCTTATAACTTCACATACAATGTTGCCACACATTTTATCAGGACAATACTGACTAGCAAATTATGAGTTTTCAAATGATACCTTACAAGGCATCCTTTGTACACAGCTTATTAAAATAGTGTGCAGGATGTGAATACAGGGGTACATTCTGACACACACTTAATACTTTAGATAACCGATTTCATCCCAGGATAACTTCTTTATTACATCTTGGGAAAGCAATAGGCACATCGATCATATCAGTGACCCAATTAAATTCAAGAACCCCAATCATGCAAATCCATTAATAACCTCCTGTGCAATGCCATCCTTTATGATTCAGGGTATCAGCACCTTCTTTATAGCAGTACACACCGCCATGACAAACCCAACAGTTGCTTTACCAACACCAAAGCAGTTAGCTACTTACCAGTAGCAGTCAAGAATGCAAGACTTTCAGATGGTGATTGCCACATGCTTCCCCATGCTACTGGGAACTGTTATGTTGGCATATGTGAAAAAATAGGGGATACCATTTCCCAGGGGTCAGAGAACTGGAACTGGCCCATATAGCTCCTGCATTTGTGGAACCTGGGCACAAGTGCCAGAAGCTCCCTAGAAGTAGGGGGGACACATGTCCGTTATGTGCTTCTTGATTGCGCACTTAACTAACACATTCCTTTCTCAAGAAGTTGACCAAATGCTTTATTAAGGCTACTTAAAAATCAAGCAAGTACACAGCCAATATTCATAACTTCAAATACAAAAATGATACATGCTTACAAATAGGATGAATAGATTCAGTAGACATAACCTTTACAGATGCCTTCCACAGCTTTGGGCTCCCAAAGGCAGAATCTGCAAGAATTGTTTCAGAGCCATCAGGCACATGATTCTCTCAACAGAGTTACCCTCTGGTTATAACCAATGGATAGCAAGATCCTGCATCAACTGGCCCAGCTTGAACACTCCAAATGGAAATGGCTCAATCCAGAATCGGTGACAATATGCCTCTGGAGTCCGTTCTGTTTGTCTAAGTGGCAGTTTTTACTTCAGGCTATGAGTCAGGCAGCTCATTGCTCAAGGCTTGGTATGTTCCTGGACCTCTTTCATCAGACATGGTGCTCCACCAGGACCAGCTGGCAGCACTGGGTACTCTCTCAAAAGTGTGGAGGAAAGCTCTAACTTCATCAACCCAGGCCAGGTTTTCCTGAACTATCCCCGCCCCCAGGACCAGCAAGACTCCCTATAGCAAGCTGCTTCAGGAACAGCTCCTGTTGCTGATGTTAGGCCTCCTGTCACTGCTGTTGACCAGCAAACTCTGTCTCCTGTTGCTGGTTTGGGCTCTCCATTAGTTGCAAGAGGACAGCCAGCTTCTGCTGTTCCTCTTGTTGCTGCTGGGCCACTACCACCAAACATAAAATGTCCACCATCTCATCTCCTAAACCACCCATACCAGGGGAGGCATCTGACAAACCAGGCCCACTATCACTCCCATGCCATCTCTTCTGTAGCTGTGTTTTGTTGTCTCTGAGGGGCTGACTACCTGTCTGCGTTCTCTACCAGATGCAGGCTGGTCGACTCCCTCACCAGCCCAGGAAAAACTAGCACCACATCCATGTTTCTTTCAGGCCCTTCCCTAACAAAGTTGGTTTGTTAACTCCAACTTGCAAAGCAACACCAAAGACTGACCAACAGCAGTTGTTTTCACCCTGTGGCAATGGCCCTCTAGCAGAGCTCTCTCAGCCATTCGTAGAAACATCTGAGCCCTTCTGATAATCAAACTGTGGGTATGGTTACACTTACAAGATTATAGCGCTATTGGTTATAGCGGTCCCCTTATACAGTAATATGAATAGCGCTATTGTATGTCCACACTGAGATGCTCCAGCATTATAGCATGGCCACATTTGCGGCACTTAATACGGCATTAAGAGCAGCGCATTAGGGCATGTAGCCCACAGTACACCTCTTCCTGATTTGGCTCAATGCCTTGTGGTAGGGGGGGCGTCACTTGCGGGGCATTCTGTATCCTGTTTCAACTACCCATGATGCTTTTTGGCATATCCCAGCAATCCCTGTGTTTCCTTCCACCTCCGGCGCCATCTTTCAAGGGTTTCAGCAAGGTGCGCTCTGTCTTCCATTGTCATGTGCCACAGTGAATACAGAACTGCTGAGGAACATGCTGACAACTGTCGCCAGCACATCTCTGTGTGCAGTGGAGTTAATTCTTGACATGCAGGATGACAGTGATGAGTCTGAAGACGAGATCGAAGCGGTGAATGCGTTTGACACGGAGCTTCTTGTCTCATTAACGGACATGCTCACGGCCGTTGAACGCCACTTCTGGGCACGGGAAACGAGCACTGAGTGGTGGGATCGCATCGTCATGCAAGTCTGGGACGACGAGCAGTGGCTGCAAAACTTTCGAATGAGAAAAGCCACTTTCATGGGACTGTGTGCTCAACTCGCCCCCGCCCTGCGGCACAAGGACACCAGACTGAGAGCTGCCCTCCCCGTGGAGAAGCGGGTGGCTATCGCGATCTGGAAGCTGGCTACCCCAGACAGCTACCGATCGGTGGCCAACCAGTTTGGGGTTGGAAAGTCGACCGTTGGAGTTGTGCTGATGCAAGTGTGCAGAGCCATTAATCGCATCCTGCTACAAAAAATCGTGACTCTGGATAACGTGCATGACATCGTGGCTGGCTTTGAAGAAATGGGTTTCCCTAACTGTGGAGAGGCGATAGATGGGACCCATATACCTATTCTGGCGCCCGCCCACCTAGCTGACGAGTACGTTAACCGAAAGGGGTACTTCTCCATGGTTCTCCAGGCGCTTGTGGATCACCGTGGGTGTTTTACTGACACTAACGCTGGCTGGTCAGGAAAGGTGCATGACGCACGCATCTTCCGCAACACCGGCCTGTTCGTGAAGCTGCAAGCCGGGACTTTTTTCCCAGACCAGAGGATCCCCGTGGGGGAAGTGGAAATGCCCATAGTGATTCTTGGTGACCCTGCTTACCCTTTAATGCTCTGGCTCATGAAACCCTACACAGGGAGCCTGGACAGCAGTCAGGAAAGGTTCAACTACAGGCTTAGCCGGTGTGGAATGACTGTGGAGTGTGCTTTTGGGCGTCTCAAGGCGCGCTGGCGCTGTCTTTATGGGAGGCTAGACTTGCCGAGGGTAGTATCTCGGCGGTTATTTCCGCATGCTGTGCCCTACATAATCTTTGTGAGCGGAAGGGTGAAGGCTTCACTCAGGCATGGTCCTCGGAGGTTCAAGGCCTGGAGGCCACATATGCCCAGCCAGAGAGCAGGGTTCATGGAGGGGACCAGCGCGAGGCTGTTAGGATCAGGGAAGCCTTGAGGGAGCATTTTGAGGCTGAAAGCCAGTTCTAAAGTGAGGTGCAGATGGAGGGAGGGAGGGAGCATTCTTTTAATAGGAACAGGCATTTGCTTTTCTGTAGCCTGTAATAATGTATGTACACTTAATAAAGAAACCCATTTATTAAGAAGACAATTCATTTATTGAACAGGTACCTCGGTTGCTGAAAGAAAATATTGTGATGCATGTGAGGGGGAAGCCGGGGGAGGTGCAATGGGGGTGGCATGGGGTCAGTCAGAGATCGGAATATGTCCGGGTCTCTGAGTCTCCAGTGCCCTCACAGTGGCTATGTCCCCCGAACCTCATTTGCGGAGGGGAGTAAGGCATGTTATTAGGGGTTGACTGCAGTGGATAATGGTCCGGGGTTTGGGGGTTGTTCAATGAAGACAGAGGGGTTGGAGGCAGCTGTGGACGGTGATAACCATTTGGCTGATGATAGTGGCCTGGAGGGTACTGAGGCACAGAAGGGGAAGGGATTTGGGGCAAATGATAATTGGGGTGGTGAGTGCGGTGCTTCTCCTCCTGAAGGGTGACAATCCGCTGCATAGTCTGCAACTGAAGCTTCAGTAGTGAGAGCAGCTTATCGGTGCTTTTCCGGCGATGAATCGCATTCTCCTTCCGCGCTTTCTCCCTCAACTTGCTCTCATTCTCCCTCTACCTCTGTGCAACTCGATTCTCCGTTACAGCCTGTTGCATTACTTGCTGTACAAGATCCTCTTTGCTCCTTCGTGGCCGCTTCCTGAGTCGCCTCAGCCTCTCAGCTGTTGATAAGAGCGATGGCGCAGGGCTGAAGGACGACCCTTCTAAAATAAAAAGATACATTTAACAGTGGTTCCCTTGTAAAGAGCAGACATGCCTATGATTTCCCCACAATCCCCGTTTGCCTGTCCCGCAGAGAGCACAGATACAGCAACGGAGCCCCTGCCATGGTGAGTGCACTCCAGAGGCAAGGGAAATGATTTTTTCCCTGCCCCAGAAAAGCTGTGCCGGGGGAGAGGGTGGGGAGTGCCGGTACGTTTCAGGAGCCCCAGTCTGAGCAGCAGGCAGGGGGAAGGATTTCTTCCCTGCCCTGAAAAGCTGGGGCGGGGGGGATGGAGTGCCGGGAAGTGGCAGGAGCCCTACTGTGAACACTGTCCCAACATTCTCCGTAGGTGTTTGTCCTGGACGATATCTCGTTGCTTCGAATCACTGAGGAACAAAGGGAAGGGATTTTAATGAGATGCGGCTTTCGCCCAGGGCCATATGCAGCTTGCCTATGTGCAGCAATGCTCCCCCCACCCATTGTAGCACAGTGGCGGGGACTAGTGACCGTGACCGGGACGGGGACCACACTGGCTCTCCGGGAAACCTGCGCAGGCGCATTGCAAGCGCTCTTATTGAGACCTTTGAAGAGATTACTGATGATGACTACTGTGAGGTGATAGACTACGTCAATGCTCTATTCCACATGTAGGCAAGCATGCAAGCATCCCTTTCCACTCCAAGCTGCAAGCCTTCCCCATAGAAAAGCAGCTTTACCTCCGCAATCCGCTGCTGAGCTGGCCCCTGCAACCGCCGGACGCTGTGGCTGGCTGCCCTCCTGGGTTGAGAAGAGCTCCTGGCTGCATGCGTCCAGGGACTCCTCCATGCCCTGGGTCGCTGCCGCCTCGTCCTCATCCTCCTCCTCTTCTTCATCCTCCTGCTATTCATCCTCCTCCTCACCCCCCCCACCTTCACTGGTGGGCTGGGAAGTGTCCATGGTGATCGATGGAGTGACCGTAGGATCACCACCAAGTATCGCTCGCAGCTCCTTGTAAAATCTGCAAGTCACTGGGGCTGCCCCGGAGCGGCCGTTTGCCTCACGGGCTTTGCGATACACATTCCTAAGCTCCTTTACCTTAATACGGCACTGCAGAGTGTCCCGCTCATGGCCTCTTTCTGCCAACGCCTGTGATATCTGCCCATAGGTATCAAAATTCCTGCGGCTAGACCGCAGCTGAGACTGAACAGCCTCTTCCCCCCGACAGCTGATGAGGTCTAGCACCTCGCTATTGCTCCATGCTGGGGATCGCCTATTGTGAGGAGGCATGGCACGTGGAGTCATGATGATCAATCAGAATGATCACCTGCAACGATTCCCTGAGACCACGCCACGCAATCAATCAGATCAATGAGAATGATCACCTGCAAGGATTCTTAGAGCACGCCACAGTTGGCTGGAGCAAACAGGAAGGGGATTTTCAAATTTCCCTGGAACTTTAAAGGGCGGGTCTGACGTGTGGTCACCTGAGGACAGGACAAAAGAGTTTGCAAGTGATGACCAGAGTGGCTCGAACGGGAATTATGGGACAGGCTGGAGGCCAATTAATGCGCAGTGGGTGTTCACATTCTTGCTGTAGCGCTTCAGCAGCTGCGCTACAGCCCTTATTCCCCATGCGGAGGTGGATTAACAATAGCGCTATAACTCAGCGGTTATAGCGCTCTACATGCCTTGCCAGTGTGGACGGGGAGGAGGTTATAGCGCTCGTGGGGGCTTTATAGCGCTATAAAGTGCCAGTGTAACCAAGCCCTGTGTTGGCTGGCCCCTGGCCCTTAAAGGGAGAGGCCACTCTGTTACACTGGACTCCTTTGTTTCAGACGGAATAAAAAAAGGTGGTTGTTGTGTTGCAGAAATGAGGAACTGATAGAAATGTCATGTGGGAAAACTGTTCCCTTAGTTTACAGCCCTTTCTTTGCTGTATTTCTACAGTTTCGAGAGAATTTTTCTTCTAGGCTTGGTCTGCACATAAACGTTTTACCACCATAGCCCTGTTAAGGGATGTGGGTTTTATTTTTTGTTTAACTGAAATGGTGCTAGTGTAGACAAGGCCTGGCATCGTGGATTATAGACTGGAGCCAGGTAGATCCAATATTAGACAAACAGTGGGCGGAAAGAAGGGGGTGGAGGAAGCCGCAATTCTATACAAGTAGAAGAAATATGTGCAGGGTGAGAACTTAGTGGTTGCCTATATCTGCCACCACTGAAATCAATTAGTTTTATTGTTCACTTCAATGGCAACAAGATTAGGTCAATGAGGCTTTTGAAAAATCCTACCCACAAGCTGCTATCCTTCCCTCATCTAGCTAAAGGTATAGTTTTATTACAGTGGCACCTGGAAGCCTCAGCCAAAATCGGGGCTTCATACATAGTGACATTCCATTAAAAGCTTATCTAAATAAACACCACAAATTTGGGAAATAGGGAGTGGTGTTGTCCAGAGGCAGGAAAGATACAGCTGCTTTAGGGATAATGGTAACTTATTCTAACACTTTTTTTTTTCTTCAGTGCTAGAAGAAATCAGCTGCCAGGGTTTCTTTACTATTGCCATATTGCTTCCTCCCATATTTCATTCTGGAGTAAGTACCACATGTTTCTAATTTGCTTTATGTAGTATGAGATTCCACTGGCTGAACAGAGCCAAAGCAGGTAGCAAAGTAGCAAGCCTGATGCACAAATCCTTCAGTTCTTCTGCTGATCAGTGGTGTTTATAAAGGAAAGTGGGACTGGAATTTTAAGTGCACTTTGTCAATTTTTCCAGTAGATAGCAAGTAATTTCCTGTTTCCAAACTAAGTATTAAACTAACGAAATGATTTGTCTCTAGATGTCACAGACTGAAAGTCTCAAGGACTTAAAAAGAATCAAGTCCAGTTTGCGGGGAACCTTCTAATCAGATGTTTTGTTTGGTTTTCTTTCAATAATGGTCTTGTATTGCAAGATAGCAGTGGTTTGTACAATGTTGGCCTTAATGCATCTACCATGTCACATTCCAGTTTACTAACTTCCATAAATAAGCCAGGGTTTCACGGCTTTTTGGTGACAGAGGATTTTTTTAATTTATTTTTTTACAGCTCTTTTTCAGGGTGAATATTCCAGTGAAAGACTGGATTCATACTACTTTAGTTAGTAAAGGGGGAAACTTTCAAGTATTCACTAATTTTGGTTGCCTCAGGTTTTGGTCCCAGTCTGAGAAAGCTAAAAATTGAATTTCAGAGGTGCTGAACTTTTGCAAGTCCCAAAAAACTAAAGGCACTCAAACAATGGAGGCACTTAAATTTTTTTGGCATGAGTGTCTTGCCTACAAGTTCACTGTCTGTTACTGCAAAATTTGTTTTAGATCGAGCCTCCTTAGTAACCAAAACTTGTTTCTATTGATAAGTCTTTCTAAATAAATGGTTAGTGGTCATCTTTCCACTACTGAGCACCAAGTCTTTCAGAACTGGTACTCTCAGTGGAATTCCAAGCGCAGAACCCAAAGGTGGAATAGGCATGGAAAAAACTGAGGTGCTCAGCCTTAGAGTCATATCTCTTCTGGGACATGGAATCTGGAACCTGAAATCTTGTACTACTGCTATCTTGTTTTTGCGGGTTTAGAGAAGAGTATCAAGCACCTTTCACAAACATGCCAAACTTCAACAAACACATTGATAACTTATGAGATTGCCAAATATATATCTTATTTTCTCTCTTTTCAAAGTAGGGAGAATAGGAAGGAAAACTAAACGCTCCATGTTCCTCTTTAATACAGCAAAACTGACTAAAAGCTGAGCTGAATGTCAGGGAAAACCTCCTGACCTAAAAATGACCAGAAATAAACTTCCCCTCTCAAAAGGGTCTCTCTTGGCCAGTGAAAACACATCTGACCATTGTAAGAGGGCCAAGCTGCACGTGTATCAGTGGTCATAGGTGAGGAAGCAGGACTCCTAGAACTGAACCTAATGTTTGGAGGTCTGTGCTTCATCTTCAGGGAGCATAGTATAACAGGTGGAGCTCATTGGCTTTATGCCATCCTCGTGCCCTCCAGATCCTGGGCTATTTGAGAGGCCAAAACAGCCTTTGGCTGCTCTGCCTTTTGGCTTCTGCTGAGCTGAGTTGCAGTCCAAAGCTGATACAGCACCATGTGCTGTAGGCCTGCTCTCTATACAGGGAGGGGATGTGAGTTGGTGCCATCACCATGGAAATATTGCAGATGTATGTTTCTGACCCCCCACACCCAATGTTTTCCAGCCCTCCAATATCTCAAGAAGGTGAGAGTGGGACCCAGAATGTTTCAATGATGCATGGAATTGGGCTGGCCACCAGGGAACAGGAAGTAACAACTCTCCTTTCCCTGCCTTTGTTCCCCACTTAGCCAGTGGTAGGGGCCATGCTAGCCAGGGCTAGTGCATGGAGACCATAGGGTGACAGTGTGGATCCAGCCGGTCCAGCTCAATACCACCTTCCAGCCACTGTGGGTCCTGGTGAAGACACCCAGACTATGGAAGGGGCAGCACAGGCATGGGGCACCAGCTGTCCAGGAACTGCCATAGGAGAAGCATTAGGAACTGCTGGGATATCTCTTCCCTGCTGGGAGCTGTGTCCCCCAACCCAGGCTGAACTCAGTAATGTCCTTGGCTCCTCTTTCTTTCCCTTTGACCCCTTAATCACACAACATCCATGATTCCCTGCCCGGGTCTGCTGTCAGCATGCCATCTGTCCTAGAGATGTGAAGGGGTAGCACAGGGTCTCTTATAGTGTTCTTATGTTGTGATTTCACTAGGGGCTGAGTTATGGTACATTACCAGTCTTTATCAGCCATACACAGCAGTGTACAGGAGTCTGAATAGGGGGACAATCTCTCCCATTATATTTAAAAGCATGGACTTGATTCCCAAAAGACTAGACATGTTGCAAAAGCCTGAGTGGAGTTGACAAAGTGGAAACTTCTTTTCCCCAAGAAGACCACTATAGAGACAGAAGTGATGGACAGGGAAATGTCTTGCTTAAGCTATGACAACAAGTTTGCTGTTCTGAAAACAAAGTGAGAAAGTCTGGCAAAATAAGGCCAGTGAATTTGAGAATCTAGTCCAAGCTTTTATTATCCAAAGAGTAGTCTTTTACAACAAGCCCCTTCTCGATATTGAGCTTGCTCATGAGAGAACTGGAACACTTATTGCCATCCTGGTGTAAAACACTCTTGCCCTGTGTTTTAGATACAATCTTAAAAAGCTCCTGAGCTTCAGTGAAAGATTGCAAGAATAGTGCTGGTATGGCAAGTCTGAGAGGTCAACTGTAATATTCCAAGGTGGACATTAGTAGAACTTAAATGTTAAGCGTATGCAGGGTTTGGAGAGGAGAAGAAACAGATATAGTAGAAAAAGAAGATCCCTATAGAATATAACATGCATCAGTAAGAGCGTGATTTGCAAACCAAATCTGTCTATATGTATATATGCATGCAGTCTGGATGAAAACAAATTCCTGTTATATAGGGGAGGCAGGAAGAACCAGGCCAGCTCTAGGCACCAGCCTAGGAAGCATCTGTTTGGGGCAGCTCCCGGCAGGGGGCGGCCTTCCATCCGTTCATATGGCAGCACACTCTGCTCGGGTTGTGGGGGTGTTGTGGGTTTTTTTTGCTTGGGGCGGCAAAAAGGGTAGAGCCGGCCCTGGGAAGAATAAACCTTGGAGACAATACTTCTCATATCTTTGGATACCAGTATGTGTTTTAATGTTTCTCTCTTTAATGGCTACTATGCTAACCTTTATATGCTAAGTTCTTTGAGACCGATACTTACTTTTACTATTTACATGTACATCAGAATGGACCTATGACCTGCGATAAGGTGTATAGCCTTCCCTGTAATAGATAAACCATAATTATATAAGTGAAGCATTATTTGCACAGGCAAAGACTTCCCTGCAAACTATTCGTATGTGATGTGAAATACCTTTGAAGTAGCATGCCAATGAAATGATTCAGCAGCATAAAAGACCATTTACCCAAGGAGGAATTTTTGCAGATGTGGTGTTCATTTGCATGTATAAAATGTATCTTGTACATGATCAGTAATATGTACAGTTACACCTAAATACAGTTTTACAACAGTTTAAAGGGTGATGAAGTCAAACACTCTCCAGCTTAATTGGCTGGATAAGTGTTCTCATTCGTGAGAACAATGTTTCAGTTCCTCAAAACAAGGACTTAAACCTTCACAAAAATCTCAATTTCTTAGTCATATGGTCTGACCACATATCTAGGTTTGTCTGAGATTGTGACATGCACATAGTATCTTTTATTGTTCTGTTTGTATATGTTAAGATAGTCTTGAAATAAGAATCATGTGATTTTAAGAATTTTATTTTGGCAGGGTAGCTTGGTGGTTCTTCCTATCTGCACAGTAACATCCACAGACTGAAATAAACCTTGTAGTTCTGACTTCCAGATTTGTCAAATTCCCTTCAAATTTACTACATATGCCATATTGAAAGTCAAAATCAAACTTTAGTACAGGAGCAGATTAGATCAGTTTGCTTATAAATATCTGCCATCCATAGGTCAAAGTGGAGGCCATGCAGATATTTATAAGCAGAAACCTAACAGCACTGATTATTCTCTTATTCCTGGCATTCTAGGGTTATTATCTAATCTATGCATTTACAACCCTTCCAGCAGAATAGTAAGCGAGTGCCCTTATGTGGCTAAGATTATAGGCAAAGATGTAAGAAACAAGCTTAAAATGCACTTGCTCTCCTGCAGCACCATAACTTAAAAGACAGCATATTAGCAAGGACGGTGCATAGTGTATTACTTAAAGCAATACCACTATGTTTTCATTTTGCTGCAAATCAAGGACAGCTGATTGATTTGATACAAAGTTGCATTTTTGTGTGTGTAAACAAGGGCATATATAAGAAAGGAGCTCATAGGTCAAAGTGGAGACTTCTGGGAGGGAAGGGGGAAAGTTCTTCACAGCTAACCTCACGTTAAAGCAAGTTAAGACCTCGTAACTAAGTTTTTAACCCAGGTTAGCAATTCATGTTCAACCCCAGGATCTCTGCTCAGCTTTAACCTGAGTTTAAAAAGTGAGTTGTCTTCTCTGCTTTTAACTGAGAGTCAGCTAACCTGAATTAAGTACACACCTCTTTTTTGGAAGTACGGATATACTCCTTTATAGAGTTCCTAGGGTGAGAAATATCTGGGGACTGTTTGGCGAGTATTGGAGTACAGTGCCTGTGGTTATTACATTGCAAGCAGACATTTAATTAACTGTACTTGTAACCTATTAGAAATTCTGATGTGGCATTAGATAAATTACATAAGGTGGGTGATGTAGTACCAAATGAAGAATCACTGTGTATTTTCTTTTTATCCCTGTGACAGCCAAGACCCTGCTGCAGTCTGTGGAAGTTTCTTCTTTCACCTATGGGGAATAGCTAAAGAATAGATGTTCCGAGAGTAGACTGCACCTGCTTTATAGGAGTATTTGTAATGCACCATATTTTCAGAAGTACTCACTATTTTGTGAGTCTCAGTTTTGGATTATCTTAACCTGAGATGCTTTGGTCCTTATTTTCATAGGCTCTGAGGCTCTCTTACCATGCCCTTTGAACCCCAAAACGGAAGCATGACCACTTTCTCAGAATGCCCAGGATTATGAGTCACCCTGTTGTGGCCCTGCTCCAGCAGGAGGGACTCTTTCTTGTAGTAGCTGGGTATTGGCTTGCAGCCTATGCCAGCCTTCAGCCACTCAAGCTTTTTCCTCAGGGCTCTGCTAGCCCCACTTTACCTTGCAGGTTATCAATAGCCACACTTCAGCCTCTGAGGAAGCATTTCCTGTATAGTATGTGTCCAAAACTGGGACTGGATACTAATGACCAGATTCAGTGCTCCCAAGGGATTAGCATGCACACACCAGCTTGAGTTAATTATCAGCTCTGGTATAACAATACAGCACTGTATTCTAGTTAGTGAGAATAAGTAAAAGTTCATTAATAAAGACTGTGGCAAAGTGCCTTCTCTGACTCACCAGGCTCCAATCCTTTAAGCTCTGGCAAGGCAGGTGCTGCCCAGGCAAACTGTCTAGAAAGCCCAAGGGCAGGCTTTTCCCTTCCCCTAGTCACTCCCTTTTGGCTGGATCTTTTACCCTTTGCCCAGGGAAAGCAGTCTCCCAGCTTGGAGAGGTTCCCTGTCCTGCTAACAACCTCACTCCCTCTACAGCCACTCCTGATCCACCCTACTTGAGGTGGGTTTAAAAAGGACTCTGGCAGCCTTTTAATTGGGCTCAGCTGATCCTTCTTGGGCCACTGGCAGCCTTACTCAGCTGAACCCAATTAACCTGTAGTTACCTCCCTTACCACCAATCCCTCTGGCAGCAGTCTGCTCTGGGTTTACCACAAGACTGAGAACTTAAGAGATGGTGAGCAAAGGTAATAGGTTACAAATACAAACAAATATAACATGCTTTTATTTGCTTGAAACTTAACTTGAACAGGCTACAATCCTTTGTTTCAAAGAGTCTGTCACCTAAGCTTTTTCTGCAAGGCTTGCTGGCTTTCAGTGAAACCAGGATCCAAAATGTTCACCAAGGATGCTCTTCAGTGAAATAAAATAAATGGGCATTTTGTTCTCTCTTTTTTTCCAAAGTTCATTGTTTTGTTCCCAGAATCAGGATGACTCCCTAATGTTTAATCTCTGGTGCCTGTTGACTTCACATGTCTGTTTTTTATTAGCAGTTAGTTCAAACCGGAGATGGGAACCCCATTGTGAAACAATACAATGCTTAATTTACTTGTCCATTACCTAGATGGACAAATGCTCCTGATCTGAGGGAACCTGCCAATACAGCTGACTCATACCTTGATGCATATTCATAGGATGAATTTTATCTATATAGACAACTTTTAAAATGTCAGTATGTGTCTCAATGATAATGAACAGTGTGGTGCTAGCTTTCATCTCATACCTAACGACAGTATTTATGGATGAAGACCATGAAAGTTGTGTTGAGTTTGTTAGGCCTGATAGGATTTGCTAACACACAGTTGTAAACCTTTTGCCAGTTTGCACCAATTGGCCTCTGTCACAGGAGGCACAGACAATGAGTGAAAACTTCTGCAAATGCTAGTTTCACCCTTGTTTAAATCCTACTCCCAATTGCGGAGTTGGCAGAGTTCATGTCTCTCATGAACAATTGCTCTAGGTACCCATTTCAGTTGAATTTGCTGTTCTCCAATTAAAAGGCTAGGCACACAGAGTTCATAATGAGGGGATAATTTTCTCTCTGTTCATAAATAGCAAAAGTATTTTAGAAAAGTCAATGGTTCTATCTCACATAGACCGCAATGTGTAGCACTTATTAATATGGAGGATTTTATTAGATCTGTTTGTACTTGGTGTGGTGTATTTTGCATTAGACAAACAAGAATTGGACTAAGAACTTATTTTGTTACTTTAGTGACTAGTCCATGTTCCCAACGTAAAGCATGGGGCTAGGAGTCAGGAGTCATGAGACCTATGGCTTTGTCACCTCAAGCAAGTCATTTATGTTCTCTCTTCTCAGTTTCCCTGTCTACAAAATGAGTATAACAATGCTCACTTCCTTGTTCGTGGGTTAAATTTGTTGACTACCTCAAAGCACTTCAGACAAAAGTTGTGGAAGAACAAGGAATAATAAAATTACTTATGTTAGGTGGCTGTATATTTGCAGTTGATATGAATAATCGGATATGTAACTGTTACGTAGAGAAATCCAAACAAAATACAAGGCACATTCAAATGTTGGTAGAAAAATATTTCATCAACATGGCTGCCAGATATATAGCCAAGTGGTGGATTCTCGATCACTTGATGTCTTCAAATCAAGACTGGCTGCTTTTTTGGAAGATATGCGTTGGACAAAAGTGTATCCTCAGTGTAGGGATAACTGGTGAAATTCTATGCTCTGATAGACAAGAGGTCAGGCTGCATGATCTAATGGTCCCTTTGGGCCTTTAATATCTGAAATACTTCTGTGTTAAGCTACAAATCAACAAGTTACAATACAGAAGCCAATGCAAAAAGGAAAAATACTTCAAACATTTTAAGATACATAATTGTATTGTACTAGAGAGAGTAAATAGAATGAATACTTAGCATACAGCTATGTTTCAACTCTGAAACCATTTCCTCAGTCAAAAACATCATATCCTGCTCAAGATGATAATCTGTTTTATACAAAAGCTCCAAGAAGTGAACAGGAAACAAATCATCAAAACCATAATTAATACAAAGCAAGATAATCGGAACCCTTGCATACAACCACTTACAATGTCACTTCTAAGACTTACTTTGTAAAATAAAACACAAACCTTGATTTCTTTACCAAGAAATCCACTAGAAGCCTGGCATTTTTAAATAGATCAAACAGTATTTGATCAGTTTTTAATTAAGATGAATTGAAAAATATTGTTAAAGGGAAAATGCTAATTAGATAGTAATAACTGAGCATAGTAAAGAAACTCAGAGGTCAGAAAGGACAAATATTAGTTTCTTTCCCCCCATACCCTGCTGTTCCTATACCTTCACATAGGAGAGGGAGAGGAAAGAAAATAACTCTGAAAAAGAAACTCAGATATACAACACACAGGGCCATCATAATCTTTTGTTGATTGCTATGCTTTGGATTCCTGGTTGCTTTGCATCTAGTGTGCTTATATGTATGCAAAGCAGGTGATAAACTACCATTCTGATTTGGTAGCATTTTCCACCCACCTTGCACTGGGATAAAATGACTACATTAATGAAGGAGAATCCAGTCCACCCTATGGACGTCTGTTATCATCTTTCTCAGTATTTTCATGTCTTCTCAAAATAGATTTTTACCCAACTTTCCAGTGGAGTAGAGAGGTCCTAACTGGAATCCTCCGAACACTGGGAAACCCAGCTCCACTTCCGAACTCCTATTTCTACAAAAAATACTCACCTCTGGTCTCAGAATAAGCCGAAGACATTCAATTCCACAGGGTAATTTTTTTTTTTTTGTAAATTATATGATCCTGAAAATAGGAGCTTACAATAATGTTGTCTTCCAGTAATACCTTAATGTATGTGCTATGGTGGTGTTATGAACCATTTATAATGGGGGCAAAAGTTGGTGGAGTGCGCAGTAATGATGAGGTTGAGTCAATTCAGAACTGATCTGGGTGACTTGCTAAGATGTGCTTATTTGCACAGTATATGTTTGAATGCAGCCAAATGTGAGGAGAGATGTTTAGAATCAAAGACTATAGCTCACACTTACAAAATGTACTGCTGGGGGAATTCTGCACCAAAAAATTAAAAATTCTGTATCCAATATTTTAAAATTCTGCATTTTTTTTGTCAGAATAACACTCTATAATCACACCAGTTTCAGTTACTTTGGTAATTTATTTCAAAATACCTGTCAGCAAGTATGTCTGTAATACAAAGATTCAGGAAATACTTTTTTGAAAAATAGATTCCTTATTAGGCATATCAATATAGTTCTGTATTGTGGTTTAAGTGAATTATTACTTAGTTCTGAATTTCCCGCAGCCTTAAGAAGCGGTGCAAAGGCTTAGGGGAGTCAGGGATAATGGAGGAGTTGAGGGAGTGGGAAGTAAATTGCTGGGAAGGAGCGTGGGTGTGAAGTTGGAGGCTTGTTCGGTATGGGTGGGAGATGTATGGAACGTGGTGGTGGTGGGTTTTTTTGGTGATGGTCAGAGGGATTGTTAGGAAGCTTCCCCCATGAAGACTCTGGCTGATACCTAGCCTCTCCCATTGTCAGATAGATCTGCCCCTGTCCCCATGTACCTCTTTGCCCCCACCAAGCCTCCCTGAACACCCTCCCCATGCCCCAACCCACTCCCCTATACTTATGTAGCTCTGCATCCCCTTCTCCATCCCCATGTCTCTGTGCCACCACCCAGCCACTCCCTTCCCCCTATAGTAGCTCTGCACATATAAGCTTTTTCCATGCAAAAAAATTAGAAATCTGCAGGGCTCATTAATTATGCATTTGCGCAGTAGTGCAGAATTTCCCCCACAGGAGTAAAGATGAGGGACAGTATCCAGAAATAGTCATACTGAAAAGGACTTGGGTGTCATAACTGGCTGAACACGAGCTCTCGATGCAATGCAGTAGCTAGGAGCACTAACATAATTCTTGCCCCTGCTTTTACAGCCATATTGAGTAGTAAGGTGATGTTACATTAGTGAGACCACTACTGGAATACTACGTCCATTCTGGTATCCACACTTCAGATAGGCTGTTGAAAAATTATGAAAGGGCAGAAAAGAAACACAAAAATGATTTGAGATCAGGAAAACCTGCCTTAGAGTGAGAGAATTAAGAAGCTCAGTTTATTTAATTAACCAAGAGAAGGCTAAGATTCCTCATCATGGTCTACGAGTACCTACACAGGAAAGTGGTGTGTGTGTGTGTTTTTTTTTTTTTATGATAGTAAATGATTCTTTGATCTAGCAGGAAAAGGCATAACGAGATCAGTAGCTAGAAGATGAAATTAGCAAATTCAGATTAGACATAAGGCATACACTTAAATTATGGTAGTTAACTATCAAAACAACAAACCTAGGAACATATTGGATTTTCTATCACATTATTGAAAGGAAGACTGGATATATTTTCTAAAAGAGACGCTATAGCTCAAAAGAAGTTACAGGGTTAATGCAGAAATTACTGAGTGAGATTCTATGGCCTGTGACTATGCAGGAAGACAGACTAGATGACCACAATAGTCCTTTCCAGCCTTAAGATCTATGAATCTACAAATGGAGTCTCTAAAATAATCATGAAGAATAGCCAGACAGATACTGCATACTGCTAAGTCTGTACACTTTGTGCAAGCATGTTAAGTAATACAGGAAGATGGTAAGTATCACTTCCCCGAAAGAGTTTTGAAATCATTTCTGTAAATAAACTTAACCACAGAAGTAAGAAAATGAAAACTTTAGGTTCTAAACAAGCTAATACTAGACTTGCCAGCAAGCAAAAACTCCAACTAAGGGTTTTAAAAAACCCTCTTTCTTGCTTGCCTTCTGTGCACTATGTTCATAAAGTGTGTAGCTTTATTTCTTGCATCTAGAAATGGAAAGTTTAACTTGTGTTTAGTGTAGTAGGCTTCATGTTTTGAAATTGTTTAGATATGTAACTACCAATGAAAAGTTAAACTGTTTTTACTATACATATGCCAGTTCTCTTAATGTTTGTACTTTTAGGATTAGGAATAGTACTATTATGTTATTCAAATGCATGCTCAGGCATCACTTTCTCATATTGTATTTCATATGGCTATAGTATGTAATCTTCAGATGACAATAGAAATATCTAGAAATAATGCCAATGAAATCTGATCCTGTGTTTTGCTGCTTTTGTTGCAATCTTAGTTCTTCTCAGTATTAATTTAGATGTGCTAAGCTATTAGAACTGTTTCAGTTAGTGACTATTGGCATTTAATATAGTATATGTAACTTAATGCAATAATGTGAGAATATTATAGTTTAAGCCTGTTTAATATTAAAAGGATTTTGAGCCAGGTTCACTGGCCTGTTAAATCTGCTTCTTAATACTGCTTAAGCCAGTTTACTCACCTACGTGAGGATTTTCCCTATGTAAATAAACCAGACAAGCAGTTGTCAAATGAAAACATTCTTGGAAGCAGTCCCTGAGCAAAAGTCAACAGGCACCATCCAGGACCTCCAGAAACAACCAACTAGTCTTGGAGGGAACACGGCTGGTATGGACGAAGATGTATGAGATGCCATTGGGATTGAGTAACACCTACATTGGTAGTCCTCTCCTGGAGCCACAAGCTTCACTTCCAGATGAAGTCAAACACAATAGCTGCTCATTTGAGGCCCAAAACAGGGACGTTCCACTGTCTTCCAGATGAATGGTCCTGATCCAAAGCCTAGTGAAATAAATAGATTCCCATTGTCTACATTGAACCTTGGAGTAAGGACAAAGTGACCGACTACCAGTCTGATCAGAGCAAAATGACTGTTCTTCCTGACACTAATTCCAGTTGCTTGGCTGTTTCATGTAAATCTTCCCTTTTAAGCTGATCAAGGTAGCTCTCAAAGTTCAAGAAAAAGGTCTTCGATTTCTCTACTATTGGCCTTGTGTTTGTGTACTTTCCAAGTCTCCCATAGGAGAAATAGTCAAATGTGGTGGTTCCAATCTGTTGTCCCTGTGAATGGAAAAGGAGAATGGGCTTAAAATGGTCACTTAAGGGACTGAACAGCTCTTTATGAAAATAAGACTGACAGTCTCTTATAGTAATGTCTCTTGGTGTCTTCCTGGGGTGGGGCTCTCCTGTACAAAGCTCTACCGAAATTTCATTTACCTTAATGTTGTTTTGACTTGAATTGGATTTCTGAGACTGCAAATATTTTGCCCAATAAAGGGGAATAGCTGTCAGCCATGGTGAAGGGACAGTTCATCTAAAATACTTTCCTTCTCCCTGCATCTTCCACCCTTCTTTTTTGGGGGTGGGGGGGTTGCTACCTTTCTCATTGCTGAAAACCGGATCCCTAACGCAGCTTCTCTTCCCCCAAGGCCCCATTCCCATTGCTTGCTGGATTTTCTCAAGAAGCCTGCCACAGGTAGGAGGTGGCTCCAGCTGAGCAGGGACTGGCACAGGTTAAATCTTCTTGCCTTGGATCTTACCTGTTCTGTATTTAAATGCATCATCATTGGGATCTAACACCCGTTGAAATGAATGGGATAGCTGACTCTTCTGGGCTATAGCTTCTCCCTCTCTGCAGGCTCAGACAGATGCTTCTGCAATGAGTCACACTGGATTCAAACTTTGAAGATGAAGGACTTTATTATTCAAAACTGGGCAATCCTTCAGCTAGATATTTCCTTTATTAAAAACAGGAAAGCTGGGACTCTGGAGAACTAGTAAGAGGTCCGTCCTCCCCCTTCTGTTCCTGGCTTGTCTTTTATCACTCCATCTCCTCAGGAGGGATGCCCCCATATGTTACTCTGTGGTACCTAAAAACCAATTCCAAAAAATGTCCTGTCTTTTACAATCCTGCATTTGCAACCATTCATTGTGCCAGGGCATAAAAACTAGACCATAAAAGTGACTGGATCAGTTTCCTTTGTCCAAACTGAGGTGAAATGCAAAAAGTAAGTATTAAAGGGAGAAAAGATGTTTAAAATTATTTCAGTTCTAATCATCTATAGTGTTAATAGCACAGACAAAAAAGCTGGCTCTCTAAAATATTTTTAACCTGTTAGTGCCCTCTTAAAATCCACAGAACAAGAGACAGTGAGAGCGTGTTTATTTTCCAGAAGGCATCTACACATGTAAGTAGAGTTTGTCTGGCACACCATCTTGAATCATCTGGGTAAGAACCAGGCTTCATTTGCTTTATATTCTGTGTTGCTTGGAGAGAGCAGAAGGATGTTTGAGATGGCTGACCAACGTCCAGCCAGTTGCAACCAAGTGGCCATTGAAGGTATGTCTCCTTTGCAATAAAAATTCTTGTGGCTGGCCCAGGTCTGCTGATTTAGGCTTGTAGGGAATCAGAGGGGTAGCCGTGTTAGTCTGGAATTGCAGAAGTGACAAAGAGTCCTGTGGCACCTTAAAGACTAACAAAAGTTTTAGAGCATAAGCTTTCGTGGGCTAATACCCACTTTGTCAGATGCATCCCATGAAAGCTTATGCTCTAAAACTTTTGTTAGTCTTTAAAGTGCCACAGGACTCTTTGTCACTTAGGCTTGTAGGGCTCAGACTATAATATTGCAGCATAGATGTTTGGCCTGTGGAATGGAGCATTAACTCTGAGACCCCACAAGGGGAGAGGATGCTGTTTTCTCCACACAGCATGGCCTCATACACATGGTGTGTGCAAGGTCATGCTTTGCAGATCATGCCATATTTTTAGAGCATATTGTTAATTCTCCCTTCTGCCCACGGAGATGTACATGCAGAAGGTCTCATCCCATAGCTTTGAATCCTGGAAGACAGAAATAAAAATAGTGAAGGCTTTTTTAAAAATGTCTTTGGTTTCAAATGGCAGAGAAACCAAACTGAAGCCAGAGATCCCCGGAGATTATCTTCTGGGTCTGCCCTGAAATATCACTACAACTCTGTTAATCTTAGGATTAGATGGTAATTCATTTGTGAACAGACACCAGCTTTCTTCTTTCCAGGCAGGTATTCCACTCCCTCCTCTGAGTGCACCCAACCTTGCTCTATGTCTTTCTTTCCCCGCTCCGCCATCTTCTCCTCCCGCCCCACCTGCTGCCAAGCAACTGATTGGCTGGTGGCTTCTCCAGCCTCAGAGCACCCACTGAGTCAGTGCCTATTCTTCTGTGTGGATGTTTGCTTACTCTAACCTGTAAATAACTCTCATTTCCCTCCCCCTTGGTTAATAATCCTTTGGATTGGTGTAAGAAACTAAGACAATCCTGTAAAATCTAATCTACCAATTGATCTGGGGTAAGTGACTGGTCACTTGGGACTGGAAGCAACCTGAATATTGTGAGTTTTGTAGTAAGTGATCATTTATCACTAAGGCTACATTTGTCACGGAGGTCTTGGAAGTCATGGAATCCATGACTTCCAGAGACCTCTCTGACATTCTTCACTTCAGCCCCAGGGCCTGCGGGACTCTGGAGCTGGTAGCCAGCAGGGCCCTGGCAGGGCTCCAGGGACAAGCAACCGGGCCCTCTGCAAAATTTCAGCTGCAGGTGACAGACTCCTGAGGGGTTCCTCCTCAGAGTTCCAGCAATGTGCGACAGCCTCGAAGGGGAGGGACATGCCTTGGGCGAGCAGCTGGGGATGTCTTGTTTTCTCTTTGGGAGACATGGCGACCCTGCAGCTTCCAGCTGCTTGTGGATAGAGGGGGAACCCCACAGCTCCCAGCCCCCATAGTGGCAGAAGAAACCCTGGAGCCGCAGCAGCAAAACTCAGACAGTCACAGCTTCCATGAATTTTTGTTTATTGCCTGTGATCTGTCTGACTCTTAGTAAAAAAAATAACCATTTTTTATCACTAAGTCCAATTTTTGTCTGGGTAGCACACTAGACTGGAGAGTCTAAGGGGACTGTCTGTGACTCTATGGTAAGACTGTTAGAGATTCAGGAGTTTGTATTTGTTACTGGCTTTGGTAAAATCTAATTAAGGAACATACTACCAGTTTGAGATGTGCACTATTTTTGACAGTCTACCCTGAGGCAGGTACTCAATTGTGAGCCACTCCAGACAGCGTAACAAGGAGGAATAAATGAATTTGGTTTTTAGAGTTAGATGTGACTGGTATTCCTTCATAAGCCACAGTATAAGAGGCATGTTCTGTAATGTGTACAGTATCAGACACTATGAGATGCTGGAAGAAAAATTGTGGACAGTAAATGAGATGTTGCAACAACTTTTTACTTTGGAAGTAGTGTAGACTAGAAATTCCTTTTGGAAAATCCAGACAGTGAAAATCACACTTAGAGGCAGATTCTGTGGGAATTTTGGATGTACAGAAGTTGCTGAGCATTTTGGGCCCTTAACTTGCAATCCTGCAATCAATTATGCATGTGTGTTACTTTAGTCACATAGCCACTGAAGCCAGAGGGCCAATTGTGATCAAAGCTATATATGTGCTTAAGTGTTTGCAGGATTATATCCTAAACCTGTATATTAGATAGATAAATATCTACTTGCAGATTCAGGCCTTGATCTGGAATCCTGCACATGGATCACCTTTAGTCAGATGCATAATCTTAAAGTCAATTTAAGCATGTGATTAAAGCTTAAAAATCTTGGCTACGTGCTTAAACACAGGAAACGGTTTTTCCAATATTTGCAAAACTGGCTCGGAAGCTCAAAGTAGATTTGGGCATTGTAGTAATGCCATGAATCCACTTGGAGTCACTCAAACACAGCAACCAGCCCAACAGTGACACTCCATCCAAACTATTTGTTGTGCAAGTCTCAGAACTTTATGCCTGGGGTGGGAGGAGTGGGGAGGAGAAAACTGCAACCATTTCATATGGACTAAAACTTTGATATGTTCCTGCCACTTGTTAAATCTTCAGCTAAGACTTTCTCTGGTGTGTGACCACAAACATATTGGTACTCGTGGTAATGAAGAGTGTTGTGGCAAGGCTGGTACACATTTCTTTTTTGGATTATATTCGGATGGTCTCGTTATTAAAGTCTTCAGTATCACCTATTAGTACAGACGTTCAGTATTTTTTTTTTACAGTACTCACAACTAGTTCAATGAAATCCCCAAATAGTGAAGATTCTAATAAATCTAGCCCCCGCCATCCCCTTTGTACAGTATTAATGTTAGGAGTTCCATTTGAGATTATATTTTGGTTTCAAAGGAAGATATATCTAATGAATTGGTCTTGTACATGAAATTTATCAGGGATTTCAGGAATAGGAGACTGTAGGCCTTGCAAAGTAAAATAAGAGGTTTGATTGAACATTGGATGCTAATTAAAAAATACTTGGGGCCTGATAGTGCAAACACTTACCCACGTGAGCACTGTTAACCATTGAAGTTAATAGGTCAGTTCATATGCTTAAACTTAAACATGCACATATTTTTGCAGGATGGAGTCCATGATAGAAATAGGTTGCAGAAGGACTATAACCAGGAAGAACAGTCACATTTTCATCCTCAATTCAAATTCACAGAAAGAGATTGAAGATCATATTCTGAAAATAGCTACTGGTATATTTTAACTTGGCATTCCCCCTCATCCCTTCCCACCATTCCCAAGTTTAGGACTCTTCTGTATATGAGAAGAAATGACAGGATATGCTAAATTAAACTTTCTTTATGCAACTAAAATATTTTCCATGCAAGTAATGTGGAAAAAATTTGCCATGTCTTTTTTTAAATAGCTGCTTTTTAATTAACTCATTTTTTCAAAGAATCCGTCCATGCACTGGGTAGAGAGGGGAAAGACCAAATAAATATTAGGTGAAATAAATCACACCAGCGCTATATTAAACTGACACTTTTCAGTTTCTTAGAGGATAATACTAGTGGTTTCAATTTCAGTGTCTTATTACAGACACGAGTATTTCAATTTTATACGGGGACTGAGTGTGGGTTTTGGAGCCAATGTGAGGTTTACCTCAAGAAGAACTGCAGGGTCAGGTCCACAGTGCAATCCTTTGGTTGCCCTCCCCGACCTTCCTCGCACTTCTTTTTTATGTTCTGTAACTCTGGAATATAAAATATGATGTGTACTGCATTGCCATATTCCTTCATTCCTAGCCACCAGCATATTTTCAAATACTCTTTGCCTAAGATATTCTTAACAGGATAGTTTCCAAAAAGCCTTCTTCAAAGAAATGCCTATTTACATCCAAATTTGGGATTTCAAATAATAAACTGATGCTGAGGAGGGATTAGCTATGGTCTGTTTAAACATGAGCTGAAGAGTGACTCCAGAAATATCCCAACAATTACTTAATAATGTTTGTTAAATAACGATGGATATGCGTATTCTGTCCTACAGAGTATGGACCCAATCCTACTTCAGTTGTCCTATCAATGATAAAGGGAGTTGTATTACTCCCTCCAATGGGAGTAGAATTGGGCTTAATATTTTTGAATACCAGTGTTTTGAAGTATAAAATTAGTAATATAAATAGGAAACTTACTGCCTCTTCACTCCTTAGTCAAAGTAATTCAACCATGACATTCACATATTTACTGCTAAACCCTTTCAACATTACAATTGCTTTGAAGACTAAAGGGAAACCATTATTTCCTTATGTTTTGAAAATTAATTTTAAATATATAAAATGAATGCTTTTCATTAAACTGACACTTTTGAGCCTTACTGTTAGTGAAAATAGGCTAAGAAAGATGCCCATGAATTTATTTTGAACACTTGTATTCATGTGTTACCACAATATATAACATGTAATTTTATGTGGAGTCATAAACGCATATGATCCAACACAGCTTGTGGTATTATATAGAGTGACATTGTGCAGATTTTCACAGCATTTCTTGAAGGATTATTTAAAGATTTTTAGCATGTCACTGTATAAGGGCTCCAGTCAACTCCCTTTAGGAACTGGAAAATCTCCCACTGACTTCAACAGGAGTGTTATCAAGCCTTAAGATAGCAACTGACAATATTAAAATCAAAACAAACATCCCTGACTTGACCTAAGAAAGGCTTTTCATCAGAAGTATAATTTGTCTTTTTCTAAATTGGGTCATTTAATTGTTTAATTGAAAAGAATTAACTGTATAATTAAAAAGAACAAATTTCATAACTTACCATCATGGATATTGTTAGTGCTACAATTTAGTTGTTTTATTTATCTTTATTTAGTCTACTCTAGCACGTAGCTGATTATTGATTATATTTTGCTGTAAAATGTGTTGCAATGTATAAATCTTTATACTATATGAAGGCCTGATGTAGCATTTGTCACTCCCTAAAATTTTTGACTTCCAAAAGAGTCTGATTTTGTAGTAATTGAAAGGCTCTGGAATATTCTCAAGAAATAAGCATGTAAATAAACTAATATAGAAGATATCAATAAAAAAATCTCTCATGAAAAGGAAAATAAAATCCCTCATGTAGCTGGGCTGCATGGCCAGGTACAGTAACTGTAATTTAAATGTTTACAGTGTAAATATGTTAAATTGGCTCTCTTAAACAATCAGTAACCGATATATGACTCAAACAGCAAAGAACTTTCTTAAAATTCTTATGTCTTTGTAGATTTCAATAGAAATGAGTATTTTTAATGCATAATAAAAAGCAGTGTTTCTGAATGAATAAATTGGTAATTGTTTTGAACTACTCATTTTCAAATAGGTCACTTTTATTGCTGATTATGAATTTATCTCCTTGAACATAATTTTCATGGCCCCCTGGCTGTGCCACTAGTTCAGTCCATCCCCTGCTGGAGGATTTAGTCCAATGTTCTCCACAAAAGAGAAGCTTCAGCTTACATCTAGGCCTGAGTGGGCTGCACACCCTTGCCTCAAGTCTTACCATATCTCTATCCCCTCTTAGCTCCAGTGGTGGTTTGCGCCCTTTCATAGGAATGAGTGCAGTAGGGGAGCCCAGACCCTCCTTTTTCACTGGGATCCATCCCAACCCCCTGCAAGAGGCAGCAATATTAAATACCCAAGGAGTGTTTTGGGGCTGCCTCCATGGGCCACTTCCTCCCACTCGCCCTCTCAGCCCAGGGCCTGGTCAAAAGCCTCACAAATGATCCACCAGAAAATGAGGTGAAGGGCTCCCTAGGGCTAGGGAAAGGCTGCTCCCTCCTCTAGGGCCTGTGTTAACTGCCACTTGAAGACCTCTCCCTTGCAGCTAGGACTCCAGGACCATCTTTACTCAGGCACTCCCAAGATAAGTCTTTCCTATCCTGCCTGCCCGCCTCCGAGTGGCTCTTTTAAGCTCCTCCTGCTAGAGCAGGCTCTGCAGGTGCGGTGAGATGGAGTCCTTTGGGATTAGCACTGTTCCCTAATCCCTTTTATCCCAGTGTTAATATAACACACCCCATCACAGAAGCTTTTTTGATGATCTAGAGATACTGTAAGAGCTCTGACACTACCCACCCGTCTGTCTGTCGGCACAGTGAGTGTGCCAGGGAAGAAAGTCATGGGTGAGTCATGCTTTCTTGGGAATTGTGGCTGGGAATTGGCTGCTGGCACAGGTTAAAGCATGTAGCAATCTACTCTGATCTCCACACCATATGATCAGGGAGCTTAAGGACAACTTGACATCCCAAGCTGTGCTGAGCATTCCTCAGATGGGTGCAAGAGAGGATGTGGATTGAAGAGATCAATATAAATACTAAATAGTGGTGCTATTAGAACAGATGCATAGCTAATTGTTTCATATTGTATAATATTTGACATAAAAATGGTGGGTTTTTTCCTGCTTATAAACTGTTGCTGGCGTGCTCATTTGTATGCAAAAATCCCATAGTGCTTCCTTTCTTAAACAGTTTTGAAAGGATTTACTCTATTTTAATTGAGGCAATAAAATTAGAGCTTTTGGGGCTCATATATAGGCAAAATAAAGCTTTGCTAATGAAATGATGGAAAGCTTTCTTGTGTTAGTACAATCTCATTATTATGCTCATGTTAGACCAGAATCTCAAATCTACCTCAGTCTGATAATGGGACTATGGTGATTCTTGAGAAATCTGAATATATTTCCTAGCTGCTTTAACTACTTGATCTGAGTATCTGATCCTTGGTGCTACTTGATCCTGTCAATGACACTACCTAATGGTCTGACCCTGCTCCCAAAGAAGTCAATGACAAAAACTTCCATTCAGTCTAATGGGGCAAGAAGTCTGATCAGTAATCCTAGTCAGTGATTATTTTTATATGCACAGCCATATCCAGAATGTTTTCTTTAAAAATGCATCCTTTGAAGCAAAAGGTTAGAAACAAACTGATAAGTTTACATGCATGCATTTCTTCAGGGACACTGATTTTTTTGAAGAAAAATGTCCCCTAGACCTGATGAGAGAAACATCAGAATTTCTTCAAAAGTTTTTGGCTTTTCATCAAAACTGACAACTAGGTGGTTTTTGGAAATTAAAAACTGAAATTTCAGCTGATATGCATAAATTTTTTTAAAAAATTGGATGAGCATTTTTGGGATTTTTGCTTGCCAAAAAGCTGCAACTATTATTACTAAACAACTTTAGTAAAAAAACCCCAAGGAGTCCTTGTGGCACCTTAGAGACCAACAAATTTATTTGGGCATATGCTTTCATGGTCTAGAACCCACAAAAGCTATCACTCTGAAGTAAATTTAGTAAGTCAGAAGATATTTCCTGTGAATATTGTAGATTAAAAAAAACCACTATATTTCATTAAATCTTTGATGGAAAATTTTAATCAGCTCTAATTATGGTTAAGAAATGAGGGAACTATTTTAAAATTCCTTTCTAGTGTTAAAATGGAACAACTGAACTGATAAAAGCATGAACTTCTAAACAGCCATATTAAGAGCACAGAATTATTTTTTTATTTCACGCTTACATGTACCAATATTATCTGTGAATCTGAATACGTTCTCTGATAGGCCCTGATTCAGGAAAGCACTTAAGCACACTTCAATGGAACTTCAATCTGATTTAAGCGTGTGCTTAACTTTAAGGAGCTGTTCAAACACCCCGCCTGAAGAGGGATGCTTTCCTGAATTGGATCCAAGCATGCAGTCCTGAGAGGTGCTAAACACCTTCATCTTCTATTTTCTTTAGAGGGTACTTGGTACCTTTGAGGATCAGGCTCTTACCTTTTAAAAAGGTTTTCATGGTGTCTGGGTTGGCAAGAGACAAGCTATTCAATTTTAAATTTTTCTTACTCCAGAAATGTGATTTTTTTTCCAGATTAAAACCGATACCAGCAATACACACACAGAAATCAGATGTCTAGATGCTTTAACATCTTGACAAGATATATGGGTCTTAATTCTGCTGTCATTAAGACCATGGCAAGATGCTTGTTGATTTACTCAGGTTCAGGATCAAGCCATTTGACTTGCAAACTATCATAGTCACCTCTGAACTACCTATATGCAGTTGCTGTCTGTTGCTGCAAGTGTTTATGGCTATATTAGTTCTCCAGCAAAAGTGGGTAATGTTCTATACCTAGTAGACCAGTTTTAATAATTACACTGACAACTGGCATCTTTTGTCCCTTCTAACTTGGATCAATGGAACTGTTAAATGTATAATGAAAACTTCATATTTAAGAAAATATTTATTTTGTTCCTTAATTTATTTATGCCACAATGTGCAAAAATATTACAATTGGCAACATTAAGCCTGATCAATCTGATCATCCAGCTACATTTTTATATTACATATATGCATATTTAAACATACCACATACCATGTACTGGTATTTACAGTGAAAACTGTAAATTTGTATTGTACACTGAAACTTCTAGTCTAATCTAATACATGTGACTGTACAATCCAGCTGCCACAGGATTTCTTTTCCATTGCCCAGTTGTGCAATTTTTTTTATCATGACTCTCATGATGCTTTTCTTAAGTCCTCTGCTCCCAGATTATGTGAGAATCTCAGCATTCATTTTGAAATATAAAATAGATTTCTAGTCCTTATGGTTAAAGAGGAAAAGCTTGAAAATATGAACCTGAAAGTCTACAATAACCAAAAGACACAATCCAAAAATAGTTATTAAGAATCTCATGATTTTGAAGCCAATGTCATGATTTTTTGAGCAGACTGACTCATCACTTTTCAATGGTTGGGGTCAACCATGCTACTTTTGCTACTGACACTAACCAAACTTCTAAATGTATCCCAATTTCTGTTACATTTTGAAGTTGTGCATTTAGGTGCTCAACAAATGAGGAATTTTTACCTTTGCTTGGGTTCATTCTTTGAGCTTTAAGATCTAGCTATCTAAACCCTCTTACATTTAAGTAGCACAGTACATGTGTCTAGTAATGTCTCTTGTGAGAAGTTTATCATCTAAGGTCCTAATGCTGCAATGAGTTCTATCCCGGCAGATTCTGGTACCCTTATTGAGCCTCATAGGTCACAGATAATTGGAGATACCAATGAGCAGAGACAGCAAACCATGGAAAGAAGAGGAAGAGCAGTGGGAGTGTCCTCCCTCCTTTTCCTGGGTTAAGTCTTTTTTTTATATGAGTGCAACATAGTATTAACTGCTGAGATTTGTATTATTTATTATGTTTGGCTTTTTGTAACCCTGTCCTGCTCAGACATGGAGCTCTCCTGAGAGATTAGTAGCCAAACTAGCAAGTTTTCGACTCAGCTTCATCATATCCTTTTTTTTTAATGCTGATGACAGAATTCTGCCATTGTGATCATACTCTAAAGGTCTCTGAATTGGGCTCTAATTATATAAGCAGAAACAAGGAAAGCATGGACCTAGGTATCCTGATAAATTGAATTCAGGTACTGGCAAGGGTGATGAGGTTGTGGAGGGATTCTCATGATGCGATTATAAATATCTTACACCTGACTGACTTACAAATGACACTTCCAGGCTGGAGGCAAAACAGAGGGCAGCAGTTCTTCAATTAGAAGTGAACATTCATCTATGAGGGAAAAAACCCCAGTCACCCTGTGATAAGACTCAGAAAGCTCGTTTTCTTGGTTAATGTGATTTCATACATTTTTGTTGCACGGTAGGCTGAGCAACATTCCTGCCTTGTTGCCTCGGATGGGAGTTGTTCGCTATCATGTCACACATAACTGTGCACGGAGTCCTCATGCTGAGCTGTGAACTGATCCTGTGGTCAGTCGATGACATTTTGAGGGGGCTGGGAGAAAGCAGGGGCAGCCTGATTCATTCTCTGTCTCCTCTTCCTCCCTGGCTCTGTCTCCAGCCTGGGCTTCTTTCAGCCTTATTCATGAGCTGATCACTGGCAGAGAAGGGGGGGCCGGGAGTGGTTTGCATTCTAACATTACATTTAAAAGCTATAAATTACAGGCAACTATAAACACTTCTCCTTGCTATATGTCAGTGCTCGTAAAATCTGTGTGTGTACTCACACTCACACACAGTGCCTTACTGGATTTTTTTCCCTGCAGCTTAAATGCAACAATAGTATTTACATCCTCTGGGTTCTGAAACCTGACAGCTAAAAGACTGGCCTTCCTGCTGCATTCTGTGTGCTGTAAGCTCCCCATCCAAAGCTTACTGAAACCAATGGGAAGGCTCTCACTGAGTTTGGTAAGATTTGGATCGGGCCCTAAATTGAGAGGAAATTTTTTTTTTTGCATGCTTATAAACAAAGGGGAGTGATGAGCAAAGTGTTTCAAAAGCAATTTACTACAGCTAGGAACTGGCAGCCTTCTAACTCAAACTGAGTAATGAGAGCAATAAGGTTTGGAGAAGGAGAAAAGAGAAGGGTAAAAAATGTAATAACTTTTGCATCTGACAATCTGTATTGTCCGAAAGAGAGACAAAGCATTTCTATAATGGAATTGTTGAATACTACTTATGTACGTTAGTTTTACATCTTTCATGTTCTTATAATTAAGACTATGTTTAAGTCATGGGTATTTTTAGTAAAAGTCATGGATAGGTCACGGGCAGTAAACAAAAATTCATGACCCATGACTTGTACTATATACCCCAGACTAAGTTTTGGAGGGGAAAAGGGGGCCCCTGTGGGTGCTTTGAGGGTGGGGGAGGAGCTGGTAGGCTCCCTACCTGGCTCCTTATGATTTACCCAGAAGCAGTGACATGTCCCTTTCTCAGCTCCTAGCTCTGTGTGCTGCCCTTCCCCCAAGCACTGCCCCTGCAGCTCCCATTGGCTGGAGAGACCTGAGTAAGGGACATGTAACAGCTTCCGGTGAGCCTCACAAGGTAAGTGCTGCCCAGAGCCCTCACACCCTCCCATGCCCCAGCCCTGAGCCCCCTCCCCCCACACTCAAACTCCTGCTGCATCTTGGGTGTGGGGGCAGCAGTGATCTGAGACTGCCCAAGCAGCAGCTGGTGCGGCTGGCCCAGGGGGTGGCAGAGCTGCTCAGGCATCCCCTGGGCCAGCCACACCGGCCACTGTGGAAGTCAGAGGTCCTGGAAAGTCATGGAATCTGTGTCCTCCGTGACAAACTCGCAGCCTTAACTATAATAGCAATTTATTCCTACCATTCCTATAATTCCTGATAGATAGACATGAAAACTATTTGCAGGATAAGTCTACTACTACTCCTACTAGCCTAATTTTGTGGTGTCATAACTTCATCGAGGTCAGTGGAGTTATGCCAGCAGAGAATTAGACCCAGTGGCTTCGGGAGGTAGCATGGATATAAATATCAAAACTTGGCCTAGAGGACTTGTAGCACCTTGTGCTGCTTATTTACAGTTTACTCTTTCCCTGGGTTTGTTGCATAATGAGGGGAATGAAATTCTGCTGGAGAAAATCAGTTGGTTTCAACAATTTATTTGTATATACATGCACCAAATGCCTTCATTGCAAGAACTGAAGTTAAAAATAATACTTAGTTTAAAAAAAAAAAAAAAAAATCCCCTAACCCAGCCAAGTAACCTTAGTTAAGGGTTTAAGACATCAAGATTTTAAAAAATGTTTTTGTGAAAACAGTGAAACTCTTCTACAGTAGTGCACTCTGCCTCTGAGGTGGGAAGGAAATTGTAACATACAATAATGAACCTTCCAAACAAGGGTTTGCATGCTATGCCTTCAAACAGGAATGCTCCACAGAATGTAGAGGACCCATTGTTCCAAAGCTGTGGCATTTAGGTTTCTCTGCTTTGATGGGATGCCTCATGGGGGAGCAGCCATTCTCAGCACTATGTTCTACTATGTGGTAGATTCGCTAGTGAAAATCCACTCAGGAGTTTCTGCTGCTGGGACCAGAATTAACCCCCTGTCCTTTTGCGCCTTCTAAGGTCCTTAAAAGTTGTAGGGTGTAGGCACAGAGATATAACCAGTGGAGAAGTGGGAAAGCAGGTCACTAGGAGTGTGCTGTGTAGGTAGAAAACCACAGGCATGCCTTCTGAGTTCCCTACTGATCCCTCTTTCAAAGACCACTCCCCTAAATCCTCTGCCCCCCTCAAGCTCCTCCCTTCTAAGGAGAGTACTGGGCAGAAATTCCATATGTGTAAACTTGGTTTGTTTTCCAGTGTGACTTTTACTTTAGTGTAGGACCTTCCTCCGAGGGGAGCATGTTGCATGATAGTAATATTAGTAAGACAATTTTGTCTACTAAGATTGGGCTAATTAAATCTCATGTTTCAGAGCATGAGCTGATCCTGCAGGGAAGATAATAGCTGTCATTGTGCACAGTTGGTGCTACGTTTTATAGAGGTGTTTGCCTTCCTCAGCAGAAATTGGTGGTTACTACCAAAGCTGAGTGAACTTGGGTTAGATCTCCAGATGTGCCAGGGCTGTACTCAGTGCACTGGGTGAGCTGGGGCTTAGATAGCTCTCCTGATTCTGAGGGCTGCCATGGGTTGAAATGGTCATTGGGCCAGCTTAGAGCAGCTTCAGGGAGTCTCTAGTTTGTACTGGCACATAATGGTTCCCAAGAAACCTCTTTGCCAGCCAGGATGTCTAGAGTACAGTATGCTCTGGCCTTGCTCTCTGGGATGCCTCCCCCCTGCCACCTGGCCCCAGATTGCTCGCTACAGCTATGATGGGATGGCATTGGGCTGCCTTTGCTACACTACAGGAATCTTCGGCAGCTGTCATAAGGGGTCTTCAAGTCCCCTGTGCCCCTCTGGATTGGCACAAAGGGGACTTAGGAGTGGCCAAGGATCAGGCCTAAGGATTGAAGTTGAAATTGTGTTGGTTAGGGATAGGATAATAAGCTTGGCCAACATGAATTCATTTTTAAAATGTAAGCTACTATTCATAGACATCTCCTCCTCTGTATTTATCCAGATCTATTGGCCACTAGTGACAGCAAATAACAAACCTGCTGAACCAATAGTCAGAGCTGCTATAGTGGACCTCTGTGTTCCTGGGGTTAAGGGGATGTGCTGATGGGTTCCAAAGGTGTTCCAGGCTGCCCTTGTTAAAAAGAAGGTTTGTGTCCACACATGGGCCCTCTGAGTGTGGTGATGGTAGCTTGGTTAAAGGGGAAAATAAGGGGCTTCATAGAGCATTGAAAATAACACAGTTCCACTGTGGGCAGAAAACAGATCCTAAGCTGAACCTCTCGCTCTAGCTTCTGCTGAGCTATGAAAATGAGTAAAACATGTCAGACGTTTATTTGTATAAGTCTTCCTAGTTCACTTTGGACCCTGTGACCATTTCAAAATGGGATCGCTCACTCGCTCGTCCTGGTGCTGCAGCTCAGTTGTTTGTGACTTCATAGCAAAATCCTGGGTGGGTTGTCATTAGGCTCTGATCTCTCTCACGAAGCAGACTAGGGAATAAAGAATGCAACCCTGTATGCTTTAGAAAGGAAAAAAAATATGGTTTAAGGGGAAGGATATACCATGCTTCAGCGGCTCCTGTGTTGCATGGGACAGAGTGGACAGCATTTGATTAAAATATTACTCACTGAAATATGAAGCAATTCCTTGCCAGCCTTTTCCTGACTGTTAGCGGGAGAGAACAGGCCCTATAGATCTTCATGAGAAGCGCCACTCACTCGGCAGGGAGAGTGAAACGGGCTAAGCCCACAGTTCACGTCTCTTTTGTCAATGGCATCCAGCCCCTGGCCTTGGGAACTGACTGGCGGCAGTTTGCAAATGTATGTGCTTGGCTGGGAGCCTGCAGTTTCCTTTGTCCCAGCTATGTAGGGGGCCTAATAGGGAAGCCGGAGCGTGTCATCCCTGACTGCCAGAGCTTCCAAGCAGTAACATGACGGGCAACTTCTCAGACAATATCCAACATGAACATTCAAGGCTGAGCCTATTCTTCTTCTAGACACTGGTACTGACTGATTCCACATGCTGTTTTCCAGAGCCTATTGCTGTAACAAGCTAGAGTCCTGAATATAGGCCTTTTCCCTTGTGGAAAAATCCTACAGGATTGAATAGGGTTTGCTAGAAGTTTAAAAGAGTTCTGTAGAAATGACTTAAAAATATTCTGTAGAAAATTGTAACCATGGTTTGGGTATTTTTGATCCATCCCAAGCAAATCTATAGAGAATTTTATCCCTGCTATAAGTTTCTACAGGGTGCTTCAAGAAACCACTAGGTAGGCTATTATCCTTCATTACGTTCTATAGGACTTTTCCATAACTGGTAGAGCTCCAGCCAAGGAAGATGCCAAACATACTTTCAAACACTTATGTTCCTCTCAAGAAACAGTCCTGGCACTGATAATTCGAGGGATCATTTTTACATATAATTAGAAAAGCAGCTTTACTTTCTCAAATGTCTGAAGAGATGCTGTATAAATGGACACGCTGAAAAACTTTGCCCTCAGTATCACGTAACTGATCCAGAGGGAAACTATAGGTGATCACCAATGTGGAAATATTTGCTCATTTTCTACTTCCAGATTTATCAGTATTATTTGCATTCAAGCTAGAAACACAGATTTAAAATTGTGCTGAGGGCTGAACAGACAAAACTGTACACACAGATGAGCTTCTTGTGCTGGTATTTATCAGGTGTGTGTGTAATATGTATAGGCAGACATGAAGGAACAAAATACAGGTTTGCAAGCTCTACCCTAACTCTGTGCATACACAGTTCTCATTGCCTTTAATGAAAGTGGCATGGATGCATATCTGAGTGAGGGCAAAACTGCGCCATCAGAATATATCTTGTGCCAATGTGTTTCGTGTCAGAGTGGAAATGGCAGAGGAATATAGGCCTAGATTGGCCCCTCCTGAGGAAGAATCAGTAATAGGCAGTTGTGGGGAAGAATTTTGTGGAATTTCCTGAGAACTATTCCATCAAGGTGTCTGATATCCCTCTGGTAGAAGTATGATACAAGATCTCTGCAGATTCTCAGATTTACTGGTGGACAAGGTCAGCTGCATGATGATCGTATGTTCCAGACCCCTATGCTCTCCTTCCTGGCTGTTCAGCTTCAAGGCCTCCCCTCCTGCCATGGCTGCTCAGGTGAGTTCCACATCCTGGGAGAGTGGATCCTGGAAACATTCAGACAACCTCAGGTGAATGGGAGAAGGATGTGCAAAACAAATTTTAGAGCCAAATTCTGTCTTCTGATGAATTCTACAACTCTGAATCAGTTGAAGTTGCCCACAAATATCCAGTGGCTGAATTTATTCCATTTAGGAAATGAGGTGCAAGATCACTGATGTGGGACCAACGGTCTGGGAGGCAGATAACAAGACCCAGGAGCCCTCCTGTGGATACAACCTTGGGTGCATGTATTTGTTGTTATGTTCTTCTCATGCCAATGGTGGAGTGCAGAACAGCAACTAGTCTCTTCCATCCCTCCCTTTCATTAGCTGCTACTTCCTTCTGCTCTATGGTGTTGAAATTGACTGTTCTGACCTCCCTTCTGAAATTCTTCTTAGGATTCTCTTGGAAGCCCTTGTTTTCTCCCACCAGTTGGTTTCCACTTGGCAGCTTCACATGGAGCTTCATGTGTTGGTATCCAGAGTACAAGCCCCAAATATGTCCAATACATCCTTCTAATTGTAGTGGATGTAGGTGGTGATTGGTAATTTCTTGGATTTCTTCATTAGTGATAAAGACTCTCCTTCCAATGCCCAGAATCTTTCACTTGACTTATTTTCAAAGGCATTTAGTTTTCTATCTAATGTTTTGGTAGCTCTCCAATGCTCACAGCCATGCGTTATTACTGAGACTATGTTTGATTGAAAATTCTCAGGGCTAGTCTACACTGAGCTGCTATAGTGCATCTTTTGAAGATCCTATGCGAACAGGAGAGAGCTCTCCCATTGGCATTATTACTCCATTTCAATGAGAAGCGGAAGCTATGTCAGCGGAAGATCATTTCCCACTGACTTAGTGCTAGTGTGGACAATGCTTAGGTCACTATAACTTGTGCTGCTCAGGTGATTGGATTTTTCACATCACTGAGCAACGTAAGTAAGTTACATTGACTTAGGTGGTAGTGTAGTCGAGCCCTCACTTGTGTTTTGATACTATATATTTTGATTTTCATACGTTGTTAAGTGGATGCCTTTCTTTTACTTGATGTCACTTTGTTTTTGAGCTCTCTATTGACTAGTATGATGCTGCCCAGGTAAATGAATGATTCTACTTCTTTGATGTGTTTGTCTTCTAATTTGATGTTCTGGCTTCCAGGGACATTTGTTTTGGCATACCTAATTTTGAGCCCTTCTTCATCTGCTGTTTTTGCCACAGTTTCTCTCTTTGTTAGTAGCTTTTCAGGGGTGTTTTTTCAATAGCTCAATTCCATCAGCAAAGTCTAGGTCTTCTAGGCATTTGCCATCTACCCAAGCTATGTGTTGTAATGTAAACCAGACATGTTCCAACTTCTTAGAGTATTAACAGTCTTTTTATTCAGGCAATATGCATATAACTTGGCAATAGCTCCACAGACTCGCACTTCCTTCAGTTGCCAACAAGGCATAACCCAATGCTGGAACAGCAACACATTTCCTTGTTTAACTATCTGTCTGCTCTCCCTCACGGCTGATTTATTATACACATAACACAATGCCAGTGTTTGTGTTGCTACTGCACTTCTTCATTATTTAATCTGTGGCAATGCTAAGCAACATCAGACACAGAATGCAGCCCTGTTTGATGCCAGTGTCCATGCTGAATGGCTGTTCACCTTCTGTTATTCACCCACTTTGTTGTTTTTAGTAGTCTGTCAGCTTCTTGATTACAGCATGTGCTTTGGACCATCTGTATTGGAACAATGTACAGGAGAACTTATAGACAGGAGTAAAGGAAGGTGCCTGAGAATATAGAATGTGGCTAGAAAATCTTAGAGCAGAAAGACACCTTGAAGACACCCAGAGGAAGGTTCAGAAGAAAGTAAAAAGCTGACAGTACTAGAGTTATGCAATCCTTATGAAGGGACAGGAATCATGAGACAGAGTCGTGGGGCGCAATGAAGAGATGACATTAAGGCTCACCTTGCTGAGAGAACCAACATTTATGTGAGCTGTCTATGTGAGGATACTGGGAGAGGATTAGAAATTCCCTCACAAAAGCAACAGAGGTATATGAATAATACTAGAATTTAGAGCTCAGAATGAGCTCTTACAGCTGTCCCACCCCCAGCTTAGTTAAGTTAGCTATTTTCAGGAGTCAATGTATAACACAGTGCTGTCAACAGCTTTTCTTTGTGGTGAAAGATTTGTATTAGTGCAATCCTGCATAAGAATGCTTAGCTCATCTCCTCTTACTGAGATTTATAAAGTCAGGTCTTGGGGTAAGTGGACATGATGCAACAAACCAAAACTGAGTTCCATTGCTTTAGGTTTCATCCAATGCATCCTTTCATACCCTTTTTACATCCTAGCATGATCAGAGGGGAAATTACTAGGAAATACATTTAAGGCAAACTCCTCTCAGTAATCTGTACTGAGAAATTGAAAGTGATGCTATTCATCTCAGCTCTTCATCTGTCTCTTTTCACCCACAAAAGGCATTCTGATTTCCCACCCAACTCACTTCCCAGAGAGATCTAGCCCACTTTCCTGTAACCCTACACTCTTTCCTGCTGCTGGTTACCCCTTACTCCCTGTCAGCTTTGGCCTTTGCGTCCCTTTTTCCCTGACATACCCACATTTGCTCTCCAAACATGTGCTCCTAGCCAAGACTGAGAGTGGGAAGCAGAACAAGGGAGTTGGATCAGGGAGGGAGGGAGCGGGGAACTCTTCTCTCCCTGAGTATCTACAGCTACAACAAGAGGGGACTATGAGTCTGTGGGTCCCATGTTGAGAAGGGTAGAGAAAGGGAGAGTGCTACTTCTATAGCATTGTTCTGTGACCTCAGAAGTGCTTCTTTGAAGTTCAGGCTCCAAACTGTGAGAGCATCTTTTCAGAGAGCATCATACCACCAGCTTCATAAGTCTTCAGTGCTTTCTTGCTCCCTGCTTTCCTTCTCTGATACAGAATGGCACAGCAACTAGTGGCGTGGCTAGCATGTATGAACGTTCTGTCCATGGAAAGCTTCAGAAAGCTGGGGATACTTTCTGCCCATAATCTAAAATAGCAATAGGGGAAATGACAGTTAAGATTAGCCTAAACAGCTACTGAATTTCACCATTGCTTCTTTGGAAAACAGCTGCAGATTCATGTCTGTCTGGAAATGCTGACAAGTGACTGTGAAAGACAGGTGTTTTGTAGTACTAGAGCTACAGCTTAACTTCTCCCTGCTAGAACTGCAGTAGAGGTGACATCTGATTGACAAGTCTGGTTCTCAGCTGGGCTGGTGCCTGCATACAATTAACAGCTATTTCCTCAGTGAAAGTAAATATGTTGACAGTACACTGATTTTGTACACTTTTGGAAAGGGTGAATGCATCTCCCATGCTTCTGCTGCTTGAACTCATCCGAAATTGTATGTGGAAACATAGCCCTCTGAAAGTGCATAAACATTCTGGGTACTCTTTAAACTAATTGGCTGAAATATACATCTACCTGTATGAATTTCTAATCTGTTTTAAGTATTTATAGAATATCCCAAACCATCATGCTTAAAGACAATAGTTTGGGTTTCATAGAAATCATGGTAAATCCCAAGCGATGTCTAATCTAGGGTCGGGTGGGTTAGGATTAATGACAGACTAAAATCTGTTTGTCTGACAATAATTCCTTAAGCCCAGTTAATATTAGGAAATCATTCATTGGTTTAATTTTGACTTAAACGTGTTACTTTACTGAGATACATTCTTACCAAATGATTAGTTTATGTAATAGGTACCTCTCTATTAAATAATGATAAACCACAATAAATGAGTTTTAATAGGCATTTAGGTCCCACATCAGCAAAGTACTTAAGTACTAACTTAACTTGATTGCAGAGCTGCTTATAGTTAGGCACGTGTTTAAGCACCTTGCAGAAGTGGGGTCATAGTACATAATTTTACAGGAAATATCTGTTTTATCATATCTTCAATGCGCTCTTGAGACACCTCATTTAAAGGTGTTAGTAACCACAGTACTAAGCAAGCTGTGGTCAGACCGAGACAGAAGTTCTCAGCATTTGAATGCCTCTGAGGTTATCTTCCCAGGTGTCTTTTAATAGTGACTGTTCTCAACTGCAGGTGGAAGCCAGCGGAAGAAAATGGTGGGTGTGGAGTGAATGCTTGTTGAATGTCCCTGATCTCTATTAATAAGGAATGGTTATGACCACTGTGTCAGCAGTTTCCTTTATTATTTATAGGGCAGAGGGTGGAGTTTTTACTCACAAAAGCAATTACCGTGATTGACCCCTCATGTGAATAAGTACTCACCCATCTGAGTCAGAGTGCTACAAATGTAGGAGTAATATAGCGAGAGCCACAAGAGTAATAGTAATATCCCTAGAGAAGGAGTTCTCACAATCTTTTTTGGTGGCCTTAGAATGCAGCCACTAACTCTGGCTAGTGGCCACTCTGACACTTTTCCCTAAAATACTTAATTAACTTTAGGAAAAACAAATAAATACGCATGTTTACACACCCAGATCTTTGCCATTTATTGATGTAGGATTATTTTTTTTTTGCAGACTCAATAATAAAAACAATGCTGTGAAAAGTGATATTTGAATGTTTAGTATCACTTTCCACAGGAAATCCTGGCAGGTTCAGACCTGGATGAAGGGGTAGGGGATGAGGCGGCAGAGGCCAGGGGCAATGGCTGGTCGTGGACACCACCACCTGGTCAGGAGGTATGGGGGTGTGTGTGACTAGGGATTGGCACCTACTGCCACGCAGCTGTGGGTTGGAACTCAGAGCTGGCACCTGCTGCTGTGCGACTTGGGGTCCGTGCCTGCAGCTGCACAGTGGGGCTACGAGTCAGTGGCCTGGGCCAGCACCCGCTAGAGCCTGCTGCTGCATGACTGGAGGTCGACATCCAGGGCTAGCACCAGCCGGAGCCTGGGGTGGGTGCGTGCTGATGCGTGACTGGGCCTCGATATCTGCACCTGGGGCTGGGGATTGGCACCCATGGCCAGTTCCTGTTGGAACAGAGGTTCGACATCCTGGAGCAGTGCTTGGGGCCAGAGCACGCGCCTGGGGCATAGCTGCCACTGGGATTTGGGCCTGGCGGTTGGAGCCTGCACTTGCTGCTACACGGCCAAGGCTAGGGGACAGTGGCCAGAGCCAGCAACCGTGGGAGCCCAAGGCCAGCACCAGGGATCTGTTGGATGGTTTAGTTGGGAATTGGTCCTGCTTTGAGCAGGGGGTTGGACTAGATGACCTCCTGAGATCTCTTCCAACCCTGATATTCTATGATCTGCACCCAGGGATGGCAGCTGCTGGAGCTCAGGATCGGTGCCTGGGGTCAGTGACAAGGGAAGGGGGTCGAAGCACACAGATGGGGGTCAGCGCTTTGTGCCAGCAGCCGTCAGCGGGTCAGCACCACATGCCCAGAAGTGGGGATTGGAGCCAGCTGTCGCACTGCCAGGGGTTAGAGTCTGAAGTCCCATGGCTGGAGCCCAAGTCTGCAGTCAGGTTCCCTAAGCCCTGGTCTACACTGGGAGTGCAGGAGATCTAGCTAAGATATGCAACTTCAGCTACCTGAAGAGCGTAGCTGAAGTCGCCGTACTTAGATTGACTTACCATGGCATCTTCATGGCAATGAGTCGAAGGCTGCTGCTCCCCCGTCGATTCCGCCTGCACTTCTTGCGGTGGTGGAGTCCTGGAGTCGACGGGAGAGTGCTCGGGGGTCGATTTATCATGTCTATACTAGAGACGATAAATTGACCCCCAATAGATTGACCTCATAGCATTGATCCCCGCTGTAGTATAGACCTGCCGTAAATCCCCACCACACAACCACTCCAGGGCTGAAGTCTGAGCCCCACTAAGCTCCTGTCTTCCCTCCCATGTAGAGAACTCACCTTGCTCCTTCAGCATTGTGCCCCACCTGTGAACTCTCTAAAGACATGCTTTACTGCCCCCCCGCCAATCACCACCCAAGAAGCTGCCATAGCCGCAGGGAAACCCCTTGGTGGTCGCATGCATCCACCATGGCTGCATTTGAGAAACGGGGCTCAAGATGACCAATAAAGCCTCAAAATGCCAAAACTCTGAGGCAGCCTGCCTAAAATGGACACTATAGAGGTGGAGATGGATCTGGTAGGCTCATTCCTTCCTCAAAAGAATGTTAGAGGACATTTTTCATATAAAAATTGGGACCTGACCGTGTATGCTTAAGGGGTGATTGCCTTTATGTAATAATAGCTCTTTTATAACACTTTTCTGCAGTAGATCTCAAAGTCCTTTACAAAGTAGGCCAGCATCTTTATCTTCACTCTACTGATGGAAAAACTAAGTGCTTACTGGGTGCCCTGGGGCAAGTCAAGGGTCAGCATTGAATTTAGGTTTCTTGATCTCAGTCCAGTGCTCTCTTCCAATATGAGAAACCAAGAAATTTAATCCCTGGAGAATTCTGTGCAGGCCTCATGATACAATAAAGAAAAAATAATAATTTTACAGAATGAGGTAGCAGATTTAGAAGACTTTAGTGCAACAATTCTTCCCCTGCTTCCCTCCAGATTCACCCCTACCATCACCCCCACAGCTTCCCCCACTCCTTCAAAACTGCCACTTGAGCCCTCCCCCATGAACATTCTCTTACTGCCAGACTGGGCCCCTACCATCCCCCCTTGCTCCCAGGAGCTCTCCTCTCCTGTTCCCCAGCTGGTGAAGGGAAAGGTGGAGGGGAAAGGAAGAATCTCTCATCTGTTTGGTGTGAGGAGGATTCCACAGATCAGAGATGGCCAACATGAGCCTGAGAAGGAGCCAGAATTTACCAGTATACATTGCCAAAGAGCCACAGTAAAACGTCAGCAGCCCTCAAATCAGCTCCCCGCTGCTCCCAGCACTTCCCACCCACGAGCAGCCCCGCAGATCAGCGCCACCCTTTCCCTCACCATCAGCTGTTTCATGGCATGCAGGAGGTTCTGCGGGGGAGGAGGAGGAGTGAGGGCATGGCATAAGCAATTATAATGGTGTGGAGCTCAGCCCACCCACACCAGCTGAGAATATAGCCCTGAGATGTCTGAAATATCTGCTGAATGTGCTCATTAATTAGGCACTAAGGTCCTTATTCAGCAATGTACTTAAGATATGCTGAACTTTAAGCATGTTTCAGCCCTGGTAAGCACCTGCTTAAATGTTTTGCTGAATCAGGACCTGAAGTTGGAGAGAATAATTCTTGAACTTGTGTTCATACTGCTGCTGACTACATAGACATCTTCACTGGGTAAACACTCAGACAGTGGCACCTTCCTGTGAGCAGCATTCTAATGAGAAATTGTAATAGAATAAATATATTTTTTCTAGCTTATACCCTTGGATAGCGAGTTCTTCAGATGTCACAAACCAAGTAAAACTGGCCCTGGTCAGAGCTGATAGAGCTGATTGGAAGATAGAGTAGATAGGAAGATATCAAGTATTTTTTGTGGGAAATTCTGAAAGAAAAATATTTGTTCATTTTTCTCAAAATTTTCAGTATTTTTCAGTTTTTGTTTGAAGAACAAAAACAAAAGTTCAGAATTGGTAAAACATTTGCAGTCAAAAGTTTGTTTTTAAAAAACTGAAATTATTTACAGAAAACCAGGAACTTTTACTAAACATGTCTGGGGTTTGGAATTGTTTTTTCTATCAAAAACCTGGATGGTTTAATTGAAAATGAAATTGCTCAGTGAAAAACTGTTTTAACTGAAGAGCTATTTTTGTTGAAATTACTTTTTGAGAAAAACGTTTCAGTCAGCTCTGATATCAGAATACTCCAACTTGTGCATGGGGTCCAGATATGCACAGAGTCGGGGGGAGGGGGGACAAGGTATGCAAAGTGGGCTTAAACCCCCATCTGAAGGAAAGAAAAATACTTTAAATCACCTTTGAGGGACTGCTCCATAGATTATGAATTGCGGTAGAAGAGTTTTATTCTGAATGCACTTGTTCTCCCTCCCATCCTTCCCTTTATCCCCTGTAAAATACACATTTTATATTACCTACTTCATTTACAAAATTAAAATGAACAAGGTCAACTAAAGTTTTCCTTCATGTGATTTTGATCCATGACAACCCCCAAGAGAAATGTATGGAAGCCTGTTTTAAAGAAGAACCAATGCATTTGGGTTATTACAATCAGATTTTTAAAAAACCAACAAATTATGAATAGAGCTTTTTATGTTCATGTTCTAAGAGGGAAAAATTGTTGAAGCTTTAACTGTAAGTATTTACTGCTGTATGTTCAAATTATTGCACTTTATTTTAGCTGCACAATTGCCATTACAAATCTCATTGCAATGAAACTCAGACAACTAAAACCCTGTACAATTCCTTGAAAATAGCACTAGTTAGAATCTATTCTAAAATGCCACTGTACTCTGATTTGCTAGGGAACTAAGTGACAGAAATATCTTTCAAGAAGCTGAACAGTAGAATAGAGTTAACAGTGCTAAAACTAGAGTGTGAGGGTTGGTGAAATACTGTGGAAGTCTCGTTTATATAAAAAAGAAACATTTTAAAATATAAATTGATGACTTTCTCAAAGTGCATATTAAACAAGCATTCTAATGTATGTATAACAGGTCAGAATTTAACACTAACATATATATATATATATATATGGATTGTATGCATCTGTAAATGCAAAATCTTAATATTTATAGCCACCTAACTTTCCCAAATAACTGTTCTAGCTGCTTAATTATAATTCCTTTGACAGTTGCATTTGATATTATTCACACACTGCCTCAAAAGCTGCAAAGTACTTTCTAAAGACATTTACAAAGTGTATAAAACACTGAAAATGGTGTGGCATTATCAGTCGCGTGGTTTGATCAAGATCTTTGCCCCACGAGAAAGCAACTAGTTACTTTACTGTGCTCGAAGATTGGTAACTATTTATTTACGCATTTATTATCTGCTCTACTCTGAGGATAAAGAATGAGTTTGAACTACAAAAGCCGAGCCTGCAGGAAGCCTCATCAGTCTCTCCACACTTCTGCTGTCAACCCTATTATAGAGGAAACATTATTCAAACTGCAGGCTCCAAACTCCCAGGTAACTAGAGACAGCAGGAAGCTCTGTTTGATATCAAGTATATTCTTTATCAACCTTTTTGTTGTGATGGGAAGAAATGATCTAACTTTACTTTCATCTTGCTCTGTCCTAACATCACCCAGTAGGTGAATTGCTTTATTGGTACGCCTTAGCCTGAAGTCTTTGATATACAGTGCCCTTTGCAGCCATAAATTGTCCATCTTTCAGACAAGGTTTTAAACTTTCCTCATCTAGTTATGCTACCCATAAATGATTAGATGCTCCTTTCAAAATAAGAGAAGGGCATTTATTGAAACACTTGGCCCTCACTTAGATACCATAAAAGAACCATAATTTGACCTCTCTAATACCCAGTAAAGTCGTGTGTATAGTAACTGGATTTACTACCTGAACATTTTGACTCTCTGATATTGTACCTTGTGTTCTCTCATCAGCATTCAACAGCACTGGCCTATCACAAAAGCCAAAAATCTCTACCAGAACAGCCAGTGCGGTAGCGGCACTAAACAGAAAACAGAAACAATTTCTTATCTGTGCTGTGGTTTTCTAGTAATATGTGCCTATAGTTAGTCAAGGGAAATGCAAAGTGGTGTGTTTTCTGGAAAGTGAAGCAGCAATGTACTTGGGGTTATGCTTTATCACCACACTCCTTACCCACTTCCTTGCACCCTCTAGCTCAGGGGTTCTCATAACAAATTTTTTGATGGCCGCAGAGTGGGGCCACCAACTCTTGCTGGTGGCCACTCTGACAATTTTTCCTAACATAGTTAATGAACTTTAAGAACAACAAATAAATGTGCACATATATATGTCCAAATCATTGTAATTTATTTATGTAGGGGTTTTTTGCTGACTCAGTAATAAAAATAATGTACACTTGTCTCTATTCTTTACTGGATCTAAATAGAATAGAAACAAATAAAGTGCTTTGCATGCTCTTGTCCTTTTTGTTGTTGTTGTTTCTTTTGCTTTTTTGATTGCTTTTTAAAAGACTTACTAGCTAGTAAGTCTGTTTCTGTGCAAAGTGATATTTATTTGTATGTTTGTTACTATCACTTTTCACAGCAGCAGACTTGCTAGCTAGTGAGGCAGTGACAAGTGATATTAACAAACATACAGATATCACTTTTTACAGTGGACTTACTCAGCCTTGGCAAGCCAGGGTACAAATTAAGCCCTGGATGGGGAGGAGGGTAGGGAAGCAGCTGGGGATCAGGGTGATGGAGGGATGGATGGGAGGCCAGGGGAGGCACCGGAGGTCAGGGGTGATGGGGACGGGAGGTACCCAGGGACTGGAGCCCTGCATCCGGGAACTGGGGCTGAAGGATGCAGCCATGGCCAGGAGCGATGGAAGGGTCGGGGGGGTGAGCCTGGGGCTGCCACCCATCCCCACATGACCGGGGGCTGGGGATGGAGCCTGAAGCCCAGTGGCCAAGGGTTGGAGTATGTCACCATGCAGCCAAAACTCAGGGAGAGAGCCTGAAGTCCCGTGGTTGGAACCCATGGCCGGAGCCCACCACTTCACAGCTGGAGCTGAGGGTCTTAGGAGGCAGCAGGTGCCAGGGGTGATGCGGGAAGGGGTGTGAGCACGGATCTGGGGTGAGAGCCCAAAGCCCTGGGGCTGGGGGATGGAGCCCACAGCCACACAGCTGGAGCCCGCGGGCCACCATGCTAGGTCTGAAGTCTGAGCCCCACTGCTCCCAAGAAGAGGAGGAACTTACACTGGCTGCCTGCTCCTCTAATGTTTGTGGCTCCCTGTTGGCTGCCCTGAGGGAGGGGCCACTGCTTTGCCCCCTGCAGTCACCACCCAGGAATCTGTGGTTGCATGCGGCCACGATCTCTGCATCTGAGAAATGCTGCTCTAGCTCCATGTCTTCTCTCCTCCACACCGAGCTCCTCCTCACTCTGTGCAGATGTTACTCTCACTCCCGGACCCGATCTCCTCTTTGACTCTCCGCCACTAGTCAGCGCTCTCTCCCTTTTCTGTAATGAGGTGAGGAATTTTATGAAACCCAGATTTGCGCAATGACTATAAGATTCAGTATTTCATATGCTGCATCTGCAAGTTCTTTTGTTATTACTCTGGCTATCTGCCCAGCATCTCTTGGTACTGAACTGTCCATGCAGCACAGAGGGAAGAACGCAGAATGAGCCTCTGATGTTGTGCAGGGCCAGGACTGTTCTTCTCATCTCGTTAGCTACCAATGAAATGCTTTTATTATTCCTAAGGATGGGACTAAGAAAGTCCTGAGTTCTGATTCTGCCTCTGAGTAGTGGGGCAGCCTGGTAACTACCTGGCCTAGTAGTCAGGCTATAGCTCCACAGTCCTCTTCAGTCTCTCTGTTCTGGAGAGAGCCCTGCTGGGTTGCATACAGTCAGTTAGAGCTGCTTCTGTATGTCCCCTCTCCTTCCCTTAGGGCCCTGTCATGACAGAGGAGAGGGAGAACCAAGTAGGCCCTCCTAGTGCACTGCGTCCCAACCCAGGATCTAAAAGGGTATTGTAGTGTCCAAACCAAATGTTTGTCCACCCCAAGTTACACTCCTTGCTGGATCTCTTTGTACTAGGCTGGACTTCATCTCTTTGGGGCAGGGTTATAGATGTTGTAGTGGCAATTTAGTCCTCTTGGGGAGGGTGAGAGGGGGAACATCCTGCTCTTCAGGACCTCTTGTGAGTTCCCCTCTCCAGAGAGGTTGTAACGCTGGCAGACCATGTGCTAACTCATGCCAAGGCCCCGAGCCCTCAACTGAACACTGACCAATACACAGCTGGAAATCAGTCTGGCTCACCTGTGTGTTAATATGGTTAAAACAGATATTAAATTTATAAGAATGTGCTTAGTGCTTAGACTTTATGAAATTCTTGTAAGTTGCTGCATTCGTTAATCTCACTTCTAACATGAGTATCCTATGTCATACATGAAGCATTTAATTGTTTGCTCTGAAACTGTAAAACCACCAGTCAAGGGAGAAGCATTCCCAAGGGTGAAATACTAGTTTGCCACAGGTGTTATCTCCTGCCCAACAAAAGAAGGCCCATATACACCAGCCAAATCATTGTGGAACATCAGAGGACAAAAGATTTTATTGATTGCTCTCTCTCTACCACCCATGAAGAGGAGACGAGCACATGAATTCATCCCATCATCTTGAAGTCTGGGGGAAGGGAATACAAATTCCTGATGGGAAGAAACTGTGCCTTTAGGCTACTTCGACTCTAAGGGGTAAGGATTACTAAGCACAAGCAAAAGATCCCCTGTGCTTGACTGGGGTTAGCCCTCAAGAGTATTTAGAGCTTGCTGATTATAGAAGCTTTTACCACCTTTTAAAACAGGGGCTGGCAACCTTTGGCACGTGACCCATCAGGGTAATTTGCTGGTGGGCCACGAGAATTTTTGTTTACTCTGACTGTTCGCAGGCACGTCCCTGCCCCCTCCACAGCTGCGGGGGGCTGTGCCTGTGGACAGTCAATGTAAACAAAATGTCTCACTGCCTGCCAGCGGATTATCCTGATGGGCCACGTGCCAAAGGTTGCCGACCCCTGTTTTAAAACTTAATACTATAACTCGTTTCTGTGCAGGGCTGGCTTCAGGTGCCAGCCCACCAAGCACGTGCTTGAGGCAGTGCCTTCTAAGGGGCGGCAATCTCGGGATGGCGGGGCGGCACTTGGGGTTTTTTTTATTTGCTCCAGTGGGGCAGCACTCAGGGTTTTTTTTTTGCTTGTGGTGGCAAAAAAGTTAGAGCTGGCCCTGTTTCTGTGCGTGTGTTTATCTGCCTTAACCTTGTAAATAACTCTAATTTCTTTTTCTTAGTTAATAATTCATAAGTTAATTTATTATAGGCTTGGCTACAAGTGTTGTCTTTGGTGTAAGATCTAAAGTGCAGTTGCTCTGGGGTAAGTGACCCGTCCTTTGGTTTTGGGAGTTATCTTTTTGATAGATGGTCCCTTACACCAAACATCACAACAATATTCAGGTAAGCTTGCCAGGTAAGATTGGAGAACCCAGTGGCACTATCTGTGACTTCATGTTAAGGATGTTAGAGTGCTAGAAGAGTTCACGTTTGATACTTGGTTAGTGAAATCTGTAAGTATAGAGCTCACAGCCAGTTTGGGGTTTATACCTTGCTTCTTAAGAGGTTGGCACTCCAGACAGCTTAATGGGGCGGGGCAGGGCAGTGTGGGCAGGGAGGGATAGAAGGTGGAGAAGGGGAAGAGATACAGATTACTGCTTACAGTGTGGTTTTATCAGTATTGTAGTCATTCTGCCCACAGCTCCAGGCTTCACCCTCACTTCCTGGTGCAGCCTGTACCTCCTTTCCTTTTCCTTTTCCTGCCTCTTTTAAATTGTTCCCCAACCTGGACCACGCTCTCCAGTTGCTGAGAGGCAGAGCCTCCCTCGCCCAGTATTACTCCATATCTTGCCCTGGTTTAGTGTGGGGTCTGTAAACCCCATCACAGTCCAGCACTGACTTGCTGTGTGGCCTTGAGCAAATCACTTTATCCCTCTGCTCAGCTTCCTCTCTATAAAATAGGGGAAATCATAATGATGTGTGGTGTCTTACTGATGAGCAGACTATCTACCCCTTATCTTAACCCTCTCACACACACTGGAGAGCTGGGAATTGACAGCATGGTCAATGTTAGTGCAGTGGTGATCAGTGTGTTCAGTCTTGTGAATATGTAAAATGAGACATCAGGGCTCCATACTTATGTAACCTTTCTGCCCATCAGAGTTGGCGGCAACAAGGGCCAGGTTCAGTATCCAGGGGTTCCATTCCAATAGTACAATACAAAACCGGCTCGAGCCCCCACCCAGTGACCTGGGACAACCATATACCACCCCTCTGGGCGCCTCTAAGAGACAATACTTCCCCTCTCGCAAGCACAGAGTCTGAGTGTACCAAAAGCCTTTTAATAACAGAGAGAAACAATGTGGCATTAGATTGGGGAAACACCACAAACAGGATTAATAAAACAAACCATGAACCAGAAGCCCCACTCCCAGCAAATAGGCTGTGTCCTTCCCTTTGGCTCTTGAGTCCCACAACCCCAAAAATCACCCAATAGTCCCAAAAGTCCAACAGCCCAAGAGTCTCTGTTCCTGGTCAGTGCAGAGTTCAAAAGTCAACCTGCAGAGTCTTACCTCCCAGCCTGTGTGGAAATGGAGGACAGGTTAAGAGGCACCTTACGTGGTCCAAGGCCGACTGTGCCGCCTCTCCATGGGGTTCTGCTGCAGCCCTCACTGCAAGCCGCTCTGCTCCGCCGGCCGTCCCATGAACTGCTCTGCTCTGCCAGCCGCTCTGCCAGCAGCTGGGCTCCGCTCTACAGGCTGCTCTGCCAGCAGCTCGACTCCGCTCTACCAGCTGTCACACGGACTGCTCTGCTGCGCCAGCCACTCTGCCAACAGCACAAACTGCTCCGCTGGCCACCCTGCTAGCTGACACACGAACTGCTCTGCTGTGCCAGCCACTTTGCCAGCAGCACAAACTGCTCCCAGGAACTGCTCAGCTGAATCCACTGCCAGCCGCACATCTGCGCCCAGGAACTGCTTGGCTGGGTCCACTGCTTCGCTCTGCCAGCCGCACAAACTGTGCCCGGGGACTGCTCGGCTGAGTCCGCTGCTCCGCTCTGCCAGCCACACAAACTGCTTGGTGCCACCAACTGCTCAGCAATACGCCTTTAGGCCCCGCTAATTAACACAGTGCTCAGTGATTTCAGCTGTCAAGTGATGTCAGCTTTTAGTGGGGGGAGGCACCTTAGTGCAGGTGCACCACTAGAGCCAAAGTGAATTCAGCTCAACAGGCTGAATCTAGACTTTCAATGGAATAAAAATTTAACTCTGATATCTCACAGTGGAGAGAGGCAAGGTGCAATAGGCCTGCAGGACCTTTAGACAAGGCCCTCACTAAAAAGTATGAAGATCTAGCCATGGCCTCTCTTCAATTCAGGGAGTTTTGAACTTCTGTCCTTTGCCCAGTGAGTGCTACCTAGATGATGGTGAATCCCTCCATCATAACAAACAAGTACATAGCAAGTACATGTCCACAATCCTTGATTCACATAATCAGGGTAACAACACTTTATCATTTCTGCCTCAATAACGGAGAACTGGGAATCCCAAAGCAGCCAAAGTGACCATTTGGACTGCTATGAGCTCAGGCTAGGTGTGGTGGGTGTGCCTATGCAAATGAGAAGCTTTTTTCCACAATTCACTGCAATTCCTCCAATTCACCACCAGATGTCAGGGTAGAGCTCATCCTGACACTGCTTACACCTATACCCCAGGGACATTTGACAGAGCAACCAGAATAATGCTGCTGGCAGCCTGCCCTGATTTGAGGGTTTGTGCTTGAAATAACCCATCCATGAAGGAGGCTGGGAAATTATTTCCAACACATCCCTGGAACATTTCAGAGATAAGGAATGTAATTCAGTTTTGCTAAAATATTTCTTTGACAAATTTTTGAGTTTCCATCCAAAAAATCAAAACCGGAAGGTTTTCATGGGTTTTTTCTTTCTTTTTTCTTTTGGTTGCTGGAAACCTAGACATTTCCACTTTTTGACAAAAACTCAAAACCGTTAGCCAACAAAGAACAGCTTTCCATGAGAACTCCTGTGTTGCTGAGAAGCCATTTTCCATCAGCCAAATGTATCGATGGAAAATTTTAGACCAGCTCACATCACTTCAGAGAGTGAGAGCCTGATCTCTGCATTGCCATTTTGCTCCTTTGTGATTTTGACTTTTGTTGTCTTTGACATCATGGTCCAGATACTTTGCAGTGGCTGAGGAGTGCACAGGAGAGCTAAGGAAATTGGAGCGCTAAGCTGGACAAATTAGAGGATTGGGCCAAGAGAAATCTGATGAGGCTCAACAAGGACAAGTGCAGAATCCTGCACTTAGGATGGATGAATCCTATGCACTGCTACAGACTAGGGACCGAATAGCTAGGCAGCAGTTCTGCAGAAAAGGACCTAGGGGTTACAGTGGACAAGAAGCTGGATATGACTCAACAGTGTGCCCTTATTGCCAAGAAGGCTAATGGCATTTTGGGTTGTATAAGTAGGGGCATTTCCAGCAGATCTAGGGACGTGATCATTTCCCTCTAGTCAGCGTTGGTGAGGCCTCATCTGGAGCACTGTGTCCAGTTTTGGGCTCCACACTACAAGAAGGATGTGGAAAAATTGGAACGAGTCCAGTGGAGGGCAACAAAAATGATTAGGGGCCTGGAGCTCATGACTTATGAGGAAAGGCTGAGGGAACTGGGTTTGTTTAGTCTGCAGAAGAGAAGAATGAGGGGGGGATTTGATAGGTGCTTTCAACTACCTGAAAGGGGGTTCCAGAGAGGATGGATCTAGACCAGGGGTTGGCAACCCCCGGCATGCGTGCCAGACCTGGCACGCGAGCCGGTTTTGAATGGCACGCCAAGGTCCCTGCCAGCGGGCTGAGCGGGGCCAGCAGGAGACCCTAGATAACAAGGGGCCAGCAGCCAGCTGGAAGCAGAGCGGGCAGATGCTGGGACACTCCCAGCTGACAGGTCTGGGAATTCCCCCCTCCCGTCTCCCCCATGCAGAATGAGCTGCAGCTAATTGGAGGGCTGGGTCTGAGCCACTCGCAGCCATTGGAGCCTGCAGTAGCCAGAGCCCTCCCTTCCTCTCTCCCTCCCTCCCCCCTCCCTCTTCACCGGCAGAGCAGCAAGGCAGAGTGCTGGGCTGCACGTGGAGCCAGTGGCTCGCCTTGGCATGGTAAGGAGAGCTGGGATCTATGTTGCACATGCAGCCCAGGCATCGAGGGGCGGCGGTAGCTCTCTATGTGCACAAAGCCCTACGAGGCAGCTGCAGGAATATTCTTCGGCCACAAGTGACCCCCCCCCCCGCCCCCTCCCTGCGGGGGGAGAAAGGACACAGGCATGCCTGTATTTCCCTGCAAACCGGGCTCCCCCTGGGTCTTCTCCCTCCCCATCCCCCTGCTTCAGAGGGAGGATGCAAACCCGCCCCTCCATGTGGAGGGACAGGTTTGCACCCTCTGTCACCCCCCATGTCCCCCCAGACATGCCATCCCAGCCCAAAGGCATCTATCTACTTGGGGAGGAGGCTGTGATCCAGTGCCAGGCTCAGAGCTTAGGGGGGTGGGGGGGGCTGAACAGCTGCCTTTTCGTTATCCCCACACACACAGAAGAGCAAGGATCACGCTAAACCGATAACATCTGCATTTAAATTTTTTTTAATTAAGCTTGTTAAATATTCTAAAAACCTTATTTACTTTAAATACAGCAATAGTTTATTTATATAATATAGACATAGAGAGAGACCTTCTAAAAACATTAAAATGTATTATCGGCACGCAAAACCTTAAATTATATTGAATAAATGAAGGCTTGGCACACCACTTCTGAAAGGTTGCCGACCCGATCTAGACTGTTCTCAGTGGTAGCAGATGACAGAACAAGGAGTAATGGTCTTAAGTTGCAGTGGGGGTGGTTTAGGTTGGATATTAGGAAAAACCTTTTCACTGGGTGGGTGGTGAAGCATTGGAATAGGTTACATAAGGAGGTGGGGAAATCTCCTTCCTTAGAGATTTTTAAGGTCAGTCTCAACAAAGCCCTGGCTGGCATGATTTAGCTGGGGATTGAACCTGCTTTGAGCGAGGGGTTGAATTAGATGACCACCTGAGGTCCCTTCCAACCCTGATATTCTATGATTCTAAGTAGGGATGGCACAAAGTTAACCTTCATGCTCCCCCAGTCCTGTGACATCTGTGCACTGAGCTCGTTTCCTGACAGTTGTCCCAAGGGACTGGTAAGGTAGGCAAGGTTCACTGGGGTGGAAAGAAGCCCTGGTTACATCTCCATTCCACCAACCTCACCTCCTTGGCTGGAAACAGGATGGTGCAGGAATCATAACACCATCTCTGTACCACCTACAATCAGGTGATGCTCACAAGGCTGATTAAGCCACTTTTGGGATACTAGTGCTGCTGAAGATTCTGGCCTTGTAGGTCGAACAGTTCGTTCTAGTACAGTGTGGGAATTTCTGGTGGCAGACAGAGGAGGTCCACGTTCACTGAAATGTAAAGCCCACATGCTCAAGAAAAGAGTGTGTTTGAAAAATTGCAATAACCAATTTGTGCTGGCTGCAGGTTGTTGAGATGGCATGTTTTTAAAAGCGGGCCACTCCAGTGTCTCACTCCACTGACTGCAGCCAAATGATGTGCACACAACATGCCAAACAAAATTCAAACTGCTTAGAAAATCATAGCTATCAGGTTGTGCCAGTTGGTCCAATCCTGATGCTAGTGAATGAACTCCCTTTGACTTCACAAGGTTACTATCTCCATGCATCCTGCTCTTCCTAGATATTGAAACTAGATGCTGGGGTCCTTTTAGACTCAAACTATTAGCTGCTTATTCACTTTTGAATGTTAATAAACAGCAATGCCAGTCATTGGTTCTGGTTTAGAAGAACCCATTCTTGGATGAACACTAGATCATTGTGTGATAGGTATCCTTAGAATGGAACAAAGCATAGATATTGGGAACTTTAAGTTAAAGTCTTTTGCTGTCTTAATAAGAGGTGAGCACAAATTTGATTTCCATCAGGCTATACAAACATCTACTAGGTAGTGGCTATAGACATTATTCTGGGTATAATATAACTTTAACCCAGTTTCACTTATTACAGGTCTAAATCTGGAGCTACTCTACTTAAGTCAGTACATTTGCACTGTTATAAAACTGGTATACGTGAGATTAGAATCAGGTGCAATGTTTAAAAAAGACAGGAGAAAACACAGCCTGGCTTAATAAATAACATTCAGTTTTCTGGACAGCTGGCAATCTACGTGCCCTAAGTGTCCAGTTGTAATGACCTGGGTCACATTTTAAGGATTTGATTAGCAGACTGACCAGACAGCCAGTAGCACCCAGGGTAAGTAGCTCCAGGCAGAGCCCTCAAGAATGGAGTGGGTTCTTCAAAAGGAGAACAACCTTCGACCCACAGTCATCATTTTGGCCATCAGGTCAACAGTTGTTTCACAGAACATCAGCAATTGTCTTTCTCCTTGTGTCAGGAGGCTCTTGAAACATTATACGAGGATAATTAAGTGGTGAATAAGGGTCAGTGTGGACAAATAAATCAAACTGATAGTTTGAACACAGACTGATTGAGCAAAAACAAGGAATTCCGCCATGCCTGTTATCGCAGCTCTTGATGTTAACTGACTTTGTTAACATTACATCCAAAGGCAGCAAGTGGAAAGCTTTGTGAGGAATCAAAAGCTGAGCAAAGAGACATGGGCTTTAATTGTTCAGCTTTATTTTTGAAATAAAGACATGCAGTGCATCAATTTAGCTGACTTTAATGGACCACAAAACTGAACCTATTCTTTAGAATGCTAATTGAGTTAGAAGATTCTTGCCTCTCGCAGAACAGGGCTGTAAGAAATGCCAGTGCCATAATCAGACTTGTCAGAAACTGGACTACAGTTTCACTGAACGTGAGCTAGAAACATCCACACATCGTGCAAGAGGAATGGATATAAACACACACACGCACACACACATATATATAAATTATAATGTAAGCTTGATATTGCAGAAATCAAAACAAAATGTTATGTTACAAACCCGCTAGATGGCCTCTATGAAAGCTTTCATGATCAAAAATTACAGAAATCAAGGTCATTAACTTATTCAGAGGAGTTTGTTGTGCAAAAAGGGCAGTCAGGCAGCTCTTAATTATTTTATTTTATTTTGAAATGGCCACACTATGCCCACAAATCAAAGTATTTCTTAAGAGAAAAATGTATTTGAACATCAATTGGTGTGTGAAATCGATTTTTTATTCAGACGTCAAGGGAAAATATCACCGGTAAAAAACAGTGGCGTTCAAGCTGCTCAGAGAAAGCCAACCCAGAGTTAGCAGAGTTTTTATCTGTTACGTTTTTGACATCGCACTGAAACTTCTGTTTGTTGGCTTAAAAAAAAGACCATTATGATAAAGCTTCCATGTGTGTCTCTGATGCTGTAGTTGCAGTCAACGGTATATGTGGCTGTTTAAACTTGTTCTTCCCCTACCAACATGTGCAGCTACAGTATATTACTTCTACTGTGTCAATAGTTGTGGTACAATGTACTACATTTTCAAATAATGGAAGAATTCTAGTGTTTGCGCCATTAGTGTCAGTGTCACTGTACTAAGATATGACTAGATTTTATAGATTCTTGTGTGGCAGCTTCTATTTAATGTGCTCTTTGATTTCAAGCATATGTACTTAATGGGTTATATCCTCTCTTAGTGTAAATCGGGGTAGCACCATTGATTTCAATGAAGCAATACCAATTTACATCCACTGTGGATCCAAGTCGTGATTTAGACAAAAACATAAACCCACATAGTTTAATAACATTTTATTAAAAAAAACCCAAACCACAACTTTACCATGCTATATTTTGGGAGGTTAGTCTAATATATTTCATCATAAAAAATGTATATCAGATCATTTATTCATCCATTTACAACAGTTAAAAACCCGCAATAAGTTATGAAATTAAAATAACATTGGAAATAAAATGATTTTTCTCTTATTTATACATCTCTCTGTGAAGTAGAGGTTTCAGTGTTTGTTAATATTATTATTGTTTTATTCATTATTTGTAGCGCTCTGTAAGTGTACATGACATGTTACAGACACATAAAATACAAGATTCCTTCCCCAAATATTTTACAGTCTAGTTCAGACAATTATAAAATATAGCATATAATATAATGTTCATAGTTTTTATGTGGCTTCACTTGGTTATTATGAAATACCTTTGTGTACATTTATTTTTGTATTGCAACAACTTTCCTTCAGACTAGATAATTACATATTTATTATTGTTGGGGTTTTTTATTGTAATGCACTGAATTACATCTTCAATGAGTCAGCTAACTATAAATACATAAGGGCGGATAGCTAACATTTAAAATAGCAACAGAATTATACAAAAGCATATAAATGATAAGGGATGAATTTAATGATAAGCATGCAAAAAAAAATCTATGGGAAACCTATCTATGAGCCTACATAAATTATGAGAGTTTGCTAAGAAAGGTGTAATGGATTATGGTGAAAGATGAAGGGGAGCTTATACCATAACCAATCAGCCTTTTTCTTAAAGGTCAGGACATTCTGTCTGGGTCCACTTGAGTTTTTGATTCTGCCGTTTCACTATTCAGTGGCACAATGTAACTGTCAGTCTCAACAACAGTTCCTCGATCCACTGGCTCCACTGCTCACAGGGCAACACACAATATTTCACAGCCACAAAACAATTCACCGTCTGCATAGGCGAACCATACGATTTCCATGGGGAGCAATATTGACACACCCTACTGAGTGTTCTTAGGGAGACACTGAAAAGCGCAACATCTAAAATCGGACTCTTGCTTTCCTATTCTTTCCTATTACTGAGTTACCAAATTGCATTTTAATGTTTTATCACCGTAAGATAAAATTAAATGCAAATGAACTCTCACCCTCCCACCCCTTCTTCTCATTTTAGCCGTTGGAGACTGTTTTACTGCTATGCAAAGTCTTCCCAGTCAGTATGATAGATATTAGGAAAAATTTACAACATGAATGTTGGTCTGTTTGGATTTTCCCCAGTGTTTCCCATATCAGCTTATAGATTTCTGTCTATAAGAGAAATCCAGAGACTGTCCTTGAAGGGCTACAGCGCTGGGCCCTGGCTCACTTTGGAGATATGAACTGATCTGCAGAGAGCGTGTGAAAACTGGAAGGATTTGACAATAGGCTGGAGAGTAATTTTAGCCATAAAGTTATGTGTGGCGATCAAGAAACGAGCTCTGCAGGTTACCTTGCTCCTAGCTTCCCTTGTGAGGCCCCTACCTAGGCTTTCACTCCACTAGTTTGGTGGGTGCTGAGTGTGACTTGCCTACACTAGCCTATTAAAACATGTTAGTTAGGATTAGCTAACCTCAGACCTTAAATGGAAGTCTAGGCATGAGTCTGCTGCACTTAATACTTTACAAGACTTAACAGCTTGACTTGCCTTTTCAAAAGCTCATTTTATCCCATAGTTTTTGCATTGCTTTGCCAGCTCTCACATTGTGCAGCAGCTGCAAACGGAAATGGGCACAGGATTGTTAACTGAGGCTGGTGCTGGAATTGACAGCCTGACCTCTGTGAAGACACAGATAGAGAAAAGCCCCTGTTTACTGTGACGCAGACACAAAAGAGACGAGAGGCTTCCTCCAAAATGAAACCCAAGACCAGTGACTTGGCTACGATAAGGGTTAATAGAGCAGGGTTTACAACGTCAATGCAAGGATTGCAATTCAAGGAATACACCTCTCAGTTCAGACTCTGACGTTGCACGTCCTCAACTTGGCACTTTTTATGACCATTAGAAAGGAAGTCTGGAGTTGAATGGGGATCTCTTCAGTCCCAAGCTAGCATCCTAATCACTGATCTATTCTTCTGCTCTTGCGAGGTGCTGATTGACTTCAATGGTGCTTGACATTTTGCAGGAGTACCTACACCTTGCAGGTTTAAGTCTATATAGTGACTTGTCATCAGCTGTTACCAAGACAAAAATGTCATGGATGTGCCTCCTGTGCAGTGGCAGGTTCCCTTTGACCTACCATCTTATCAATGGGCCCATTAAGTTACAATCCGCTTGTGTGTATTATTACTGATCTGCAAAACAGTGGGCACCATGCAGCTTTACAGTGTGTTGTAAAATGCATTCTGAATTATTAATCTAGAAAACAAAGGACTCAATCCAGAGCCCACTGCAAGTTAATGGGAATTTTGTCTTTAACTTCAGTGAGAGCAGAATTGGGCCCCACATGCATGTAGCTGCTTTTCAGGTGCTTTTAAAAATATATATTCATATTTTACAAGACGGGAACCCTTACTCTGTATGCCATGAATGGATGTTAACAATAGACTTAATTAACATATTTTGGCTCCAAAATGCTAAAAGTGTATAAATATTCCTATGCAAGGATGCAAAAGTTACTGCAGATACACAACAGCATTTTTCAAACCTCTATAACTTGGCAATTTTACGCTTTGTTTAGTGCTTGTTATGTACTGCTTTCAAGCAAGATGATAGAAGCAATCATAAGCAGGGTAGGGTCTCTTTTTATTCTTATTTACTACAAACAACCAAGCTATTTCTGAAATCATTGTTCTAAAAACTTGTGATTTTAGGAAAAATCTGGGCTGAAATCCCTCTAGGGGAAATCCACCACATTTCCTAGGTAGCACTGAAAATTGTAGCCCCAGGAACCTGATTAGGCTCAGTTATATTCCTATGTCTGAGTTTCAACCTCCTGAAAACTGGAAGTTGTAAGAGAAGCAGTAGCAGTTTCTTTACTGGCAGCACTTGTACAATATTTAAAATACCTGCTTTAAGAAGGCACTATGTGAGAGGACATTAATTTCCAAAGGTATTAGTTTGTCTCACAGATCAATATTTTAATGGAAATACATCCCTAAATTATGTGGTTATTTTACTTAAGTACAATAGCAAAGTGTGTAACCAGAACTGAAATACCAAATGTGGACTCATTTCAATAATTCTCACTTTGGGTCAACAATTTATGAAAAACGCTGTATTGAAAATATATTCTCTATGTTCTTTTGATTCTTATTTAGATTAAAGCCATGTTAGGCCACTCTTATAGTGTGAAAGAGCCTTAAAATATGAGTAAATTATATTTTACTCCTGGGGGAATTCTGCACCACTGTGCATGCGCAGAATTTATGTCCCCAGCAAATCTTTTTGCTTTCCCGCAGAAAAATGACTTTGTGATGGGGAAACAAAGGGAAGCCACAAGAGTGGTCATGCAACCCTCCCCAGCAGTGTTTTGGGTGTCCAAGGCAGCCAGCAGAGAGGTAAATCACTGTGGGGCAGGAGGTGGAACCGGGGAAGACTTGACTGGTGATTCTTGCCTTGCACCAAGCTCAGCTGCTAGTCCCTCTTCCCCTGCATTGCATCTGGGAATGGGTCAGACCCACCTCCAGATTTCTCCCTTGGCTGCAGGAAGCAGTGCAAACTCCACCCTTCCCTCCTCCCCCCGCCCCCCACTCCTTCCTGCACCCATCACTCTCAGCTGCAGGAGGGGATCCCTGTACAGGGAGCTGCTTCCCCATCTACCCAACCACCATGCATCTTCCCCTTATACCCGGACCCTCCCACCAAGCCTCACACTCCTGCACTCAGAACCCCCCATGATAAGCCCCACACCCCCTGTACCTAGACCACACCCACAAGCAACCTGCACCCAAATCTCCACCACACCAACCCCCAACCAGCTGTACCTGGATCACCACCCCACTGAGCCCCACTACTCCCACACTCAGACCCCCCTGCCAAGCTTCTATTCCCCCCACACCAACCCTCCCTCCCCTCTGCTGAACCCCAACTACCTTCACCTGGACCCCCCTGCAGAGTCCCATTACCATTGCACCTGGAGCTCCCCAACAAGCCCTTATGCATCCAAATCCTCCACTGAGCCACCTGTAGCCAGATTGCCCCACACCTAGATCCCTCACACTAAGCCACTCCACATTTGGATCTGCTTTGCTGAGCTTGCCTCCCACACCTGGGGTGTTTCTGGGGGTATGCCTAGTCCTTGCATTGTGTCAGGGTTGGGTGCAGCCTCACTGCTCAGTCCATGTCCCAGAGGGAAGGGACCTGCACAGTGATCTCCCACCTCTGTTCAGCCAGTGGCCTGAGCTCCCCAAAGCCATGCTGGAGCCTCCACATTTCTCTGACAAATAACATTTGCAGAATTTTAAAATATTGTGTGCAGAATTTTTAATTTTTTGGTGCAGAATTGCCCTCAGGAGTAATATTTACACATCCACTTTAAAGTAACTTTATATTGCAAGAGGAAGTCCTGGCTCCAGTGGGAATTTTGCCATAGACCCGTGGAGTCAGGATTTTGTTTCTAAAGCAATGCAAAGTCGCCTCAGTATAAATGGAAATCAAGCCCCTATTCCAAAAATCTATCGCCTAGGGGCTTGCTCAGCTTTCAAAAGCTACTTTTGCAATGAAAATGTGGTAGTTGAGTCATTTTTATTGCTATTGATCAGTGGTATGGTATTTGACATTTGCTGCTTACAAAATAAGCAGCTTGATCACACTGTCCAAATATCTGCAGAGATCCCCTGGGAGAAAGGCTGAGTTTGTTTTCTACTTTTATCGGAAAAGATTACATGTAGAATATAACACTGTGCAGGAGAGAATCAAAAAATGTTAAATTTAGAATGGAACACCATACGTAAGAGAATCTCTCCTGGGGGTGTCCCTATCATAGTCTACAGAGTGCCATCCTCAGATTCTAACAGATGCCCAACAGAGAAGTTCCAGGCCCTAAACCTCACTGTAGTCTCTTGTGTTAATGAGGACTCTTGATGCAGTTTAAGGTACACTGAGCAGCTTTAAATCAGTGCTCATCCTGCTGAGGGAAAGTTTACAATGGATGTGCAGGCCAGTCTGTTAGCATTCCAGATGTGGTGCCTGTACCCTGTCTATGACCAGCATTCATTTCTGCACTCCACAGCTGGTCCATGTAAATGTGCCATATTGCAGCCCATCTGCTCAGAGAGCACACAGTGGCCCATCTCTCTCTGACAGTGGACCATTTTATTGAACACTATAAATATTGAAATTCATAGGCATGAAGCAGCAGATTTTTAATGTTACTTAGAGAGACATTTGAGCCACAACCTTTGGCAGCAGCACACACTGTTAGTATCTCAGTACACTGTGCACCATTTGGTTCAGACTCATGAACAACTTTTCCAGAGATTTCATGGCTCTCCAATCCCAGGTAAAATGGAGTACAGACCCTATGGGATGATATTTAGTGTGAATGTCACCCTGCATACAATGTGCATTTGGGATATGGACTTTCCAGCTCTGTGCTGTGTTAAACCATATGTTAATGTTTTTATACTCAGAAAAGATTAGACTGGGGACCAATAAAGTTTCAAAACTACAAATAATAGGCTAACCATAATGAAATGTGAGGTATTCCTTAGCCTGTTTTTTTTTCTCCCAAAGTCTCTGTAGTTTTCATTTTTGAAATGGCAACACTATATTTTGCTAAAGGAAAACAGCTTATTCATATTTTATAAGCTAATATGTGCAAATTTTGTACTAGAGAGTAAACATCTCCATTAATTTGAAATTACTGGCATCTGATCTGGAAAAGAAACAAAACACTGCTTTGTGGTTTTTCTCTTTGTTGCATAACCTCTAGAAAAGTCTGCAGTTAGATGGAAAATGCCCACACCAAATACAGAGTCACATATATATTTTCTGTGGATTTTCTCTCCTTGTCCAGGCAGAAAGTCTTTTTGAGATTAATCCTTTTCCTTTTGAAGTTAAGGGGAGTTTGGGCATTGACATTAATTAGAGCAGGATCAGGACCTTAAGAAAGGGAACTTAATTAAAAATGAATGTGACATTTAAAATGTTCGGAAACACTGAATTACATCATGCCCATGTACAGTAGCTGCGGGAATTAGAGAAAAATGCTCCCACTGTGGCATTTGTTTTGTTCACGGCTTGTGTAAATCCCTTAATATGTCAAGCAGTCTGAAAAGTTGTTCATGTATATTAATTACATGAAGAACTGAACACTAAGAAAAAAGATCAGATTGGAATATTGTTCTGGCACGTATCTCTCTTAGAACTGTGCTGCTTTGTAAGTTTGCTTCATTATCATTTTTCAGTTGCTCAGTTGTCTTTGTTACAATTAAAAAGAAACGACATCTTTAATAGTGAAGTTGTAACATTCCAACAATAAGCTGTGTCATTGTTCAAACAGTTCCCTGAGTTCCCAATCAGCAGTGTTATGTAAGGTGGCAGGTTAATAAAAGCGACACACTGAAATCATTTGTACCAGATTATCTCTCCTTCCAAACTCTGACAGATGCTAAGTCCAGCTGGTAAAAAAAGTTTATAGGCGAGTTGGATCTGGGGCCTTCACACACTCCACAATGTTGGCTACCGATGCTTGTTTTAATGAGTCACGAATTGCCTGTTTATCTTCTGCTCCCTGCTGTTTCTGCATTTTCTCTTCCAGAACAATCCTAGAAACACATGCTGCTACAGACGCTGGAGCAATGTGTGTAGACATTTGAGCCAAATTATTATAAAGAACTCTTTCTTCTCTGATATTAAAAAAAAGGGGTGAGAATTGCACATTGCCTAGCAAATCGTTATCTCAGATGTTCACTGTGACATGCTCAATATGGCCTACCAGAGAAAGTTGGAGACATTTGAAACCTTAACAACTACACAAAATGACACTGTAATTGGCGGGTTTTGTTGTTCATGTTCTGGCTCTGCTAAAACTACTCTAAACACTTTGTTTAATGATATTACATTATGACAACACATGGCTTCTATAGAACAAGTCATCATGTTTAACATGCAACTACACAGGAAAAGTAGCAACTGGCCAGCAAACAGAACCAGTTAGAGGCATTTTTCAGGTCTCAATTCCAATTACAAAAATGCGGTAACAAACAAACAAAATAGAGGCAGTACAGCATCAACTTGACTGTATGGGGATGTACTCACTTCCCATCCATTTCCAGTTGCCATAACTACAGGTACCTAAACCCAACAGGCTAAATCATTTCCAAAATGCCGCCTGCAGAAAGGTGCCTTCCTGGAAGTAATGTCGCCATAGTGCCTAATTTGTGATACGTCAGTGTCATTCCTTGGGGCTGTTGGTCTAATACCCTTCTACCTTGTCTGGTCCTTTACATCTGTGCAAGGTGTAAAATGCTGCATCCATTCTAGGTAGTGTTTTCATATGTGTAAATGCCTCTACCCAATGGGGAACTGGGCCCACGAGAGTGAGAACAATGTAAAAAACTATCATTGCTCATTAGGTAAGCAAGCATTGGTCAGTTAGTAAATTAGCTATCTCAAAAAACTGGCTTCTGAACACTACGTCCAAACATTTTTCTTTATTTTCTGGGTGATATTGAAATAACATTACTACCAAATACCCCAGAACAGCTATGATATTAATGGCATGGTATAGTGTTTAAAGGGGCACTGTTGAGAGAAAAGTAACAAGTAAAAAAACCCAAATCCGAACAATTTAGCTTAGTACAATGAAAAGAATTCTTTAAATCTAATTTTTTTCCACCATTTATGTTATTTATTGTCATTATGAACTTCACTATTTGGACAGTCGAACTAAATTATTAATGTAATTAGCTACTTGGTACTCACCTCCTTGGATATATAAAAGATTTCTAATAATTCAAGAAGTGGTCCTTCTGCGTCCTGCCATTACAATTAAAATTACAGTAACACCCAGAGCATAGTAATACACAATAGACATCACTCCTACAGTGCTGCAGTAACAAAAAATGCCTGACCCAAAGCCCACTGACATCAATGAAAAGACTCCTATTCATTTCGACAAGCTTTGGATCAGGCCCCTGTCATAAGTGTGAAGTAGCCTAGAATTAGTGTTTACCTGTAAGGGGTTAAGCTAAAGGTAACATGAGAGGTGGACAACTGACCAATGAGAAATTCCTCAGGAGACAAAGGATTTTAAGTTTCAGTTTCTCTATGGCTCTCTTTCTGTTCACCTCGGCTATGGGATGAATACAGCCATGTCTTTCACTGTAACTATAGATTCTATCAAGTATTGTAGTCAGTAAGTTTATCTTCTTTTTATCACTTGGAGGGTTCTCAGTGGTGAGTGTTGGCTGGGTGCTTTTTGATATTGTAAGCTTCAGCAGAGATATTAACTGTGGGAGAAAGTTGCCTCGGGGGAGAGGTTTGGTTTCTGAATCCTTTTGTTGATTATGGTAGATGCTGTTTTATTGATGGTTATAAGGGATTTATTCCTTTCTTCTTTTCTTTTATTAAAATCTTTCTTTTAAGAATCTGGCTGCTTGTTTTCCATTGTGTAAGATCCTGGTTTTGGATCGGGCACGTCTCGCAGGAGCAGGCGAGGTTTGTTTTTTTTTCTCTCAAGCTTCCCAGGGAAGGAAGAAGTTTGGGGGGTTAGTGGAAAGGGAAAGAAGGGTCCCAAACTACCCTAAATTGAGTTTGGTGGTGGCAGCAGTTAGTTCCAGGCACAGAAGAAGTTGTGTTCTGGGGAAAAACATTTTCACCCAAGCTGGTAAAATAAGCTTTGGGGGGTTATTTCTTTTTTCATGCGGGTCCCCACATCTGTACCCTAGAGTGGGGAGGCAATCCTGACAGCCCCAAATATTGATGTGGATCCCCCTTTCCCTCCCAACTCCAAGGGTCTGATTTGTAACAGGATGTAAAGAGAGATTTCCAAATGCACTGTAGATGTGCCAGCACACCAACCTCTGGAGTATTAACAACAGTTCTAAATAGACATGGGGGACAGAAACTATATGCTTTTATGAAACATCCGCTTGCAGTGATTAGGCTATTATAGTATTATTATAATAATGCCTAGAGGTGCTAGTTCCCACTCTAGAGAACTTACAGTTTAAATAGACAATAGACAGGACGAGGGAACATAGGTACAGAAAGGTGAAGAGTGTTGCCCAGGGACACATAGCAAGTCACTGGCTAACCCAGGAACAGGACCTCTGTTTCTTAGGGTATGTCTTCACTACTCGCCAGATCAGCAAGTAGTGATCGATCTTTTGGCAATTGATTTACCGCGTCTCATCAAGACATGATAAATCGATCTCCAACGGTGCTCCCATTGACTCCGGAACTCCAGCTTGCCGAGGGGCGCAAACTGGAGTCAACGGGGGAGCCTGCTGCCGACCACTGCCACCATGAGGATGGCAGGTAAGTTGGCCGAAGATGCGCCGACTTAAGCTACGTTATTCACGTAGCTGAAGTTGTGTATCTTCAGTCAACCCCTCCCACAGTGCAGACCAGCCCTAAATCTCCTGACTTCACCCATTAGAGCACAATGCCTCAGTCTATGACTGCTGTCACCACTTGGGCTGCCAGTCAATCTATGTTGTATTATAATAACCTCTATAAATGTCTGTTTGCCCTAAATGGGCTTCAGCATCAGTTACTTGCTACTGAACTTCCTTTCAGCTCCCAGCTCTGCCATTAGGAAAAAGTAGACTATGACACAATTTCCACATCCTTCAGACATCCTTTAGGATTGTTCCTAGTAGAGACCTGTACTAAATAGTCTACATCTTTATAAGAACATCTTCAACAATAAAGTTTATTTCGTGGTCTTTCGTGAAGTGTGTGTTTTAAAAAATTTATTCCATGGCATCCATACTGCCCATTTATGATAAACCAGATTGCTGAAAGCAAAGTGTATGAATGCAGTGGGCCATCTCGAGCCTGTGTGCTGGGGATCTCTGTGGGAACAGAGGGGAAAGAATCATGTCTGACATCTAAAGTAGACTTTGCCCTGTCACTCTTGCTTTGCAAGATGTGATGGCCCATGCATCCATGCAATGGCAGGTTTATCTATCCCGCTCTCCACAGAGCCACCTTGTGCAGCTGTTCAGGAAGCCCTGGTGAAGCTGGATTCTGTGTGCTGATTCAAGCCGTGGTGCTCACCATTCAGCATGCTAAGCTGCTTTGGTTCGGATGTATCTGAAGCCATTCCACACAGCTGGATGGTTGCTCTTGGATGCAGCATCTGGAACATGTAATGTGTAGCTGTGTTGGTCCCAGGACATTAGAGAGGGAAGGCAAGTGAGATAATGTCTTGTTTTGGACCAACTTTTGTTCATGAGAGAGACACGTTTTTGAGCTTATACCAAGTTCTTCTTCAAGTCTTTATAGGCCCATTAGCCATTTCATAGGAAATAAATGTTAGGACCAGATGAAGCAAAAAGGAAAGAAAATGAAAGAAGACAAAAGTCATTTAAATCAGCCCCAGAAGCACCAGGAGTTTTCCTCAACAACATCTGGAATAAATGGTGTGATATAGACTGCAAAAATTGAGACCTTATTTTTTATTCCAAGGATGAGATCCTCAGCCCCGGGTAGGTTACCTTTGCACAGTGCAGCTGCACAGGGAAATCCTCAGCTGACAGACGGGTGCTCTCCTCCATCCTCCTCCTGCTCCACACATTGCACTGCCAAAGGGGGCATTCAGAGTGATCTTGGGTTGGGGGGCGGGGGATGTCAGGGTAGGGACAGAGTAGGGAGCTATTTCTAAGGCCAGTTTGATTCCTGACAGTCCCCAAGATCAAGGGAGGTGGAGGCTGAAAACTCCCTATGTCTGTCTTACGTGCTCTGAATACCCAGGGTTCTCAAACCCTAAGTACAGATCTCACTGGGCCTAATCTTGTGAACTGCAGAGCCACCTCAACTCTGGCTTAGTGAAAATAATGATATGGTGCATCTCTTGACCAACACAGTGTTTATTATCTTTTCTTTGATGCTACAACAGCGGCTCCCGAGTTCTCAGGTTCCATTTTGTATCTGTCGCCTGGCTAAACACCCTTATTGATGTCCTCGGCAAGACAGGGTAAAGAGAGCATTTCAGCCAGCGTCCCCAATTATTAACAGAATGTTTGGAATTCGTCTATTCTTTGCACATGGGAAACTGTATGGTCATTTGGCAGATGTTGAAGCCCACTGAGTTTATATCCAGCAGCTTGCAAAAACAATGGATGTCATACTCTGCTTAACAAAATATATGTCAGGGAGAGTCCATCATCTGTGCTAGCGAAGTGAAACTTATCCCTGCTAATTACTCACTGTCATTCTGCTAAAGGAAGCACCATAATTCCACAAACTTATTTTCTTTTCAATCCCATCTTTCATCAAATCAATGTGACGCTCCCATGAGTGCAGACTCAGTTATTTATAGCAATGCCTTATGCCTGCATTCTCTTTTTATTTAGTGGGTTTAATAATATGCTAATAACAGGAAGAAAACATACATATAAAATATTGTAAGCATCAAGACTTGGAAGGTGAGGGTAAATTTGGCTCCCAACCATGAAATCTTATTCTGCAGTTGCCTTCTTAATGGCATCTCTCGAGGTCAGTGGCTTTGAATTCTCCCAATTGTATGGGGTCACTCTGGCAGCACTGACCAAGTAGAAAAGATTGAGCCAGGGGAAACAATGGCAGAAGTCACCCTTTAAATGTCCTGCCTTCTATATCGTGCAATTGATCCCAAGGCTCCCCACTACGATGTCACTGTTTGACCAGTTTGCTTTAAAACAGCTTAATTAGCTGAAAGGAAAGCTATGTCTGAGCATGTTTGTGAGAAAAAAACAAAAAGCTCTTCCCTTTCAGAAAGCTCATGCTCTGTCTTGTCGGAAATCTCTGGTTCTGAAATGAAACAACATTCCTTTCATACAGAATTAAGTCCCTGACAACAATTTTTCCTGGATCGGGGAAACAACTGATTCTATAATGTATTGATGTTGACATTTTTATAGTTGTTTGTTCTCAAAGCCTGTTTTCCCTGCATCTTTGTTAAATATAGGAATTCAGTGGGGAAAGTTCACAAATCAGTAAAAGCCACATTTATTTCCTGATGTGAGAGGAGATGTAAACCAATCAAAACCAATTCAATACTTTACTGTTACTTCTGTTTTACTATCCAGGCCAGTGGCAAGAGAACATCCAATTTTTGCACAAATATCAAGCAGAAATAGGAACCTTTAAATCTTATATTTATATGCTTTCTCTCCTAAAACCCACCCAAGAAACTAAGTAAATGAAAATTCACATTAACAGAAGACACACTTCTAATTTCAGCAAGGAACAAACTGGAAATAAAGGTTCCAGGTAGTCCTGCACTCCTTACTCAGGAAAACCTTGTACTGAAGTCAATGATAAAATGTTTGGTCCAAGGATCAAACCTCAACTTTGTTACTTTACTTTTCGAGTTAAAATGCCTGAAATTGCCAATTGATAATTTAAAATAAAAGATGTAGAGGAATTTATTGCACGTCTTATACTTTGTCATTTGTCTTCTCTGAAATCTGAGTTTCAGTCCCATTGTGGGAAGGTTAAGGTAATTTTTTTGCCTAGTGTATATGGGAAGACCTGTTAGGCTCTGTAATTTTTGGTGTTTTTTAAGGTGACTATATATTCCCAAGAAACCCCAGTTCAATAGCAAGAGAATAGTACTACATATACTTACTTTTCATCTTGAATTTGTTTTACAAATATTAATCAATTCATTACCTCAACAGGAATGTTTTATGGCTTGGAAAGTAGTTATAGATAGGTAAACTGAGTCACAGAAAGATTAAGTAACTTGTCCAAGGCCTCAGGGAGATTTAGTGTCAGAGCCAGAATTAGTGCTCAAGATTCTCATTCTTGGGTTCAGATAATTAATCCATGGCTCCCTCACAGTGAACATTTTGTGTGTGTTGTGATGGTGTTGGCACAGGTACCAGAGGGGAACACTTACACCCAAATCATTGCCAGGGGTCATCTAGTTAGAAAATGCTAGGATTAGGGGACATACGCATTCCTAATCTCCCAGTTCAGCAGATCAAGGCTCCAATTGTAAAAACACCTACACATGTGACTAACTATATGCAAGTCTATAGGTTCAAGGAAATTACTCCCATGTGTAAAATTACTTATGGGAGTGTTTGCAGAATTGGGGCTTTATACAATTTTTCTCTCTTTTTTGAAAATTTAGGAAGAAAAGAATTTCCCCCCACCTCTCCCACAAACCACCCTACGAAATGACTGCGACCTTCTTACTTTTCACTGACAGGAGTATGAATTCATCAGATGCCTTCATTTTCTTGTGCATTTGTCTGAAATTTCAGTCAACTACAGCTCATTTTCTCAAGTGCAAAACTATAATGAACAGGTTTTTTTTTAAAGATGCATTTTGCTTACATTGCATGAAGAATTGTAATCGGCAAATATGAACAAAGATGCCGTCCTTCACTGCTGATCTCCAAATCTTAGCTAAAACAAGATGATGTCTTTGCAGAGAAATATACTCCCAATGCATTTTACCTCAGGTTTTATATGATCAGTTGTTCTCCTCTATTTAGATTTTTTGAAAGGTGAAGGAAAGGATGATTAAGCCAGAAACAAAGTCAGTAATTAGCAGTATAAATCTCTCAGTGATTTTGGTAGGTCACAAAATTAACTGGTACAGACTTTGGACACATCTGCTCTTTTGGCAACTACTGTCCTTTCTGTGCTTTCTCATTGGCTGACGCTAATCATATGATAGGTCTCCTGGACCTTATTTGTGTTCCCAAAGCTAAAGGCAGGCACAGTGATGAAACCCTTCATTTCCAAAATACTAAAACATGTTCCAGAATACAGCGCTCCCAGTAACTGACACACAGTGTCACATTTTTTTTAAACACTGCAGTCCTTTCTTAGGACACATGAAGGGGAGAAAATGTCGGGGGGTTATTGTGTATCGCTGAGCTGGAGCACACTGCATTGCAACACTCACACTCAGGAGCACATTATCAGTCTTAGGGAAACGGTGACTAGATCTGCAGCATCACAGGCTGTTGTTATTGAAGGAGGAAAGGGGCCATGCCCACAAGGTGGCATCAATGGTGCCATCTTCAAAAGGGGCTGCTCCGTTTTAATCTTGGCTAGAGGTTTGATATCCTGGAGGCAGTGTAGCAAACGGCATAGAGCTCAGGTAAACAGGAAAATAGGAAGAAGTAAAATGAGTTGCCTGTTTTAGTCCTTAAAATGTGGGTTTCCAAAGGAAATTACATTGAGGCAATCAGATGTTGTGAGGCATCAATTCTTGCCAACTGCACTGTCAAGAAAGAGGCCAAAGGTCAAGTGCCTTCAACAAAACCACATCTGATTTGCTTGTTCTAAATAATTCTTTCACTTGCGAGTCTGTCATAAGATATCATTATAAAATGTTAATGAAACATTTATATTCTACATTGTTATATATAGTTATGTGATGGAGCTAATAGGGTCTCAGCTGTATAATCTATAAAACGCATAGCACAAAATGGAAAGCTGTGAATTGTAGGGATTATAGTTATGTGCCTCTTTTCTTATCGGCTGCTCACATCCCCAGGCTATTTTGTTACAATGCAGAATCGACTCTGCAGTGATGAGTGACTGCAGCAAAAAGCACAACGGTCCCATCAGAAACCAACAAATGCAGTGGCCAGAGCTGTGGGGAACATGGTGTTTTGTTCTTCACTAGGAGTTGCATGGCATTGCCGTGGGTTTCACTCCTCATGGGTTTGAACAGCACAAGTTCTGCTGTGCATTTAGGTTTCAATCCCTCAAAATGCAAAGCAAAACTGAACTGAAATTCCTGGCAGGCTTCTTCTTGTTTGTGATGGAAGCTTGCAGAGCCATGAGTTCCACAAGCCCTGTATGGAGAATGAAAGCTTGACCTAGGTTCTTATGAAAGGTTCATGAATCTTGGAGACACTTCTTAGGAACATGCGTGTGATGCTGTTGAAAGCAGATGGATTTTGTGTGATTTCTAGTTTCACTGCAAACATTCAGCTCATCTCTGGTCACGAATAGTGCACTATAAAGATAAAACTCCCAATGACTTCAGTGAGAAGAGGATTGGGTCACATCTGACTAACATATATCACTCAATGCAAAGCAGTTGAGAGACAGGATATAGCAGGCAAGGGCTCATTCTTCAGATTATTTACCGTAGAGGATAGACACTGCACAGGGAAGACCAGTTGAACACTTGCCCTAGAAAGCAGGGATGATCACTAGCTGTGCTTTGTTTAGGGAAACCTGCAGAGTCATTGTGTCACTGGCTCAGTGCTATTCAAGAGAGAAAATAAAAAGAAAGAGATTTAAGAAGATGTATTAATTTTGAAAGTACCCCCATATATTTTACCATTTAATTTGGGATTGTCTACCTTCTTTTCTCTCTCTCTATGGGCAAAAAGGGCCATACTGAGACCTCTGGGGATGAAGTTTTGCTTCTTGCAGTTGCTCAGGAAGTAGATGTCACTGTTAAGTTTTGCTTCTTTTTTCTTCACGTTGTGGAGTTTCCATTTCAGAGGGCTAAATTCGATATCTTCCAAGAAGGGACCACCTCAGATGAGAAATCATCGCATACTCCCACACACTGGAGGGGGGAGAAAACAGGAACATTAACTGAAAATTATGCAAGCAACCCAAAACAACTATCAATAAAACCCTGATGACAGCCACCTAACACAAAATCAAAAAGTGGAACCCATTACAGCTACTCCACAATCCAGAAAACTCTATATCTGGGAGAAACCATGGCACAAGTGCTCACCAGGTGGAGATTACATGACACCTGAACATTATCAGTTTGTCAAGACTATCCCTCACTAGAGCTGAATTATCTGTACTTTCTAAGGGACTCAGCTTTTGCCTCACCACAGAACCTGCCATGGAGAACTAGAAGAATTCTTCCACTGTCTTTGCCTCATAGAATTCTTTCACAGCAATGAAATTCTTTCACAATTACCACATTCCTGTCAACAATCATTAAAAAAAAAAAGAATCATCTGACTAGACACCACAGAGCAGATAAAACCATGCTCTTGATCATTACATTGATTACTTCAGGAAAAAAAAATGATTGTGAAATCCTTAACAAACATCACATCCACCACAATCTCTACCCCACTGAGAAGACAGCCATATAGTCCCTGAAATCTAATCACCAGATAGTGAGCAAACCAGCAGTCAAAGGGGGCACCACTGAAGTCCTCAGCCATGATGACTATGTTAATGAGGCCAACCAACAACTGTCCAACATCACCTGCTATAAAGAATTCAAAGAAAACCCTACACCACAGTTTATCTGGGCATTTAAGGACATCATCAAATCTTTCCCCAAACAACTCCAGGAGAAACTCTACAAATTCATCCCCCATAAACCCAAACCCGGGGACCATTTACATGCTTCTCAAGATACACAAACAAGGGAACCCAGGCAGACCCATCATATCTGGTCGCAGAACTCTTATTGAAGGAATATCTTAATTCATAGAAGCCATTCTCAAACCGTTCACCACACAAATGGCCAGCTTCCTCCAGGACACAACTAATTTCCTTCACAAATTCTGCAACATTAACAAACTCCCTCAGAACACCATCCTCTCCATTATGGATATAAATTCTCTATACCTCAAAATAATGTAATAACCTCACAATGATGGCCTAGCTGCCTGCCTCAAACATTTACAAGACAGTGGACAACACTCAGATATCCAGCCCAAACACACCACCAAACTCATCCATCCTCAGACATAACAATTTTACATTCAACAATAAACACTTTGTCTAAGCCATGGGAACAGCCAAGACTACTAGGATAGCTCCCCAATATGCCAAATTTCTGGACAAATTGTAGAATCATAGAATCATGGGAATGGAAGGGAGATTCCCTAGTTTGTTTATGAGAAGGTCATATGAGACACTATCAAAAGTCTTCTAAATTCAAGATATACCACATTTACCACTTCCCCCCATCCACAAGATTTGTTACTCTATCAAAGAAAGCTATTAGTTTGGTTTAACACATCCATGCTGACTGTTACTTATCACCTTATCTAGGTGTTTGCAAATTGATTGCTCAAGTATTTGCTCTATTATCTTTCTGGTTACCGAAGTTAAGCTCACTGGTCTGACTGTCTTCTGGTGTCCAGTTTGTCCTTATTTCAGTTTTTATAGATGGACACTATATTTTCCCTTTTCCAATTTCTGGATCCTCTTCCATCTTTCATGACTTTTTGAATATAATTGCTAATGGTGCACATTCCTCCTCAGTCAGCTCCTTAAGTATTCTAGAATGTATTTCATGAGGTCCTGGTGCCTTGATGACATCTAACTTGTCTAAGTAATTTTAACTTGTTTTCCTCCTATTTTAGCCTCTGATCCTACCTCATTTTCACAGGCATTCGCTATGTTAGACATCCAATCACTACTAACCTTTTAGATAAAAATTGAAACAAAAAAGTCAGTTAGCACTTCTGCCATTTCCACATTTTCTGTTATTGTTTCTCCCCACCCCACCTTATTGAGTAACAGGCCTATCCCGTCCTTGGTTTTCCTCTTGCTAACGTATCTTTCAGGATCCATGGATCCTCACATCTGCCTGTCACAACATGTGGTGTACCTCAGCCAATGCACTAAATGCCCCAATAACAACTATGTGGGTGCAAACAGGTAATCACTACACACTCAAATCAACTCACCCAGGAAAATGATAAAAGACAAAAATAACCTATCGCCTGTGGGTGAACACTTTTCACAAAGCGACCACTCTGTATCTGACCAGTCAAAGGAAAACTGCACCACACTTTTGAAAGACAAACCTGGGAGCTTAAATTTATAACTCTGCCAGACAGCAAAAATCACGGACTGAACAGAGACACTGGCTTTATGGCTTATTATCATAAATCTGTAACCCTCTATCCCGCTCTTTTTGTCCGATGACTGCAGAGATATTAATAGGGCACTCTACCTTGAATGGTCCCTTACAATATGTGCTAACTACTTATGCTAAACAATCTGTTCTACCTTGCATTTAGCGGTGATGCTGGGAGTACTTTCCCAGACCCGAAGAAGAGCTCTCCGTGTGTCTTGAAAGCTTGTCCTTCACCAGCAGAAGCTGGTCGAATAAAAGATATGACCTCATCCACCTTGTCTCTATAGTACTGGAGAGCTCATCAAGGTTTTGACAGGGCTCTCAAAGCTGCTCCTGAGACTACGCTAAAAGTAACAGAATCCTAGGAAATCCAGTTCTACTATCAACGGATGCTGTTATCTTCGCTTGTGCTCAGCAGCAATCCTAAGACATGACTTGACTTCTGTAAATGAAGCCTTCGGAACAGTGTACCTGAGAGTTGCATGATATTGTATAAAGATTTGTTTAATTTTCCAATGCCAAATTCCAGGAAGTGGGGTCAATGCTGAGCCATTATACTAAAAATTCCAGCATCTGAAGCCCAAGACCAATTAGGCACTCTGCAAAGTTAAACACTGAATGAAAATAGTGAATCAGGGAATAATCTGACCAAAAATAAAGCTGCTTAGATTCAGTCCTTCACTTCAGTCAAGAGGAACAGAGGGTACTTGAAGGATTAGGACCAATAACTGTAAGTAGAGGCTACTAAATACTCAGCACTTCTGAAAATCAGGTAATTTTTATTTAGCAGCTTGATTATGGAGTTAGGTGCCCAACTTAAGACACCTATATTTGAAAATGTTGGCCCTAGTTTTTAGATACGTAGATTTTTAAACACAATCCCACTGTATTCATTGGACACTTTTGCCTTCAGCCCCACCCAGCGCTGATGGATTTTTATTTTATTTTTATTTTGATAAATATATTCACAGTACACATCCATGTATCCTTGACAAACCTCCTCAGTTCATTCACAGAGTTCCCCACTCACTTCATCTCTCATTTTTGCAGCACAAAACCTGTATGCGAACATGACGACGGCTCTGATGCTCTTTGGGAACATAGTGCAATTCAAAAGAACTTTGTTCCGAGGAGAGCTAATTTTCTTTCTTTCGTACCCCAACCATTGTTGAAGTGTCAAGGGAGCATCCCTCTCATCTCTCAGATTGATGGCATCGTCTAGGACTTCCCACATAGACAAGATAAACTAAAGGCTTCTGCAGACAGGTATGTAACTGTGGAGACAGCAACACTGCAGAAGAGGCCTCCTGATCAGAGGGAATGTTTGTCCCACAGTCAACTTTCTGGCATAGCGGTCACCTTTGACATGACTTGCTGAATAGGAGTTTGTTTTCTAATTTCCATGGTTCAGCCATAGGCCATGCAAAGTAAATACAAGTAAACGGGCAACAGTGGGTTCAAAGGAACATAAGACAAGTATTTCCCCCCTTGGAAGACAGTTTGGGTAGTGTTCACATGTGAATCAATCTGGTTTGGGTCTTTGAAGTGATTTTGATTAAGAAGAGTGGGGCTGAATACTGAAAATTGATGGGGTCAACAAAAGAGTAACCATCTTTCAGTGCATACTACTCAGCCGTATCGCCTGTACGCTGGCACGCAAAGTTGCAAATGGGGCTGGCACACAATACAACAGATCTTGGGAGATGTAACAAAAAATAAATACTTCCTGAAACAGGAAAAAGTGTAGCCAACCTGGCCTTGAACTATCTAGAAAAATGGGAATTAGCCCAGGGAAAGTCGGGGGAGAAATGACAAGAAATTCCTATACACTACATGGCTAAGTGTGCAGTTGTCAAATCACTAAAATGAGCACAAATCAAAATCTTGCACCACATGTATATGACCTTTTGTCTGCGAGATGACATGCAATTAATTGAAAATATCTCCCACAATGCTGGAAAGGCAATGGGCTGAGAACGTTCTGTCATGCTTAATGGGCACATTCAAAAGCACAACTATTCTAAGAAACAGATCCAAAAATATTTTAAAAAATGATTACATTGCACCTACTTTTACACCTAAGCACTTTATTCTTATTATTACAATTACGTATAGGAGCCCCAGTAATGGACCCCACTGTGCTAGGTGCTATACAAACACAAAATCAAAAAAAGTTCCTGCCTCAAAGAGCTTACAATCTAAATAACTTTCCGCCTGGACTTACTCTCACACATCATCTTGAGAAGCCACAAAAAACCACGTGCTTACTTACACCTCTCTACCGCTTCTCTAACCCTAGCCAAAAAATGCCAAATCCAAATGTAGAAAATCTCTCAAAAGAGAAATTGAACCATTTATATGGAAGACATTCATAGACTGACATAATATAAATGGCTGAGGAATCAATATCACAAAAATGATTTGAGTCTTGTGGTGGATAATCAGCTGAACATGAGACCCCAGTGTGACACTGTGGCCGAAAGAACTAATATGATCCTGGGATGAATAAACAAGGGAACTTTGAGTAGGAGTAGAGGGGTTATTTTTTACTTCTATATTTGATGGGTGTGACTGCTGCTGGAACGCTGTGTCCAGTTCTGGTGCCCACAGTTCAAGGATGTTGGTAAATTGGAGAGGGTTCAGAGAAGAGCCATGAGAATAATTAAAGACTTAGAAAACGTGTTATAGTGATAGATTCAAGAAACTCAATATATTTAGCTTAACTAAGGGTATGTCTACACTACCCACCAGATCGATGGGTAGCGACCCATTGGGGATCGATTTATCACATTTAGTCTAGACATAATAAATCAATCCCTGAGCACTCTACCGTCGACTACTGTACTCCACCGCCGCAAGAGGTGCAGGCGGAGTTGATGGGAGAGCAGCAGCAGCCAACTCACCACTGTGAAGACTCTGTGGTAAGTGGATCTAAGTACGTCGATCTCAGCTACGTTATTCTCTCAGCTGACGTTGCGTATCTTAGATCAATCCTCCCCCCCAGTATAGACCAGGGCAAAGAGAAGGTTAAGGGGTGATTCAGCATAGTCTATAAGTATCTACATGGGGAACAAATATTTAGTAATGGGCTCTTCAATCTAGCAGAGAAAGGTATAACACGATCCAATGGCTGGACGTTGAAGCCAGACAAACTCAGACTGGAAATAAAGTGTAAATTTTTAACTGTGGGAGTAATTAATCATTGGAACAATTTACCAAGTGGTGTGGTGGATTCCTCATCACTGACAACTGCATGATTGGATGTTTTTTCTGAAGATCTCCTCTAGGAATTATTGTGGGGAAGTTCTATGGTCCATTTTATCCAGGAGGTCAGACTAGATGATCACAATCGTCCCTTATGGTCTTGGAATCTATAAACTACAGAACACCTAGTTCCACTTTTTTAAGACTTCAACAGTAAGTTTCAATATATGACTTACTTCTCTCATATTTATACTGCTAATAAACAGAGACAAATTTAAGTTTTAAATTAGCGAAAACTGGTGTACTTTACACTTTGTTCTGACCCTTTCTGTAGATATGTTACACTAGCACTTCTGTCAGCAAAACTTTTGTCATTTTTCTATGTGAAAAAACAACCCCCTGAGTGACATAAGTTTTGCCAGCATAAATCCTCAGATGCACAGTGCTATGTTGGCGGGAGACACTTTCCTGCCCATATAGCTGCTGCCGCTCATTGAGCTGGTTTTATTGTGTCAACAGCATAAAGCAGCTACATGAGCGCTGTCATAACCATACAGCTAAGGGTAGCCTAGAATTCCACCTTACCTGTAAGGAATTAAGAAGCTCAAATAACCTGGTTGGCACCTGACCAAAAGAACCAACGGGGAAAGAAGATATTTTCAAATCTGCTTGGGGGGGGAATGGGGGAGGCTTTGTTTGTGCTCTTTGTGTGTGAGTTCCATTTTGGGACTGAGAGGGACCAGATAAAAAAATCCATCTCCTCTCACAATCCTAAGCAAGTCTCTCATATTACAAAAATTGTAAGTAAAAGTCAGGCACAGTGTGTTAGATTATCTTTTGTTTTAGCTTGTGAATTTTCCCTTTGCTAGAGGAAGGTTGTCAGGATTGCCTCCCCACTCTGAAGTCTAGGGTACAGATGTGGGGACCTGCATGAAAAAAGAAATAACCCCCCAAAGCTTATTTTACCAGCTTGGGTGAAAATGTTTTTCCCCAGAACACAACTTCTTCTGTATCTGGACCTGGTACGCTGCCACCACCAAACTAGGTCCAGGGTAGTTTGGGACCCTTCTTTCCCTTTCCACTAACCCCCCAAACTTCTTCCTTCCCTGGAAAGCTTGAGAGAATAAAAAAACCAAACCTCGCCTGATCCTGCGAGACGTGCCCGATCCAAAACCAGGATCTTACACAATGGAAAACAAGCAGTCAGCTTCTTAACAGAAAGATTTTAATAAAAGAAAAAAAAAGAAAGGAATAAATCCCTTATAACCATCAATAGAACAGCATCTACCATAATCAACAAAAGGATTCAGAAACCAAACCTCTCCCCCCGAGGCAACTTTCTCCCACTGTTGATATCTCTGCTGAAGCTTACAATATCAAAAAGCACCCAGCCAACACTCACCACTGAGAACCCTCCAAGTGATAAAAAAAAGGTAAACTTACTGACTACAGTACTTGATAGAATCTTATAGTTACAGTGAAAGACATAGCTGTGTTCATCCCATAGCCGAGGTGAACAGAGAGAGAGCCAGAGAGAAACTGAAACTTAAAATCCTTTGTCTCCTGAGGAATTTCTCATTGGTCAGTTGTCCACCTCTCAGGTTACCTTTAGCTTAACCCCTTACAGGTAAACACTAATTCTAGGCTACTTCACACTTATGACAAAGGTTTATTCCTGTTTTTTGTAACTTTGAAACTAAGGCTAAAGTGAGTTCCTCTGTGTTTTTGAATCTTTTGTTATCCTGTAAAGTCATCTTCCATCCTGATTTTATAGAGGTGATTCTTTTACCTTTTCTTTTAAAAAAAATTCTTCTTTTAAGGACCTGATTGATTTCCATTGTCCTGAAGATCCAAGGGTTTGGGTCTGGACTCACCTGTAGCAATTGGTGAGGATATTATTCTCAAGCCTTCCCAGGAAAGGGGTGTAGGGTGTGGTGGGATATTTTGGGGAAGATAGGGGCCATGTGGCCCTCCCTGAATGTTTGTTAAATCACTTGGTGGTGGCAGCATACTGTTCAAGGACAAGGGATTTGTGCCTTGGGGAAGTTGTAACCTAAGTTGGTAGAAATAAGCTTAGGGAGTCTTTCATGCAGGTACCCACATCTGTACCGTAGAGTTCAGAGTGGGGAAGGAATCCTAACAAGTGCTCTTACAGTGCTACAGCTGTATCGGTGCAGCTGTGCCACTGTAAGCTCGGAAGTGTAGACATGGCCTTACGCTCATAGAATATTCGTCCACTTGCTTCAATTTAACTTATACCTCCTTACATATCATCTTTGAATTTGGTCCAAAGTCTCCTGGAGCTGCATTTAAGGATGTCTGAGTAGGTATGATGAGCACAACAAGAGGGTCGAAAGAGAAATGTTTTATTACTTTTAATGTTCTGAGTATTCATTATTTGTTTAGAGCCAACGATTTGCTATGCATTGCACATTACACAAAGAGAAATACTGACCCTTTCCCAATAGTTTACAATGAGCAGAAGTAGAAACCAAAAAGAGGATGCAGTTAGGTGCTAGGATTGCTTCAGACTTCTAGACACATGTACAGTGGTTTTTTTAGGGCCTGGTGTATTATACTTACAGAATCTGCAGCAAATTCCTTGAATATCTGATTATCTGAGTTAAATTTTCTCCAAGTGTTCATTAATACTAATAGCGTCTTAGTGGAATGCATCATTAAAAGCTGACAATCTCTGTTATACAGCATGCTTAAATTGCCCAGAAAAAGAACTAAGTTACTGAGAAATTTGTTTCTGTACATTATTGGAATAACTGATGAGATTCTGTTTGCCAATAACATCACATTGTTTCTGACTTCATATTACCCCATGACATCTATCTTCTGTACAAAAGAAAGTGTGTTTAATAAATGTCTTACTCCAACTGTTGTTATCTTTGCATGGGAATAATGTGTTAAAAGGATCACAAATTCATGTTACTGCATGTACTATAGAGACAGCATTACTTGAGAAGAGATCACTTTTTCCTTAGAGGGCAGTGTAAATCATATTAAGAATCTGGCTAAGAAGTCTATCTCATGGAGGCTACAGGGCTGGGCTAGTCATTCTAGTTCAATTGCCTGAGTACAAGTCTTTTCTAGCATTCTCCTGCACGCACACTCCCTTGTGCTAGATGATGTCAGTTTTCACAACATGTTTGCAGCAGGGTGGAGCAGGAAGTGAAGCTGGTGATTTGATAGGTGTTGCTCTTCTCTCTGAATTAGTACTGAACTAACACCCCCTCAAGGTAAGGACTATTTGATGCTATAGGTGACGTCTTTCAGACAAAACAAAAAACTGAGTTATGAGCACTGGTGGTCATGGCAACATTTCTAAGTGGAAAGGGTCCTACCCAATGTCCAGAAAAGATGTTCTCTGTGGATTCTAGAAGTGCCACAGTGAGCAATAAAAGCTGGTGCTAGGCGAGAGTGCCCCGGTACTATGTTTCTCACAAAGTAAGTTAGTTTAGAACACAAAATTAAATGTCGTGGCACATGTAGGTACAAGAAACCTTAGAGCAGAACTTTTGAAGCTCTCACAGCTCTGATGAAAATATAATGAATTGGGCCTTTTGTTTTTAGTTTGAACTAGCCTTCCCCTAACAACCCTACCAAAATGGCCTATTAAACGAGCTAACTGAAATAAACACCACCCCCACGCCCTTGAGAATGGGGGCAGAAGATGCAGACACAGAGATCCCCTTATGCTCATTTTAATAATAGATATGGTAGTGATGATAGCACAACAACCAAGAGAGAGAGAACTGATCTCTCAAAGCATTTTCCAGTGAGAAATCTAGGATAGACTGTTTTGAGGCAGTCTCTTCTTTGGCTGCCCTCTAGTCCTGCTCAGACTCTTCTCAGAATGCTGCATCTTGCATATCAGACTTGAAATTATTCAGCCATTTCTGAACCGAGTTCACATACTGAGCCAGCTCTTCTACTGCTTCTGTTCCCAACCTGTGACCAGAACAGACTGTGAGTGTTAATGCATGTTCATTGGCAAAGAAAGGGAACATCAACAAGGGCAAAGGGCAGTGAGAAATGAACCAGGTTTCATGATTGCTCCTCACATCAGGCCCCAATTTCCCCCTCTTCCTCCTCCCCCTCCCACCCCCGTCTCCTATGTTGTCCACGCTAGCAGTTGTTGTCTGGATGGTGTGTTACCTTAACCCTCATTCTTTTGATGGAGATCTTTTTCTTTTTTGATGATATGTTGCATATGTGATAGAGGACACGGATTTCCCTGCACCAAGGAGTAATGCAAGCTTTTGAGACTATTTCCATGCATTTGTTTGGATTATGTAGTGCAACCTGGCTAGAACTGTCTGGAAAATGGGGGGAAAAAAACAAATTACATTTTGTTTCTATTTTTCATTGAAATTATCCAACCAGCTGTAACCCCTTAAAATGCATTCTGTGAAAACCAAGCCCTGTGCTTGTATACTGTCATCATACGTCACCATGACTAGCACTGATTGACACAATGAGGGCCTAATCACTTGAGGGTGGAAAGGGGAATAAGTCACACTCCAGATTAGTGCAAAATGTGGTCCTTTTCTACCTTTGTCTTGTGTTGTGCTGTATGGTTCTTGAGAACGTTTGCTCTGGAGGATCTGGGTGGTGCAGAGCCAACAGCCTGGAACATTTACTGTCTGGTGACTGATGTATAAATTGCTGCTTGACCACTGACTCACACCTTTGGGATGATGTGTGCACTTAGCGTGACTCAGCTTCCTTTTGGTCACACACGCCATCCTCATGTGCAAAACTCTGCAAAATTGTGCAATAGCCCTTGAAAGTCAGGGTGTGAAAGAGCTGCCCAATGGGGATCAGATTCATCTAAAAATTGTATTCCTGATTATTTTGTATTGAACTAAAAATCCCAATCCTGGACCCATTGTGCTAACGTTGCATACATACATGTAAGGCGTCCCAAAGAACTTATAATCTTAGTATGTGAGGAGAGAAAACAGGTGGGTACAATAAACAAATGGAGGAGCAGCACAAGTAGCATTGGGACTATTACGATTAGCATAACAAGCAGCAGTCACAGTATACCAGCTGCCTAACCATTGTCAAGTGCTTTGTAGGTAGTAAATAATTTCATGTATGTATTACTGTCCACCAGATTTAACAGAAGCATGAAGCCATATGTGAACTCTTCTTTTTGCTTACCCCCTTGCAGTCAAAGGACTTGCTGTATATTTGGGTTTGGGCCTCTCATCTTGAACCAGCCAGTCAGCCTCACACTGGTACTGATGTATGTTTGTCACATGTAAGTTTCTTTGTAAGATTCCTATGTTTTGGGAGGTGAATTATCCATTTTTTCCTGAGCATGTAGCCCAACTGCCACTTTTTTTCTCCATTAATTGTGCAACAGACCAGGAAAGCAAGGTCTGTGTTCTGGACTCACTTTTACCGGCTCCTGTCTCAGCACAACGGCAGTGGTGCTGACTGTGATAAGCCTGCTACCTGATTACTTCTGGGTATGTACATTGCGTTCTCACACTGGGTGATTCAGACCAATGCCATCTCTGTTTTAACCATTTTTTTTTCTTATAAGAAACACAGAAATGAGGAATAGGAAGAGAGAAGACCAGAGAGTACAAAGTGCACAAAATAGGAGTGTGAAATGAGTCCCCACAACAACCCTTGAATAGTGACAATTTGACAATACTGACTTCATATATTTGAAATTAAAGTAAATCTCCTCCCCGCAACTCCCTCACCCCCAGTACCGGTAAGTCTTTGGACTTACTTTCACCCCTGCCTACGTACTCAAATTTCTGTACATTTGGTAGTGGCTCCCTTCCCCCCACTCCACTGCCCCCCGACTAACAGTCTTTTCTTCCTGTAAGGTATCATTGAAACTACAGCCCTTTATTTTATTTCTGATAAAAATATCTGAAGTATTCAGCCATCCTAGTCAGTCAATTCTAGAGCTGATTGAACACGTAAAAGCAAATATAAATCATTCAATGATTTCATAAAATGTGCATGACTAGATCATGATTTCCCTGAATGTATCCATAAGTCAAATTTACTAAGTTACTATTTTTTCCTACTCTCTGGATTTGATCACAAACAATTGGCAGCAAGTATTCAGTTCTCAGTATTTAAAAATCAGTCACTGTTGGTTAGTTGTGATTGGTCACATAAGTCAAAAAGTATTGTTTCCATTATCTGAATGAATTAATGTATCTCTTAAACTCAGACTAAGGGGTTGACTGGAGCTTTGAATCTCACAGAAAAGGGAGATTAAGAAAATTTAGAAAATTGTAAGTCTCAACAGAGCCATATAGAATTTGGCCAAAACATTATTCTGGGGCTGGGGTAGGGGGAAGGCCTCTGCTTTGCTGCCTGGGTGTAAAGTTTAAATGTAATTTCTTCCATAACATTCACACAAAACAACTGTGTGAATTCTGAAGGGTGCAGTTATACCTTGTGTGGCTGATTTAATTGCCTCTGTGGCAGAGCTCTGGAAGAAGGCTTTGGGAAGCCCTGCCCACCCTCTGAGTTATAAAGCAGTGTCCCATTTTAAATAAAATATGCCATATCTGGTGTAATTACTCAAGCATGCAAGCTTCAAGTTCACTTTCTGCAACCCTTGTGCAATTGAAACCTGACCACTTATATGTTTGTGGGAAGTGAATTAAACAAGGGTGGAACAACAAGGCCAAAAGCAAGATCATTTTTAAATTTTAGTGAATGCTCACAGTAACGTTTTCAGGGTATGATCCCAGCTGTCGTCGATACGCAAAGTCCTTTCATTGTCCCAGGCTTTCCTACTTAATGAAGGCCATTTCGTTATCAAGGAACAAATACATTTTATATATTTCATGTATTTATTTTTTACCTTCCTTTCAGAAAAAGGTTGTTGGAGGAGTGGGATTTGGTGTAAACTGAGATTTACAGAGTGGTGTGAGGACACAAAAGGTTCATTGTTAGGATTGCAATCTGTCATGCAGGAAGGCTGTCATAGAAGCCTAGAAAAGGCAAACAATGAAACCCAACAGTTATGTTACAGAAAGAGACTTTCACTCACCTTGGGTCTGCTTGGCTTTAGCTTTCCATGTTGGACCACCTGCCAGGAAATGTGTGGCAGGCTGACCCTCCCCAACTTTAAATCACTTCTGAGAGGTAGAACTTCATATAAAATGAGATGGACGATGGGCCTGGTAAAGAAAGAGGAGAGATTTATAACTATACAATATTTCTCTCTTTTGAAAATTAAATGGCACATTAGAGAAAATAAAAAGGGGTCCACTGAAAGGGGCCATCCCATGCATGACAGTTCAATATTTAGGACCAAGTGGACGAATAGCATAAGTATATAAATTAAAGGAAGTTATTGTTTTGTAAGGTAAGAGTTACAAAAATGAAGGGCATTCTATGCATCTTCAATAGAGTTTATGTCCTTAAAAAGAAATCCTGAACAATAATCTCCCATGTATGCAGTGTGTGGCTGGTATTTTAACAGGCCGTCTTTAGAAGTTGCATCCACAATGAAGAAAGAGAAGGAATCACAACATGACCCTCATGTCAATCTGTAGGGACAGCTTCATTAGATTAAACCCTGGGCTGATTGCAGGAACGTGACTTTGTCTGTAAAAATATTGGATAAATGAAGGGGCAGATGTTATCTTTGGAAATGTAAAAAGATTTGAGATTTTCAAGGGTAGTTGTGGACATCCTCTGGATTTTGATAGTGTGTCAGAATGCACAATATAGTTGCTAAATGACATCTTACCTAATTGAGAGGAATTAATGGACACTTTCGGTTCTGAAATCACAATATTAATATCTCGGCCTTAGGAGTTACTATACCTACAGCAGTGTCTGAACACATTGGCCCAGATTCTCAACTGGTGCAAATTGGCGTAACTCCTCTAAAGTCAATGCAGCTATGCCAGTTTTCATTAGCTGAGGATCTGGCCCTTTGTCTTGAAAGATATGGGATAAAAAATCTATCGTAAACTACTGAAGTTTGGCTTACAAAGTCCCAACAAGTTAGCTCTTTATTCTTTATCAGGGAAGTCTGCACACAATGAAAACGTGGACAAGGGAAATTTGCACAGCATTTAACTTAGGTCAAAAAAACAAGTAATTTGTTAAGTGGCAAGGGCACCAACGCGTGCCATGTCACGCTGGATTTTCTTTAAAAATAAAAAAAATAACAAAGTTAAACTTTCAGTCAACCTGAAAATATTTGCTTTTTATGGGGGCAGTGCGGAACGAATGGGACTGCAAATCTTTCTTCAGTGGTCCATTTTCAGAGACTGAAAAGCTCTATAGAGTGAGTGGGAAGAGAAGGAAAAGGAGGGGTTGCAGAGAGCGAGAAAAGATGGGGTGAAAGAGAGTAAGCAAAAAAGGAAACAGAAAAGTGAGGACAAATGAAGGAGAGTGAGAGAAAGAAAGAAAGAAGAAAAAGAAAGAAAGAAAGAAAGATCAGAGAGAATTCAGGAACAAACCACAAAACTGAAAAGAAAAATCCTGGTGCCCATGAACAGCTAACAGAATTAGTTCAAACCCGAGAGGCCAGCATGTTCTCCATTTTTAACAGGATGATTTCACCCCATCAGATAATTAGTTAATATTTGTAAAATGTGTGACATTCTTGGATCAAGTGCAAAGGAATTACTTCTTAATTATTGATGAACTTGACCATTCAGAGAAATGTCATAATTTTACTGAGCACTTTCCAGAAAGGAAAATATGCTGGGCGGAATCTAAAAACTGAATCATCATATTAATCTACAAATATATGCAAATAATGTTTGCTTGTAGCTGAATGTGATTTTTAAAACTGTTTTGTTTTGTAAATTACCCTCCCCATGGACACATTCCCTGGCTCAAACCATTTTTTCAAAGATGCACTCCCTTTCCCTTGTCATTAATGAGCTTGTTTTCGTTATTTCAATAGGCTTTTTTCCTTATTGTTCAACATTACTTTTTCCTGTTCCTACTTACCCTCTCTAAGCAGGCATTTCTATTTACTTATTTATTATTAGCTTCCCTCTCCCCTTAACACATGCAAGGTCAGAACAGGCAGCTGTTTTCATCTATTTATATGTGAATGCACATTATTTCAGCCTTTTTTTTGTTCACAGTAGCTGTATTTTAGATTTAACAGGTGTATATACATTCTGCATTTTTGCACAGTGCTTTTGAACCATCATTATCTTAATAATTAATTAACAAAATAAAAGAGTAAAACAATATTGTATTTGTATTCTCTCTCTCCCTCTCTCTCTCACACACACACGCACTGAAAGCAGGACTGCTGGATAGTTTTGACCTCCAGTGTCCGCAAAATGAGCAATGGACAATATAGAAGGTTGGCTGCTTCTATACAGGCCTGCTTTTGTGTTCTTGTCCGGGGCTTGATCCTTGAAGTCCTGTGCGCTCAGAGGATGCCAGGGAGATAGATGTGATCTGTTAGCCTCATCCAGAGCCGGCAGCTGAGCCACTTTCACACAGGGAGGCAGGTATGGCAATGCCTGGGTAACAGATGAGAACCCATGGGGAGCCCTTGACTATGGAGAATGAAAAATCAAAAGAAACCATATTGGGTACAGATACAAAAGGAGTCCCCTGTTCCTTTTCTATCCTCCCTTGTTCCTTTTCTCCTCTTCCTTACTAGGCTGTAATGAATGTGGAAAACTGCTTTCCCTCTGGAAGTATTCGAGTACACATAGGCTCCAGATGCTATTCTATGCAAATACTTCCACTGCTTTCCTGCCCCAGAGCATTTCATGTTAACCCTTCTGCTGATCCATTTGCTGTTTTTCTCTCTCCATATAGAGTGTGTGGGGGAAGGGGGAGTGTTACTTCAAATACATCAGTTTTCTCAAGAGGCAGTTTTACATACCATGTAGTGCATCTTGGTTCACCACAACTGTGGGCCCAATGCAGCAGTTAACAAATTTCCTGTATAAAGTAAAATTGATGCTTTAATCATGTCACCTGCTGGGAAAAAAAATCAGGTCAAATTCTATCATTGTTGATACACACACAGTTCCCACTGAAATCGGTGCACGCTGATAAGCCAAGGCAGAATTTGTCACAATTTGTAAACAATAGCTAAAAGAGTTTTGTAGATTTTCAAAACTCTGGCTGGTCTAAGTGATTTCAGCTGGGCGAAAGGAAAACACAATGCAAAAGAACTCTAAAGAATTCCTGTCAGGTACAGAATGACATTCGTCTCCTGTTGACTGTTGATAGTTAAATAATATAGAAATTATCAACCACTTAACGTTTGCCACCGCTTACATAATATAACCACACAGGGCTTCCGAAGATTATTCTTATATCCAACAGGAAACTAAGAATCTGAAGAGCAGCATGTCCCCTCTAATGTGTTCCTTTTAAGCTGAAAGTCCTATCCTAACTAAATCCTTTAAATTTTTGAGGAAAAGTAAACATATTTACAGAGGTTTTGTAGCATGCTACACTTTTAACTATTTTATAGCTATTCTTATTTATAGTGTCAGAGGAGTAGCCATGTTAGTCTGGATCTGCAAAAGTGACAAAGAGGCCTGTGGTACTTTATAGACTAACAGACATATTGGAGCATAAGCTTTCCAAAGCTTATGCTCCAATACGTCTGTTAGTCTATAAGGTGCCACAGGACTCTTTGTCATTCTTATTTATAATCACCCAGTTTGGAACAGTGTCTGGTTTTGATGGTATCCTCTTCTATGGTATTCACATACAAGTTATTCTTTTTTCTAAGAGATCTCACCACACATGGTTCTGAGGATCTCTTACCTCATTATCCTGTTCTTTTTTTTTCCTATTGACTACTCAAAGGTGAACTCCTGATCCCAATAGGAGTTTTGCCATTAACTTCATTAGGGTCAAGATTGCTCCCCAAAAGATCTTCCCTCTCTAAACAAATATCAACATGAAGGGAGAAAAGCCACAGAAATATCAGGAGAAGGCAAGTCATTAGGCAACGAGATATCAAGGAAAAGAAAATATGCTTCTTAATTGACAGAGCAAGGCAGGAGTCAATGTACTACCCAGTCCAGACCTCAATGCCCCAAAGAACACAAAAAGGAGGAAGTTAGTTAAATAGAAATTAAAAGGAACAATCACAAGGATGAAATGCTTGCTAATTGCATGGAGACTATTTAAAAACACCATACTACAGGCTCAAATTATATGAATACCCCAAATTAAAAAAAACAAAAACAACATTAAGAGGAACAACAGAAATACCACCCTAGCTAAATAGCAGAGTAAAAGAGGCAGTTAGAGGCAAAAAGGCATCCTTAAAAAATTGGAAGTCAAATCCTGTGGAGGAAAATAGAAAGGAGCATAAACTCTGGCAAGTCAAGTGTAAAAATATAATTGAAGAGCAGCTAGCTAACAACATAAAAAATAACAGCAATTTTTTTAAGTGCATCAAAAGTGTCCCTAAACACTGACTGCCAGAAGCTGGGACTGGACGATATTGATGAGCACTTGAAATTGTCCTGTTCTGATCATTCCCTCTGAATGAGTGGGCACTGCTTACCATGAGAAGACAGGTTACTGGGCTAGATGGACCATTGGTTTGATCCAGTAAGGTCATTATTATGTTCTTTCCAAAAATATTTTTCCAGCAGAATCTCTCTCCATTTACGGATTTTAATTTCCTACATCACTCCTTGATAAGAGTGATATTAAGGCCCTATGTTTCTGATCAATCAGAGCCACAGACAGCCTAAGTCCTACCCTGAACATATAACATTTGTCAGTTACTTAATTTTGTTGGAAAGAATTGGATGTGAGATAGAACAGAGGGGGAGAGAGAGAGAGTGTGTGCCTGGGGTCTCGTCCTGGACTGAACACCAGGCATTCCCATTGATTCACAAATGGAGATAGAAGAATATTTTAATACACCAAATATTTTAGGGCCCCCTTTGGGTCACTGAACTGGATGATACAATCGCTCATTCCTTAATATGCCACTAATGATAAATGTACTGCAGATACATTTTCAGTACTACATATACAGTAGTATAAAAAAATTTCAAAAACAGACTCCAACGAGAAACTGCAGAACTGGAATTAATTCCCAAACTGGAAACCATCAAATTAGGCCTAAATAAAGACTGGCAGTGGATAGGTCACTACAAAAAATAATTTTCCCTCTGCTGATACTCACACCTTCTTGTCAACTGTTGGAAATGGGCAGCAGTAGTAATCCTTCCTTTTTTCTGAACTAGCTTCCTTCTAGCCAATGAAAATAAGGGTTGCAGATAGAGCGAGATTAATCTGCTTCAAAACAGAGGCAATTCTAATTTGCAGTAATAAGCAAGGTCCTTCTTTCAGTTACAATCATTAACAGAGCAGAAGAAGTGCTTTGCGTACACATTGGGGAATGAACAACTCAAATAGAAAGCTGCAATTTCTTTCATAACTTGCCACAGATGGCTTCTCGGTTTCCTGCCCAATATAGTCGAGGATCTTCCCTGGCATCTCCAGTCATGGAGATATTCTTCTCCTGATATAACAGCAAACTTAATTTTTTCTAATCTGTTCTGAGGTGATGAGGAAAGGTCCAGTCTGTCTGGATGCTTTTTATGACACTCACAAATAGTGCAATTCCCACAAATAATCCCTTCTGTGTGTGGTTCTGTTGGGAATTGGTGCTAAGGTGCCTTTTTTTACTGTTTCACTAGACTTTTCCACACTTCCAAATATTCCTGGAGATATTCTCTTCCATGCAATATATTGTATCTATCTTGCACTTGACATCCAGGGTTGAGTAGAAGAACAATAATGATATGGACTCATGTCTGGGATTGTTCTTCCAGAACTCTATGAACATCGCCCTTTCAAAGCCTCCCATTGATTCTAGAATCTAAGGATATCTTAGAAGCTAGGTTTTTCACCAATTTGATAGCGCCTTCTTTTTTGCTGATATTTCTTCAGCAGGAAGTACAGGAATCTAAGTGCCTAAACAAATCTCATACATTATCTCTATTGATTTCTTAAGTGACTAGTTCAAATCGGCTAGGGATGTTCACTGCACTGTCAGTCTGGATAGTGGTATATATAGCCTTTTTGTTTGCTGATAAAGGCATAATTGAATTTTAGTTCTATTAGGAGCCTCTCAATCAATCTGAAAGTGGCGTTATAATATTTGATTCCAGGGTGGATGATTTAAATCACTAGTCAGGAAGACTCGATTTAATCATGGATTTCTACATAAAAGTGCATCCTTATTGGTTGTTTATAACTTTAATACATACTTTTCACAACTCACAGTTAGATGTAGGTTTAATTTTAGAAGGTACGCACTATCCATTTTAAGTGATTTATTTTAAAAACTTTTCAGATTAGTTTTACAGCTATATAAGAAAATGAATGAATGTTTGGTTATTTCATTTACCAAAGGTAACAGATGCAGAAATTAAATTGACTATGTCAGCCAGGTCAACATGAGAAACTTAAAATAATGACTCCTACAGCTAACTCAGTTGTCTTCACTGTCATTTTCCTGTTTGTTCATAATCTGGAAAAGAAAAACAAGCTTTTCAGCTTTTTCAGGTCCCAAACGATTTCTCTATTTGGAATGAATTAGTCCAAAGGAAGAAAATATTCTTTCTACACTGGCAGAGGAAGCTACTGCTGTTAAAAGTGAGATTATCACTTCAACAGTCTCTGAATCCAAGTGCTTAAGTGACTTCTACCAATTCACTGGTGTGACTTTCTTTAAAACATCATCAGCAAAAATACATTTCTTGAATGGTTCTTATTCCCAAACTGAATCTTTTTACAGCTTGCTGCCATTATAGGTTTTCCCTTCTAGTAAGAGAATGCTATGGTAGGTCTCAAATCAATGAAGGCTTCACTAAGAAAAATCTCAAGACTTCTGGAATATGCTGCTCAAAGAGTTTAACTTTTGTTTCTACTGCTTGCCCCTCCCTTCTCACATTTATCTCCAGGCTTCTTCTCCTTGTCCAGATCTATTCCACCCCCAACAATCTTCTAGTCATTGAACTTTTTGAAACTTTGCACTTTTTAGAGAGAGGTATGGGATTGGCTCTGTGTACACAAATTTGCAGAGGGACAATAGGGTTGAGGTCTGTTATTTCTCATCTCTATATATTATTTATATATTTTAAGACATTTTTGCTGTTAACAGGCATGTTATCTCTGGAGACACAAATCCACAGTTTGAGAACTGCAAAGTTAAGCATCTCTGATGGTATCTTCTAGGCTGAGCACCGAGTCCCACTGGGTAGATCGAGAGATTAACCTAGATAATCTATACAAAAGACCCTGGAACCCCATAAGATTGGGGCCCAAATCCATGAACTATTGGAACTCATTTACAAAACTTTTCTTAACCATTACATGAATATATTATCTCATATTATCAGGGCTGGTGTGACCACTAGGCGAACTAGGCGGACGCCTCGGGGACCAAGATTTGAGGGCACCAAAAAGCAGTGCCCAAAATGTCTGGGATGCTCACCCGGCACCGGCTAATGTGTAACCATCTTTCAGCCGCTGTGCTAGGGGGCTCTGCAGCTTTGATGGGCTCCGGCCAGCCGGGAAGTGATGTCATTCCTCCTCTGGCTGCCAGAGACACTGTGCTGCGGGAACAATGTGGTCTGCCGTCTGGCCTTGGGCACAGGCCCTCTTGTTGCTGCTGCTCCCCTGGCCCAGGGGCTCCTGCTGCTGCTGCTGCTGTTGCTGCCTGGTGGGTCCCTGGCTGCTCTGCTGGGGCTCCGTCCTGCTGCTCCGAGCCGCTCTCCTCGTGAGTACCCGCCACCCAGCCCGCAGCCAGCCCCTGTCTCCAGCGAGCCCCGCACCTCCTGCACTGCCCATACCAGCCCCACACCCACTGCCCGGCCTGCAGCAAGCCCCTGCCTCCAGTCAGCCCCATACCCCTGCCCACAGCCAACCCCTGCCACACCCCCGCCCTGCCCGCACCAGCCCCCACCCCCTGCTGTGCCTCCAGCCAGCCCCGCACCCACTGCCCAGCCAGCCCCGCACCCTCTGTCCTGCCTGTAGCCAACTCCACACCATCCTGTCTCCAGCCAGCCCTTACCACAGCCCCCTGCCCAAAGCCAGCCAGCCCTGCACCCCCTTGTCTCCAGCCAATCCCTGCCACACCCCCCGCCCGAAGCCTGCCAGCCCCACCCCCCTGTCTCCAGCCAATCCTGGCCGCACCCTCTGCCCTGCCCGCACCAGCCCCGCACCACCCATCTCCAGCCAACCCCGCACCCCATCTCCAGACAGCTCTACACCCCCTGCCCAGCCTGAAGCCAGCCAGCCCCACACCCTGTCAGGTTATTCATTTATCTTCATTAAATATGTAGACTCAATAATGAAATTAATACATTTTCAAGCTGAACATGTATTAATTCTAATGAACAATGCCACATTATGCAGTATTTGTTTCTGAAAGTTTATAATAAGCAATGTTCCGGAGGAAGTGGGAGGGGGAGGGAGGACGCAAGGTGGAAGTTTCACCTAGGGCGCAAAATATCCCTGCACCGGCCCTGTGTGCAAGCCAGTCTTCTAAAGGTGCATTTGCTTTGCAACTTGCACAGTAATGAAAACTTGGTTTGGTCAGTAAAGCAAACAATTAATGTGTAGCTGGAAAACACACAGGGATTAGAAATGGGAAACACGAACGTATCATTCGTACAAAGCCACCCTTCTGATCATAACTTCACTTTTTGGCAGTCAGTTTTAGTCTTTTATTTTTCCTCTTGGTAAATATATTCTACAAAGTAATTACTACTACAAGTTTCACACTGTATTTAGTGCTAATATTATAATATATGAAGACCAAGGGAGCCATTCTGAGTTAAACCACCATAAAAAAAAATATAGGTGCATATATAACCTATAAAATGAAATGTCTCTGTGTGTGCGGTTTGTTTATAGAATTTCCTGTGCTTCTGAAAATGACTTTAATTCAAAACCAGAATGGCACTTATTCACTCCATGGATCATCACTGCAAAAGAAGTTGGAGAGACACTTACCTCAGGACCAGGAATACCTGAGGAATTTCAGGGAGACCTAAACAAGGTAGATGAATGGGCAGCATGATGGTAATTGAAATTCAGTGTCATTAAATGAATAGTAATGCACGTTGGAGGGGGAAATGTAAACTACTATTACACCTTCAAGAGTTCCAAATTAGCTGCATCAGCTCAGGAAAGGGACCTGGGTGTTACTGAAAACAGTTCAAATAAGACATCTAGTCCATGTGCAGCTATGGTCAAAAAATAAACAAGGAGTTGGGATACATAAGGAATGGGATGGAGAATAATATAGAGAATGTTACAAAGAGTCCTGTGGCACCTTATAGACTAACAGATGTATTAGAGCATAAGCTTTTGTGGGTGAATACCCACTTCACCGGATGCATGCAGTGGAAATGGCCAGAGGCAGGTATAAATATGCAGGCAGGAATCAGGCTACAGATAACTAGATTAGTTCAATCAGGGAGGATGAGATTCTCTTCTATCAGTTGATCTGACGGTCTGAACACCAAGGGAGGAGAAACTGCTTTTGTAGACACAGAATGTTATACATTTATATAAACCACTGGTGTGGCTTCACCTTGAGTAGTGTGTGCAGTATTGGTCCCTCCATTTTAGAAAAAATAATGCAGACTTAAGGCGGTGACAAGAATGACCAATAGCATGGAGAAACTCATGGGAAGAGTGATTGAAAAGGTTAGGATTGTTTCCCTTAGAAAGGAGACCCATAAGAAGGGACATGACAAAAGTGTATAAAATAATGAATGGTATAGAGCGTTGGTTCTCAAAGTGGGGATCTGAGATGGGTTACATGGTGGGGTCCATCTCTTGAACCAGGGCCAGAATGTGCTAGAATGGCATTCTGGCACTTTACCCACACAGAGGATGCCATTTTGTTCTCAAAATGGCATCCTCTGCACTGGATGACCTTGCATACACAGTGCACATGAGGTCACATTGGTGGGAGCATTCCCATACCATGGGAATGTTTCACGAGTACCAGAAATGAAAGGCAACCAGGACAGTTGGTAGGATGCCAAAAGGAACCTGGGGAGGGGAGGGAGTTTGAGAACCATTGGTACAGAAAGAGTAGAGATGGAACTTTTGTTCTCACTGTCTTAATGAAATTAAAAGATAGAAAACTGAAAATTTATAATTGAACGGTGGGACATCACTGCCACAGGAAGTCATTGAAGCCAAGAATTTAGCAAGATTCAAAGAGAGACTGGAAATTTCTATGAATAACAAGAATATCCAGAGTTATAATTAATGACAAAAATTAGAAGGGATACTAAACTTAAACAGAGCTTATGGTGAGTTACTTTATTTATTATTAATGATTAATGATTAATTATTATTATTGTTGGTGGTGGTGGCTGTATTACCGTACAATCATGGAGCGGGACCCCACTGTGCTGAGTGCTATACAAATACAGAACAATCAGACATTTCCTTCCCCAAGGAGTTTACAGTCTAAGTCCCATTGTCTCCTTGCTCCATGATGTGAGGCATCTGCACATGCAGCCCTAATCTGTGGTCCTGATTCTGATACCCTTTCTCATGTTGCCCAGCTGAGCCAGTGAGACTGCTTGTGGCATACCGTGCTATTCAGCATATGTTGAGTATGAACCAGAAGCTGGCGTTATATTAACTATTTCTTCTGCCCATCACACTTCACACTCATATCTGATTATAGTCTAAGAAGCATTCTTAAGTCTCTTTCAGCATTCCAGCTTTCCAGATGTCTACCTCCCATTGAAAATTGCTGGTTTGGATTATTTTCCTTAGCCCTCATTGTATTAACTTGCATTTTCCAAAATAGATTCATGTTTTGCTATTACTTGCCTACATTTCTAATCTGTCTGGGTCCCTTTGCATTTTTTTCTCCATCGCCACTGGTACTGCTTTTCTATACTTGCTTGTCTGAGGGCCAGATTACTGATGATGTTATCGAGACTGTGATCAACTCTGGAACTAAGAAGATTTGAATTCAGCTGCCAGGACTTGGGCAAGTCATGAGATCTCTCTCCACCTCTGATGTCCATCTGTAAAATGGGGAGACCAATATTTTTTCCTTTCTTCTACTCTCTGTCTGTCATTTCTCCTTAGATGGTAAATTCTGTGCCACAGGAACTGCTCAATCTCAGTTGAGGCCTCCAGGCAGTATTGTATTACAAATAAACAATAAATACTCATTTTCATTAGTAAAATGCCTGCTTGCAGAGCAGCAGCTAAGGGTGGGCCTGCTGGAGGCTGTAGCAGAAAAGAGTTCTTCAGATGTAAGATGGGTTTGTAAATATTTGGGGTGCTCTTGATTGCAAAGCAGAAAACTTTGTGTAAAGAATGTTATGCCTCTTTAAAAGCCTAACACACATGGGAGAATGGTTTCTTCAGCCAGAATCCACAACAAAAGCATGAAATTTGTCTCTTTTCTTCTAAGTTCCAGAGAGAAAAATGAAGTCTCTGCCCAGTTCTTATCTAATCATTCTCAGAGAGATTCTTCTACCCTGATTCTCCCTGTTCCCTTTTATAGTGTGTGAGTGGGGGTGGAGAGGGGATGATTAATCGATTCCTCACAGATGGCCCAGCCCTCCTCCCTGTCAATCCCTGCACTCCTGGGAGGCATCCGTGGTCCGTTAGCCAGAGGAGAGAGTTAACCACTTTCTTGCTAGGCTATTCTCCTAGTCGGAAAGGAGTTCATAATGATAGCTTTTAATATTGCATATGAAAGTATTGGCATTTGTGTTTTTTCTTAGGCGAGGAGGGGTGGAAGGTTAGTTGCTGTTAGCTGGAATGACGGATAGATCACATCACTGGAATACATATTAGAATCATAGAACCATACTGTAGGGTAGGAAGGAACTGGAGAGGTCATCTAGTCTAACCTCCTGCCAAAATACAGGATTTGTTGTGTCTAAAATCATCCAAGACACATGGCTATCCTGTTACCTGGGTTCATAGTTAGTATGCAACGAAGCCTGAGTTTGAATATTCAGCAAATCCCCCCAAATGGATGCACTCAGATACTAAGGAGGAGACTGTCTCCTTATCATATGCGCCAAGTTTCTGATCTGCCGGGGGGGTACTCCCCCTAGTTCCGCACAGGCCTTGACCCAACTCCACCCCTTCCCCCAAGGTCCCACCCCACCCTGCTTCTTCCCAACCTGATTCACCCTGCCTTTTCCCACCTCCACCCTGCCTCTTCCTTGCCCAGTTCCGTCCCGTCCCCCAAGCACACCGTGCCCTTGCTTCTCCCCTCTCTCCCCCCAGTGCCTCCTGACAATATGAAACATCTGATCTGTGGCAGGCAGTAGGCACTGGGAGAGTGGGAGGCACTGATCAGTGGGGCCCTCCAGCAGGCAGGGGGTACTGGGGGAATGGAAAGGTGCTGATAGGGTAGAGGGTGGTGGCCCCAGAACACCCACGGAGTTGGCGCCTATGCTTCTTATGGCATTTTGCACAGGGGGAGTCAGTCCATTTAAGTGAAATCCACTCTGTTTTTAGGTTTCCTCATCCCTTCTAGATCTTTGGGAGAGTAACTCAACTGGAACTCTGCTGCCAAGCCTCAGATTTCTGAGGGAGCAATCCCCTCCTGCCAGAGCTAAAGTACACGGGGGAGATCTAGTGGTGAGGCATGCACTTCCATTGCCTGCACTGCACCTGCCTGGTAGATAAACGTGCCAGAGCTATCAGTCTAGCAACTTTCATCAGCACTAACTTCACTCGGAAAGAAAAAAAGACACAGTATTAAAATGAACCCAGCAGAATGACTTATTTTTTTCATGGGTGAATTCTCATCCCCTCATCTTCCCCTTTCTTGTTTCTATATTACTCCACCTTGTTGTTTTTGCATTGCACTTTAAAGCCATATCAACATCTAAATATATAAAAGTGGGAGAAATATTCTTCCCCAGAGCTAGGTGACTATTAGTGGAGTTGTGGCAGTTTAGAGAAATATACCTGCTGAGCAAATTCCTCTTTAAAAAATGCAAATATTAATAATAAAAAAAGAGCTTCAAGCTCATAGGCCTAGGGAGCAGCTTAATTAAAGATATGGGAGCAATTAAACTGGAAAGTAAAAATGAAAATAAATCATCTAGCAAACATTAACTCTCCTTTTGGGGTTCATCGAAGTCTTCAAAGTATTATCAGAACACTCTGATTTGGGGTCCAAACAATGAGGGATTTGTGGTAGTTCTCAGTGTTTCATAAACTACCGGGTCCTCCATTATTCCGATGCTCTTTGAAATCCTGTGAATCACATGAGTGTCACTTGGAACTGGATGGTTCATGTGACATAACTGTCCTATATGCAATCACTTCTGTTCCTGTTCTCAAAAATGAGCCAAGAGTTGAAGTATGGGTGCCACATATTGCTGTGATGAAGCAGGAGCAACAGGGCTGTTTTGCTGTGAGTGTTGCTCATTGAAATTTGGGGCTATAGTTTTAAATTTTCTATTTTTTTTCCTGATTTTCATTAACCTTTCAAAATTCTCAGTCTGGTTCTAATTAAGAACTAATATCGCCAGGAATGCACCCACATGGTTTTTTTTAGCTAGCCCAAGTCCAAATCTGTTGAACAGCTTGCTGCCAACTGGAAAAACAGGATTACTGGAAACTGAAGGCCAAATTCAGCCCTAATATAAGAGAGTCCTACTTCCATTGACTCCGATAAGAACTGCGGCCGGCTACTCTAGAGCTCAGTTTTGTCCTGAGAATTTGAAATTAATTAAATAAATAAATAAAAACCACCCACCCACAGTAACCAATTCAGGACTCGGGAAACTTTATCTCGTGTATCTGGGTGGGACTGGAGTGCAGGGCAGGGAGTGCTGGCTCTCATTGCCTTCGTCCACCATGCTTATCAGGGGATCTTTGTGCCCCATGGTAGTTTGGCAGCTAAAGGGTTAATGCATAAACTGCCTTCCTGCTGGGCCAGAGCTGACTGGCGGCCCCACAGCCGCAGTGAGGATCAAAGCCTGTAAGGCAGGAGGGTGGGGTGGCTGCCAGGGAGGCTGAGAGACTGAGACACGCTCCTGCCAACAAACTGGTGAGAAGCAGCCAGGCCAGCGAAGCCAACACTCCAGAGAGAGAGAGTAAGAGAGAGAGAGAAAAGAGCAAGAGGCTGGAAAGCCCACAGGGGTAGGAAGCAGCTGAGGGAACAACAAGGGACGTGAGAAGGGTTAACTCTGGCTGCTCTGAACAAGGGCCCTGAGCTGGAGCCCAGTGGAACAGGTGGGCCTAGGTTTCCCTACTTCTTCCCCAGACTAAGATAAGAGAGGGACAAGGGTCAGGATTATAAGTGTTAGAGGCAGGAGGAGAGACTTTGAGACTGTTGGACTTTGAGTTCATTAATTCTGGACTTTTTCTTAACTATGATAGGCTGCGTAGTGACTTAGATGGAGAGCTGGGCCATGGAAGATGACCAACTGACTTGATGCTACAGAAGGGATGCAGGGGGTGTTAGACTGAAAGGATCCTGCAGCACCACAGCTGGCCAGGGGGAGATGCTCTAGAGTTGAAGACAAAGATCCTACGTTGCCATATAAAAGAAATGAAAAATGTATGTTCCAACCTGTCTGACAATGGCTGCTGAGGGAGTTAATTTAACTTCTCCTGACACTTGGCTCACACTTGCCAGTTTTATGGATGTGACTTTGATCTGTGCCTCCCAACCAGTCTATCCAGATTAAATAAACTGTTTCTCATCATTAATATGCCCAATGACAAGAAGGATGGAAGTAAAGTGACTGACAACACCTTTTCTTGCCGTGCAAGCCAATGAGGTCATTTTCCTATAATCCAGGCTAACATCTGTGAAAAAAAATTCCTTCTTCCACCTCTTGTGTATTGTGTGCCTTGACTTTCCTCACTCAGGTTGGATTTGAGTGCTAGACTAACTCCTAGGGTTAGAAGTGAATTGGATAAGCTAAACCAATGCAAAAAGGTTTCTGTTCTAGTATTTGATGTCAAATTGATGGTTCCTATTCCCAGATGTGTCAGGCTCAGTTAGTGAATAACAGATTGTCAAATAAAGCAATACATCTTCTTGCTTGCTGACTGCTGTGCAGAGCTGCCATGCTAAAACACTCACATGCTCACTAATTCTGTGTGATGAGTGAGGCTGGCTGCATCCAGGCCATCTCCAGAGGCCACCCGAGAGGTGCAAGCATATTGAGCTGGGATGAGCGCTGGATCAGCACTGTTTTCCCAACACCTTGAGGCCATGACTGGAAGTCTGACAGCAATATGCCATGTAAATCCTGTTAATTCTGGGTCTGATTTCCATGGGAGTGCTCATCGGGTATGGGACTATCCAAAGTGGGAAAGGATGGCACAGCTGGGCCCTCTGTTAGATATAAATCCGTTATATAGCCATTTTCTTTAGTAAATGTTTCTGCTGGGAAAATGTGCTGGTTTGATTGGAGCTCTGAATCCTCTGTTATGTATATGGAGTATATATAACATGGAGGACACAGAACAAGATCTCTCAAGTCCTGTCCAGGTGCTTCAGTCTTGTTCTGCAAGGACCATCTAAAAAGATGAAATAGTTCAGACTCCAGGTCATTCAGTCTTTGGCTTCTGTATTGTCACTGTCAATAAGGGTGTTAATTAATTCTAATAGGGGTGTGGGTTTTATGACATGGACTGGACTGAAGCCACCAACTCACTTTGCCCAGGGTTCAAGAGAAAAAGCTGACAAGACGGTCACTAGGAAGAAAGGCAACAGTCAGAAATTTTAACTGTTTCAGCAACATTTTGACGCACAGATGAAAAGCAAGTGATTGAACAGACATGAAGTAAACTGCTGAAAAGTCAATGTGTTGCAAAGTAGTTGGCATAGGCTCCTGAATAGCTGCCCCCTGATAACAACGTTTGGTCGTTAGTGACCTGGGTTAGATGATGTCGTCTCTTTTCCATAGGACCCTCAGCTTCCCGTTGTGTTTTGATTCCTGATGGAGGAACTTCAGCACACTTTCCATCCTGTGCCTTTGAAAGAGATATTTAGGAAGAATAGCCAAGAATGATTAAAATATTAGTATGAACTGTCTCCAGTGTAAAAAGCAAGGACATGTGTATATGAATAAGCATGAGAAAAGCCTCTCTCCTGGCTGTTTTATACCTCCTCAAGAAGCAAAAAAAGGCATCAATATTTATTTTAGTTTTGTGCACTTTACCTTGAATATGATGGGTATGCTTGTTTATTTACATCCCCCTATTTTGTACCTATGCTCTGCATTTCCTCTGATGGGATGCAGAACTTCTGAATGGTTCCTTGTTCCCAGTACATACCACTCTGCTCTAATCTTTCTAGGGAACGTTTCAATTTGGTTCCGCCCTCGTGTGTGTGCACTGTCTCCTGTAGTTTGGTGCTAGCTGCAAAGCTCACGTATTTGAGTTTACACCAAAGAAATGCCTGACAAAAAGAGATGTGAAGCAGCAATGCAGGATGCAGAGAAGGTGCTTGGGTTTTAGGTTTACTGTAGGTGATCAAAATCTTAAAAATCTCTGAGAACCTAAAAAGAATGGCAGACTGGGCTGCATCTAGCCGGAAGTGTCAGTACTTTAAGATTGACTGGTGCATCCCCATTGTTTTGTGAAGTGCTCTTTGAATTACACATTGCCCATGGCCACTGTTTCATTTGATATGGGACATTTCTTTGAAATGATCATTAGGGCCCTGATTCAGGGAGCCACTTAAGCACGTGCTTAACTTTAAGCATGTGCTTCCATTGAATTTTAGCGTGAGCTTTACTGAATCAGGCCCTAGGGTGTCAAGTGTCAGGGGGTAGCTCTGTTAGTCTGAATCCACAAAAACAACAAGGAGTCCGGTGTGACCTTAAAGACTAACAGATTTATTTAAATTTATTTATTCAAATAAATCTGTTAGTCTTTAAGGCCCTAGGGTGGAATTCTGCAGCCAGGAAGAGCCAAAGAAGATCACTCTTTGTGCTCAGAGTGAATGAATTTGGTGAGCGGTGATCATGGTGAAGTTCCTCAACTGCCCATGACATGGCTGGTTAGTAGTTTGGGTGGGATTCTGTTATAGCAGGGAGGGGTTGGAGAGAAAAAGGGAGACCAATATTTTTTTAGACTACTCCCTTGCTGCTATGTTGTCCACTTGTTTGAGGGCTGTAAAAGTGAATTAAGCCTTAAAGTTTCTGTGCAAAGTAAGATGGTTTTATTCAACCAGTTTGTCTTGGCTCTAATTTGTTTTAGATTAATTTGATTATTTATGTAGTGTTTGACATCTCTAAACTGCGTACAAGCTGCGCTCAGTCTTCACATCACTATGAGGTAGGCAAGGGGGTTTGTCCCCTCCAGTATGACTCTGGTTCAGCAAGTTACTTAAGCACATGCCTAAATGGAAGCATGTAACTAACCCTGCTTACATCAATGGAACTACTCGTGTGCAAGGTTAGGGATATGCTTTAGTATCAGAATCAGGATTGATGCCAATACAGATGGGGAAACAAGGAGGGGTGAAGTGACTTCTCCAAGTCAGTAGGAAAGGAGCATTAGTGCTCACAGTCTCTCACTCCTGGCCCACTGCTCAGCCCTCCAGACTATGCCTCCTCTTTGAGGCGCTCTTTCTCCTTCCTAGGCTGCAAAGTCTTTCAAAACTCTGAAGTATCTGAAGAAAATGAGTATTTTGTAAGTTCCTTAGTATCTTCGCCAGATACTTTTCTCTTGGTTAGGTTTTTATTAAACAGCCAAGAAAGAAAATCCAGAAAGCGGGGGGAGGGGAAGGAGGAAGTACAGCAAAGGCTTAGAGCTATCTATGGCATAAAACTGGATTATAATGTCATTTGCTAACTGACAGATCATTTAGTGTCCTGGAAGAGTCTGTTTTCACACTGCTGAATCTCTCACCGGGGAATTCCATGTAGGCTTCTTATTGTCAGAGCTATTTTTCACCCAATTTGTTTCCAAATGATGTCTAACCTGAGGTCTTTCCACTGAGAGGGGTTTAAGCAATGATTAATGAGAAGTGTTTTGCCAGACCCACCTGGGGAATGGCCCATCTGCAAACTCAGGTAAGATGGAGCTGCCTACAAGGCATCCGCGGGTGAATGGCAGGCAGCTTCCTGTGGCTTGAGGTATCACTCACAGCCAAGGCAAGGTGTTTGCTGTTAGCATCACAGTGATTCGTAAAAGGTCTGGAGATAAATGGTACTTACTCTATCACTGACGTCTAGTGTGAAAAAACAAACCCTTTTAGGTTTGGCTTTAAAATGCAATCTCTCTCTCCCAATGGAGCCCCTTTCTGTTTCATAGAAATGTGTTCACTTGTGTTATGCTGTCAGCATATGGGATAAACAGAAAGTGGCTTAATTTCATGTGCAATATTAATTCTATTTTAAATGCTGCGAATAAAACAGTACACAGATGTGTCTGTCTGAAACATAGTCAGCTTTATATTTTGAGCTATGCACTCATTATTTGAACGAATGTGTCACATACGTGAGGTTTAAAAATGTCAGCAGTAGGTTTTCCAGTTCTATGCTAAAGTGTGTAAGAAATGTTGAGGTTTTTCTTTCCCCACAATTTTATTAGATAGCATAGTTTTTCCAGCAAAATCTGATAGTCCAAGGGTTTGAGAAACACAATCTCAAGTATATATGGGGATGGCACTTGCTGGGAAAACATGTTGGTTTCTAATCCTTTGCTGAGATAAAATATCCATATTTACAGTGTTCCAGTATTACTATATTACATTTGAATTCCCTAGCAGATGCCCATAATCATTTTTTAAAAGGCCCACAGAAGGCTAAGAAGCCCTGAAAATTTGGTTTCTCTCTGGATTTGTAAGGCAGAAATCTGGACATATTTCTTAATGAATAATTTCCCTTCTTTGATTTATGTGAAGGCTCTAGGCTCAGTTATCATCTGGAAATACATTTCTGTACAGTCTGTGTCATTTAAATGCAACATCCCAAGTCCTGTCTGTCAAGACAAAAACATAATAGATCCAAATGTCTACAAACAAAACAGATTGTTTGTAGGGAATATTTATTACCAATAAAGAGCAAGAGTTTATATTAGCAAAGCCATCCTTCTTGCAAATACAGAAAAGCGCCCAACATTTCCTGACCTTCAGCAATATTTATTCCACTGTCAAAGGATCGAAACATTTCTTACTAAGTGTTTGGCTTGACCCAAAATGTGTTTGACACTGTTGTTTTTAACCAACTGTTGTGATATCTTCAGTTTGATTTGCCTGAAATTTAGCCTGCAAAACAATCTCACACTTTCTTTAACTACTTCTCTTGCCAGCAATGTGTTTACCATGATTTAGATGTCTATTATACGCATGAACGACTTGTCTACTTAATTTCATCAAAAAAATGAACCCTCGTAAGTGGCACAGATGCTGGTATGATGGTAATCAAATTAGTTTTTGGACAGGTTTATGGCCACTTGCTGTCAGTTAAGCTCTTTTTGGCTATCTTCACTCCTAATACAGTTTTGATGGTGATTAATGGCTCCATTAATACACTGTTTGTATTATGATAGACACAACATTATGGTCTGGTTTGCTGACCACAGATGATCATGCATTTCTTTAAAATTCAATTCTGAAAAAAAGTATTAGTTGTATTTAATGTGTCAGTAAATTTCATATTAGTAAGCAGGGATTGAATGCATAGGCCTTCCAAATTGTTTTATATCTGCTTCACAAGGGAGGCACTGCAGTGCCGGTAAGAGATATAGAAGTTTCTTCAACAGCATAATTGGACACAGACTTCTTCAAGGTTCCTCTAGTTGTTAACATGCCCAAGAATTTGGCTACACAGATTGTTCTCTCCTATACTATCACATCGCTTTCCCTCCTCTTCTCTCCCAGATCTTTCCCATTTAATCCCTTTACCCCAAAACTCCAATAAGTTTTTATCTCTCTCACTTGTTTTTTTCTTCTCTCTGTTTAACTTTCCCCCCTCACTCCCATCCCTGGTAGGACTCTCTTCACACCTGAAACTTTGACTTTTCTGGCTTTTACCTCACCCCTTTAGTTGTCCAGTGACTTTAATTCCTTTCATACAGGGCGATAGGACACATTCACTAGTGTCTTACACAATCACATCTGGGCCTTGCAGGCAGCTCCCTATGCATAGTATGATTTCCATGAGCTCATTCACAAGACCCCTATCCTGTCCATATTTTAGTCCCTTTTTAAGATCCATTTCTGTTAGGTGCCGAAAGTGAATCTTGTTAACTGATATCAGATAATTCTGATCTATTATTCTTCTCCCCCATATCTACTACTGATGGCACCAAACATGTTAGGGACTTTACAAATATTCAGAAAGGGATAGTCCCGACCCAAGGAGCTCATAATCCAACAATAATAATAATTAATATCACACTGACCAATATTGTCTCATTATTTCCTTGTGCTCCCCTATCAGTCTACATCCATTTGTTGTCTCTTGTTTTATAAACTAAGTATAGTAACTAAGAAAAGAAAGTTGTGGGTGTGAAACCTGTTAGTCTATATATGTCTCATACCACAGACTGGAGCTCCGTGCTGGAACTTTTTTTGTGTAAACTTCTGAAATGAAGTTGTGCCCATTTTTTTGCCTTAAGCATTAGTGTGGGCTGGCTTTATTTGGGAATTCTGCCTTAGATCCTCATACTATACCCTTCACTATTTGTCATTTCTTATATTCTCTTGTTCAGATCATTCATCCATTCACAGATGGAATAGTACAGTGCAATGGAACCTAGGTTCCATTTTACTGTTTTCAGGAACAGGAAGAAAATGGTGGCCATGAAAAGAGCCAACAAACATATGAGGAGTGTTTGCACAGGTTTTTTTTATTCGTTAAATAAACATGTTTTATTTCAATAATTTTTCTGCCCATATCTGATTTTTATGTCCATCTGTGCACTTACCAAAGCTCCACCCACTTGCTGCTCTGCAAATATTTATTATGCAAATGGTTTGTTTTGAATTGGCTGATTGGAGCAGATGCCCATTTCTGCATAACTGTTCTTCAGCAAAATTGCAGAATAGCTGGGTAACATATTATCTTACTAGTTAAATAGTTATGATGGGTGTTGAATTGCTAGAAATGCTCCTAGAGGGTTCTGTTTTCCAATACTGATATTTAAAATCTTTGGTGGCAATATACAGTTACATTTTGAACTATAATCTCCAAACAGAATCTTCAGATCTCCAAACCCTTGCTGAAAACAATGGACAATTGCAGTGGATCTACCCATTTGCTTTGAACCTATTAATTTATTGTAATCCCCCTTCACATAAGAAAGCATGATCCCATCTGTCTAGCAAATTACTTTTATCTAATGAGGGCAACTTTACTGACAGTTTTATCTCATTATAATGAAAAAGCTTATTACTAGAACCAGTTATCAAAGCACTGTATAAATACTTTGAACCCCATCAATGCAAAACCAATGGTGTTTCAAATTCTATTTTATTCTACTTCAGACCAAAGGGAAAAATAAAATATTTGAGAATGTTAGTGAGATGAACCTGAAGTGGTGGAGAAGCAGAAAGGGAGAGATGCTCTGAACAATATAATACAGAGGATGGAAAAAGATGGTTTTATAGTTATATACAATTGTATACTCTTGGACAGTGCTCTCTCTCTGTAAATAAAATTTACCCCTTTTGACCAGGGCAGTTAGTGCACGCACACACACTCACATGCTCACACACATTATGCACACACTCCTTTTGACCTAAGTAGTTAGCCAGTACTTGCGGTCTTGGCGGTTGTTTCCATTAGGAGGATAAATTAGTGATAGATATTTCTTTGATGCAATCCTGTTTATTTACAAAGAGTTGACACAAAGTCCTGTTTCCTTGAACACTCTGGAAATCAAACAGGAGCAGTTTCTTTGCTCACAGTTACAAGTCTAGTTTTAGTCAGCACTGTACCCTAAAGCTCTGTCTCTGAGTTTTTTCTTAGAGTCCTGGCACCAGCAACATATTATCGCCTAGGCCGACAAGGGGCGGTAAATTATAATAGTGATAGGTGCCAATGGGTGCTCGTGCCCCTCCACCCCCGCCCCAACTCCGCCCATTCCCCACCCCCATTCCAACCCCTTCCCCAAATCCCTGACCCTGCCTCCTCCCCCAAGTGTGTGGCAGCTCCGCTTCTCCCCACTCCTTCCCAGGCTTGCTGCAGGAAACAGCTGTTTCTGGCAAGCCTGGAAGGGAGGGAGGAGAAGCAGAGTGGCAGCAGCACGCTGTGGGGAGGAGACAGAGGCGGAGCGGAGGTGAGCTGGGGCGGGACAGCAATTATTTCAGGGCCTAGGGGCAGCAAAATCATTAATCCGCCACTGCCTGGCACAGGTTCTTCTCTGGTTGGGGATTCCTTGCTGCTTCTATACACATGTGCACATCACCCCCACCCCCCCATCCTCACAGCACTACCCAGCCTCCTGGATTTTCATTTAGCCTACAGTTTCATTCTGCCCACATAGCACTAATTCCTGACTGGTCTTATATGTGACCTGTGTCTTTAGACAGTGGCTCCTGTTAGTTCAGGTATCTATTCCATAAAAGAGCTTGATTGCTTTTTACATTTCTTCTGAATGAAGGGCAGCTGCTATGCCCACCAGTTTCAATGAGGTTTCACCCAACCTCCCGCAGATAACAATACATACTTACAGCTAAATTCCTCTCTAAAGAAGTCAGCAAATTCAGAATTCTAAGTATCAAATGAACATTACTTCTGTTCCTCTGGGTGAGTTCTTTGTAATGGGAGAAGCTGAGGGTGATAAAATTTCCAGTGTAATCTGATATTTAACTATAATGGGTATATGCAGTCCTTCTGAACCACCACTTAGCTAATTCATATTTAGAAAGTAAGCATTTATTCAAAGCTTTTTCCTGTCAACCAATGTTATGTGACAAATAATGAAAGAGTCACCATGTAATCACATACGAGCAAGGGGTGGAGTTAAAAGCTACCATCCTCAGTGCTGAACTTCTTGCCAACGATTTGATATTAAATGCACCAGCCACGAATCTAACCCCGTTCTTCACAGCTTCTCCTGTACACAAATACACACCACACACAGTCTCAAATGACTGTACCACTGACAGAAAATTACACACCAGTAAATGCAACAGAGCCCTTGGTATGTTGTTTTAAATGGATACAGGACATGCTTATTAGGGCCCAGATTCAGCAAAACATTTCATCATGTGTTTTTGTCCCATTATCGGAAATGGAACAACTCACATGTTTAAAATGCACTTAGGTGCTTTGCTAAATTGGAGCCTAAGACATAATGACCCAGACATGTAGCTGACTTCACCATTGACCAAGGCAAGCAGGCAATGATTGGCAGACATGTGGGATGTGTTTAAATGGCAGGCTGCAATTTTATTAATTATACTTTGAGACGGGGCACAGCATTGCCTGGTCCACTTCTCACATACCAGACATTTAATCTGAGGGCTCTTACCACAAACCAAACAATTACTCGGGGTAGCCCTGCCGTGGTCTACCCCATGGACTCAGCTGAGTTTTGAAACCTCAACCACCCATCCCCCCCGTGCAAGGGAATGAAGTGACAGGCCACAATGCTAGGGGGGTGGGGGGAACTTCAGTCCACAGAGACTTCAAGCTCCTCCCCCTTTCAGAGACAGGGTCCGGGTCTCATTTACCACTGGTCTTGGTCTTTTTACCTTTGCCCACACTGGATGCCGGCCACAAGTTGCATTACCTGAACCTCAGATCCTAGTGTTTCTAACCCAACTATGCTACTGGGAGGCTGCAAGGAAGATGAAAAAATTCACTGAGCTACTTTGGTAATTGCTAATTTGGCCCAATGGGAACATTCTTATTTGACCTTGAAAACAGGTGATTGGTCAGACCTGCAGCATCATAAGTGGCACAGTTCCTAATCTACAGCTAAGGAGAGGGACGGACTAGATGAGTCTGTTTATTATGTAAGAACATAAGAACAGCCATATTATATCAAACCCATGGTTCCTCTAGCCTACATCTTATCTTCTGACAGTGGCTATTGCCAGATGCTTCAGAGGGAATGAAATTTTGCCAGACATTTGAATTTATAGGAACTATCTGGAGTTCATCTGAAAGTGGAATAATTCTTAATGTTTTCATTAATCCTTTTGCCATCTCCATGTGCTTTCTATTATCCTGCTACATAATCTTATCACTTTTTGGGGAGGAGGGATATGACAGTAACATATAGCCTTTGCCCCTCTCCTCTCCCCAAGATATTTCACAACTCTGATGTTCACAAAAGGAGATTATTCAATGATCCACCAATTGTTTCAGCCTTGGACTAACATCATTGTCTCATTAAGAGACAAGGTGGGTGAGCTAAAATATTTGATTAGACCAACTTCTGTTGGTCAGAGAGACAAGATTTCATCCCACTCAGAGCTCTTCTTCAGGTCTGGGAAAGATACTCAGAGAGTCACGGCTAAATACAAGGTGGAACAGATTGTTTAGCTTATGTAATTAACATATATAACTACTTCTGTTAAACCATCCATATTACCTCACTCACCTTGTCTCTCAAATATCCTGGGACCAGCATGGCTACAACAACATTTCAAACAATCTTTGTCTCATGTTGTTCACTAGAACCATACTAACTTTCACATTCATTTGGGCATTGTAGTGACCTGTATGGAACTTGGAGGGAGGAGCACAGGTTGCAGGGGAGAAGAATTTGGAGGTGGCACCATTGGAAGTCAGGCTGTGTGCATACGGCTGGAATGCTAGCTGCAGTTGCAGCATCTCTGTAAACAGTTCTCTTAATGAAAAGCCAGTTTATTTTTACAATCATGGAGTCCTTGCATGTTATTATCCAGCACATGGTATATGAATCATGGTGGCAGCAGTCAGTCTAGTGAAACTAGGTGCTGCTTTCCACAGCAAGGAAGAGTGAGTGTGTAATTAAAAGGCAAGCAAAGCAGCAACCGGAAAGAGAGCAAACAGGCAGCTTAGGGGGACTCAGACCACTGGCAATGCTGAATTTCCAGGAAAAAAAAGCTTGTACAGAGTTTGAAGCAGTGAAAACAATAATTGAGCCTTTATACAGAGTTGACCAGTGTGGACAAAGATGAGACAAAGAAGGTAAAGCTTGTTTACTATCTCACTGGAGGAAACAGGGCAAGAAGTGAGTGAGACACTGTTGCCAGGTATAATGGCTGAAACAGTGGAACAGCTGATGAAGGTGTTTGAGGACTGTGACCACAGACCAAATGAAACCATAGAGAAATACTGTGCCTATACCCAAAACCAAGAATCAGAAAAGGGAATAGATTCTTACCTTACAGAGCTGAGAACTCTGGCAGACATATGTAACCTTAGAGATATTAAAGATTCCCTCATTGAAAACAGGATCACTTGTGGGACATGCGATTCCAGCTTACAGAAGAGGACATTAAGAAACAGGTTGAATCCTACAGTAATTCCTCCAAAGACCCAGAATCACTGAGAAAGGATCAAAATAATGATAACTACCAGTGCAGAACAAGCTCGAACTAAAGGAACCCAGGAGACAGGTAGGAGACAGACCAACTGAGAATGCAGGTATCATGGTACAGCGGATAGATTGTGGAAAGCAATATGAAAGGTGGGAAGAAAAATACCCAGCCTCTAGGTAGCAGAGCAAGGGTTGTGGGAAACAGAACCACTTAATGCTGCAGCTATCCCAGGAAGAAAAAAGCAGCAGTACATGCAGTGACTTAGGCCCCTGAGATGGCAGGGAATTGATAAGGTGAGATATGTCCAGATCCCAACAGGCAATACAGACCTCATGCTGCGAAGGAAAGCAACTGCCCCCCACCCCCACCCAGGGTCCTGGCAATCTGAACAGAGGGGAAATTTCTTCCCTACCCCAAAACTGGTGATCAGTATGACCCTGAATGTGTCAGCAAGACATATTAAGGTGTTGCCAACTCTCATGATTTTGTCATGAGTCTCGGGATAATTATTGCTTTCCTTAAAGCCCTAGCTCCTGGAGAGAAATGGATAGGTGATTATTTCAGTCATCATTCTTAAACACAAAGTAAATTTCTAGGCCTCGTGGCTGTGGAGAAAGCTTCAAAATGTGACCCCAGTGAACTGTGATGTTCTGTACCTCAGGGGAATATCCTGTACACCCATGTTCATCCTTATAATATGGTTGTGTGGTATCCAATGCAAAGTTTGTCATGTCAGGTGTCTTTGGAAGGCTCATGATGCACTGAGCTTTGTTGTTATAGTAATGTTTGTTGTAGGCTGTAATTTCATGTATATAGTTATGAGGCTAGAATTGTGTCCCCATGGCTTAAAGCAAGCCCAGACAAAAACTCTCTAAGAGCAGAGAGCAGCACCTCATCAGGGCATGTATGGGACAAAGCCAGCCCAGCCTCAGAGGAACAAAGGACACTGGCCTAGGCAACAACTAAGGATCTGTTGGACTCTCATGTGAGTCACCCCCCTTTCTTTGGTCAGTTTGGGACTGCAGTGAGGTAATCTTCACCTGACTCGGGGAAGAGGGGTCAAGCCAAGAGGGAAGAAAGAACACGATGAAAGGGAGAGACGTTTGCCATGCTCTCTCTTTCTTCCACCTCCATCTATGGACATCACCATCAAGCACTGATCAAAGGGGAGAGCCTGGCTGAAGGGCAACCAGCCAGTCTGTGGTGAGAAGCAACTATGTTTGTAAGGGCATTGAAAGTGTTAAGATCAGCTTAGAATGTGTTTTGTTTTTGTTTCATTTGACCAAGTCTGACTTGTTGTGCTCTGACTTATAATCACTTAAAATCCATCTTTGTGGTTAATACATTTGTTTATTCTACCTGAAGCAGTGCGTTTGGTTTGAAGCGTGTCAGAGACTCCCCTTGGGATAACAAGCCTGGTACATATAAATTTCTTTGTTAAATTGACAAACTCATATAAGCTTGTAGCATCTAGTGGGCATAACTGGACATTGAAAGACAGAGGTTCCTAGGGTTGTGTCTGGGACCAGAGACATTGGCTAGCATCATTCGGTTGCACAATCTAAGGAGCATCTTACATGCGAGACGCTGTGCATGAAAAGCCCAGGAGTGGGGGTTCTCACATAGGGTGACCAGACAACAAGTGTGAAAAATTGGGACTGGGGTGGGGGGTAATAGGAGCCTATAGAAGAAAAAGACCCCAAAATCAGGACTGTCCTTATAAAATCGTGACGTCTGGGCACCCTATTCTCACAGCAGAGCAGGGTAAGGCGGGTTCCCAGAGTCACTGGTCCAGATACCACCAGGGGAACATCACATGCACCCGAAAAGCTCAAAAAGCAGAAGACAAATAAAAAGAACACCAAATCTATTATTTGACACAATCACATGATTTTCAAACCAATCTCATGATTTTTGTTGAGCCTGAATCATAATTTCTGAACATTTGGAGTTGGCAATACTGGTACCACCTCTGAGCACTGATCCACCCCAAATGGTATCCCTTCTCTAGACATTGCAAATCTCTGATGTTTCAGAGGAAAGAAAAAACTCAAACCAACCAACCAAACAAAAAACAAACAAAAAATCTAATGCACAAAACAAACAAACAAAACCCCCACACAAAACAAAATAAAAACAAGCAAATAAACTCAAACACCGCCCAGATCACAGCTGAACATTGGGAGGGGCGAATTCCTTCCTCTCTGACTTCTGTGAGTGACTTGTGATGCATATAGGCTTGTAAGATTTCCCAAAATTTTGTGTGGGTTCATTCAGTTGCAAAGATTTACCACGTACCCAGCTATTAGAAATTTGGCACCAGATCCTGAGAAGTGCTCCCCAACTATGACTGACTTTGGTGCAAACTAAAAGCTTTCACCACCTTGTAGGTTTGAGCCCGCAGTTGTGTTCCCACAGGAGAAGAAACAGCCAGCAAAGTCTCACATAGATTCATAAAATAGCAAAATATTTTCACAGCTCTGCTCTACCTGGTTTCTATTTACGTTGCTTTATTACCTGAGGAAGGTGGGGGTGGGGTAATAGGTAAAGCAATGCAATAAAATAACAATGGTTCTTGCTTTTAAATGATAAATATCTCCCTTGAAAGTAACCTTAACATCCATGAGCAATGATACTTTTTCTAAACCGCACAGAATACTTCGTAAGTATATGTTTCTGAGTGTGCAGAGCTAATCTCCAAGGGTCAGTGATAGGCTGTGAATCTTCTCTGTAGATCTGACGAGGTTTTGTCATTCCCGCAGATATTATAATTCTTCAGAAGAAAACAGTCTTAGGGGTGCTAACATATTGAGATTCTTGTTTTGCTTAATTTTTGGACATTTTTTCTCATTATGTCAAAGAAAAATGATTTCCTACAATGAACCATGTTGTAAAAGTACACAAGACAGAAGGGTGAGGGAGGGGGAATCAAACTGCACTTGAAAACAAAAGCTTTAACTTCTGGCACCTAGATGATTAGTTTTTGCTTCTCCTATTGTTGGTGCTAGTGGTTTCATCTGTAATATGTATAGTGATTGTTTGCAGCCTGGCAACAGCATGAAGGAGTGTGGGGGAGGGAAAACTATAGCTCCTTCTTAGCGGCAATCCAAACTTCAAAGGCTTTGGGGACATTGAGCAGACAGGTTTCAGCAGCCGTTAAGGCAGACATGAAAACAAAAGGGGCTGCTTCCATCCAAGCAAAGCAGGGGTGACTTTTTGGCCCACTTTTTTGGGGGGAGGCGGGATTGATTGTGGAGGGAGCAAAGCTCCTGGCACTGGGAAAAAGGCACTCTGCCCATGAATGTGTGCCCTCTTGATTCTGCATCACAAGCAGAAATGGGCATTTATGGCACCGTAAATCAAGGGATAAGCCATACATGAGCAGCTGGCACATGTGCTAATAACTATAATTATTAATCATGTCAATTTCACACCCTTCAAATTTATGCTATGTGCTTTCTGTAGGAAAGCCATCCCTGGCGCCTTGAGCTGTTTATGGTATGAAAATATGATGTGCTGATGGTCTTTGATAATTGTCCTATGACAGTACTGATTGGCCTACAATTGGGTTTGTGGGGTATCGCCGCCCAACAAAAGGGGTTCTCCTCGTCTTTTGGTATATATCATTGTCAAACATTCCCCATTGTTAACGCTTGGAGTGAATTACTTTCAGCATTTGTCCCAGTCTTTAGCTTCTGGGTCACCATTATTCTGTCCTTATGTCAATGTGGGGACAGTTACTTTGATGTCTCCTTTTGTACGTTTGGTAAAGCAAAAGCATCTAGCTATATAAAGAAAATCAGCGCTTCAGGTTGGGTTGTCTATAAAAAAGCCAAAGAAATATGGCCCCTCCCCCTCCCAAAAAAGAAAAAGTCAGACTTTCCTTGTCCTTGGTGTTGGCTGCCCTGATCTGAAAGATGCTTAACCCAGCAGCGTCCTAAGGATTACTTCCAGTCTGAAATAAGGCAGTAGTTGATAAGTTTTCAATCTTCCTGACGAAGAAAGCTCCACATCCTTAATGACGTGACAATGAGATTTCTTTCCACCGCAGAAGTTTTTATTTTGTTATTTAGTATAACCATGGCCAACAATATTGGACACTAAAGCAGAACAGCTTTATAGATGGTAATTGTTCAAAGATTCAATGATTTTTTTTAAAAAAAATCTTATTTTTCCTTAACAACAAAATAAGCCCTCGGTAGCTGGCTAAAAGCACCTTGTAGACTAATCTGCATGTTAACTTGACGTTGCACTGGACAATCATCTCCTACTGGCCTGAACAAGTGCATGGGACTTTCCCCACTTGTTCAAAAATCTGCATGGTCTGCATTGGGCAGTTTCTAAATTACTCCTGCTGTCTTTACAGCTGCTCCGTTCCAATGACCCCCAGAAGGTTGCGGGAATTGTTAGAAGAAATTTCTATTAATCAACCACAAACAGACTGTTACAATTTCACACTTTTTCCCATCATTTCACACATTTAATGAATTTGGGTGTCTGTTAAACTCAAAACATTTACAATCGGGGGGGAAAAAAAAAGAAAGAAAACTAAAACCTCAAAACAATAGTCAGCAGCCAGGCTGCAAGCACTACTTCCAAAGAGTTCCTGAAACTACCGTGGTAAGGGAGGATGGCTGAGTGTGAATGTGGGTTATTACAGGCAGCAGATTGTTGGCTCTTTTAGGGCCTGATCCTACTCCCATTTAAGTGAAGGGGAACTTTGATTTCAGCTGGAACAAAAGCAGATCCCTAATTAGGTACTGACAAAAATCGTAAACTTCATGCTTTAGAGCTTAGGGCTCTGCCTATAAAGGACTAGGAGACCTAATGTAGCAGGGGGCAGATTATCCCATATCTGCTTACTGTGGGGTCTTTTGCACCTTCCTCTGAAGCATCTAGTGTCAGAGACAGGATACTGAACTAGATAGGCCTTGGGTATGATCCGGTCTGACAATTCCTGGGTTCCTAAAAGCCTTTACACTTCACTGATGGTCTTTTTTTGAACAGTCTCAGCCATGGAATCCTTTCAGTCTGGCACAAGGCAAGACTCCAACTTGCTTTTGGATGTTATTTTATTCACGAGAACTGAGTTGGCCTTACCACATGAGACCCCAGCAGGACTCCAAGCTTCCAGGAGCAGAAGGGAAAATGGGCCTGGAGTTGCCTGGTCCTACCACTCCTGCTGCCTCCACTGGTCTCACTGCCAGACAGAAAGAGAGGCCAGGTGGGTCGGTGAGCTGCCCTATGAAGTATTTGCAGGATCCCCAGAAGTGTATGGTCCCATACATTTGCTTACAGTGCTCATGCTTAAAGCTTGCCTTGATCCTATAGGTACCATTTACCTTGAGGTTGCTTTAAAAAATGGCCTTACTCTTGCTTGGGTGCTGCATCCATGGCCAAGAGGCTCCTTCTTTCGGGGGAAGACAGTAGGTTTCCAAGCTTGGGAGGAGATCCTCTTTAAAGATCACTGGAAGAGCTGTGGAGGCAGCATGTGTATTCAGCCCACCCCGGGGAAGGAGAGGAAGCACCTCATCTTGGTTTAGTGTGTCAATCTCTGGCTAACAATCAGCGTGTCATTGACTGGTTCGGGGGAGCTCTTTCCAGCCCTCTTGAAATGTCCCCACTCGTGTCACCTGACATGGCTCAAGGTTACAGTGAGGTTAATACTTCTGTCATGTGACCACAGTCAGCATCCATTCACACCAGCGACTACCTTTACTTCTTATTTTTCCTCCTGAAAATCAAATGCAAATAAAACAATGTCAGTGGAAAACACCAGCCAGAAACTAATCGAGTCTGTTAATAAAACACGGAAATAGAGACATCTAGGATGATGGGCAGGGTAAATAAATAGAACCCACTACAAATGAGATTATTTGGCCTCTTCCTGGATTTATGCACTGTCAATAACTACTGTCATTGAACCTAGGTGGCTTTCTGAACACACGACCACCTCTTGTTCTTAAGACAATTCCTTTTGCAGTGGCTTGTTCAGGTTTTGAGGTTATTCCGCTCTCTGGAATCTGTTTGCTGCTCCTCTTGTTTTTTGCATTGTCAATGGCAGAGTAGGGACGTGTTATGCATTATAGCCAGACAAAGAGAGAAATTCCATCAAGTTGTGTCTGGGACCTTGCTTTGTTCAGCCAACAATGCTAAGAATGAAACCCTTGAATTTGCCAGGTTATTTTTATTTTAAATTAAATTCTTTGCTATTTATATTGACTTTTTTTTTGCTAACTAGTATGATGTTGCATAGAAACATCCTGATGTAGTGTGTTTGGACTGATATAATAAAAAGGAATAGTTAATATGAGCCACATGTGAATTGGGAACTCATCTGGAATCACATGACAAACTTCAATCTATAAAGTGTTAGTATGTTACTTGATTTGTTGTACAAGAGCTCAATTTAAAACTTTAAGAAAGCTGCAGTCCATTAACCACAGGTAATCAATGCTTGACCAAGAGCAATCTGGCATCTCTTTTGCATTTTTTTTTCTTGTATTTGTTGCAGATTTCATGCTTCTCTTTCATGGCAGCATTCATGTCTGGTCAGAATAGGATATGCCAGGCTCCCTTCTTTATGCTTTTTAATTCCCAAAGAGGTACTGTAGATTTGGCATAACACTTCTGATCTTATACTGTCTAGTATCATAATGTAATGTCCTGGATACCAATTCCTGTCCAAATGCAGCAGTTCTATTGCCATAGTCCCAATAAGTTTTATTCTTGGAAGTGGCCATCCGTCTAGAATTACACCCTTGTATTTCTGTATGGGTGTGCCAGTTTGTTCTTCTCGTTTGCGCTAAGGGGTATCTATCCCTAATCAGACATAGTCTAGCTTTGTTGCATGGGCTTATTTTGTGCCAGCTGTATGAAATGCCCTTAGTTTCCAGTGTTGGCTGTGGGTGGTCATTAATTATTTGGTTTACATTTGGTGTGATTATATTGCAGCCAGCTCCTCATTAATTTCAAAATTCACGTTTTGCTCATTTACTTCCAGGTCCGCAAAGAAAAATGGTGGAGAACTTTGCTTTGTACCTCGCTCTTTGTTTCAACATCAGCATCCACTGAGCTTTTTCTTGAGCTGTATGTTCATGAATGCATTTTGCTTTTGTATTTCATTTCAGTGTGTGCTAAGAGTAACACATTTTTTCAAGAAGAGTGCTGTTATTGCATTAATAGCAGCGCACCCCTTGTGCTGAACATCTCTGTGTTGTGTTATGATTACCTCCACATTTAATTATAAGCAAATCTAGTCTCTAAGCCTGGTCACATTCTCATTAAAGTCAGTGGAAACTTTTCCATTAACTTCAGTAGGAGTTGGATTAGACCCTACGTTATTCCTTTGCTCTTATAGTCTGCCTTTAATTCTTAGTTAGATGCATTTGATTTGATTTTGGAAGTCCAGTTTTTACTAGCTCTCAAAATATCTAATTTTCTTTGCAGAGTCAAGTCAATTTCTTGTGATAACCTTGCTTTAACCTGATTATAGTTGGGCACAAGTAATCCAAGATTAAAAAATTAAAAAGTAGAGTACTTATGTGATTTAGGAGCCTAAATCCCTTTAATTTTCAATGAAATTTATATTCCTAAGTATCTAAGTCTCTTTTGAAAATGTGAGTTAGGCTCCAAAGTCACGTAGGGCCAGATTTTTAAAGGGATTCAGGCACTTAAAGATGCAGAGAGGCACCTGGCAGGATTTCTTTGAAAATCCCACTAAATGCCTTTCTACATCTCTAGGTGCTTTAAAAATCTGACCCTTATGCACCTGAAAAATTTTAACCCTCTCTCTCTAATTAATCCTACTGTTAAATGTTCAGATTCACAGAATTTTGCTTTATTACCTAGGTCTGCCACAAGATGGTCTACAGTAGTTTTACCTGGCAGCTAGTTTCTTGGAAAGAAAATTTGACTTACTCAAGTGGTGCTCTTGTATGAATAATGGGATTCTTAAAATGTTTAAATGCTTTTGTCTAGTATTCTGTAATCCCCTTCATGTTCCCACTAACAGACATTGTAGACATCCAGCATTTCTGGACCTACAATACAGCAATCTGGAGGAAGTCACTCTCTCTGATTCTCTTTCAGGACAATTTGAAACAGCTACCCCCATCTTGTTCACTGCAATGCAAGGTTCCCCTCCATACTGAGGGATTCAAGTGCTTTCATTTGCTGCATTTATGTCAAAGATTTAGTTTTCTTCAGTCACCACATAATAAAGCTGTGACACACAGGAATGGCTGTGAGAGACTAATCTTTATTTCATAGCCTTGGTCACGTAACATATATAATTGATTGAAATTTTTCATTCAAAACTTTTCCCCCACAGAAAACTGCCTATCTTCAAAAATGACATTTTTTCCTGAAAGGGTTTTGAAATTTTCTGATTTTGTGATGAGAAAACTGAAAACAAAAATTGTTTTTGAAACCAAAAACCAACATGACTTTGGTTCAGAAAGGGAAATCTCATCTTATTCGTTTGGGGATTTACAGTTCATTGGTTCCCTAACTCTTTCTATTCCTCCCCATGCCCACCTTTGTTTTCCTCACGTTTTCAGTAACAAAATGGGGGGAAAGGAGGAAAAGGTGTGGAAATGAAAAATGGGGAGGGAGCAGATGGAGAGAAAGGGAAGGAAACAAAAAGTGAAAGCTGGCGGGGAAGGGTTGTGTGTGAAAAATTTCAGAAAATGAAAAAAGCCTGTTTTTTTCCACAAAACATTCCCTTTAGCTCCTAATAACATAGATCATAATTACAAAAGGGTTACCCAATCCCCCCCACCCTTATATGTCAGGAGTCACTACCCAGTGAATCATGTGGCTAATTAGGTATATTCTTATATTGGCACACACCGTTGTACTACCTGAGCAGTTGCTGTGACAAGAGAGGCATTATTCTGCTCTCATTGCCATCACTCACTGCTTTTACTATACTGATGAAACTGAGAGCACCATTTGGCCATATTGCCTGTGCTGCTGAATTTCCACTTCGTCCACAAATTCACTTGGCTGCTATTAAAGGTTGGAAAAAAGACTTTCTAAAATCTTTCTGGAGAATCTGAAGCTAAGAAGCAAAGAGCACTGGTTCTATTTGTCTCACTATTAAGGTTCCAAAGAGAAGAAGAAGAAAAAAGAAATCATAAAAAAAACTTCAGAGAAATACTGCTGTCACATGAATTGGTTTAAAAGAGGCCGGGCTCCTTGCAATGTGCATTAGATGCATATAATGCAATTCAGTAAATTCAGCCTAAGAGGGTACAGAGGATGGAGAAGGCTGCTTCTTTTGAAGAAAAGTCTCTCAGGCCAGAAATACAGGAGAAAAGCACAGCTTCTTTCAGCTGTCCCCTTTTGTGTGCTTTCCCATACGAAACTATGTTACCGCTGCTGCTCTGCACTTTGTTATTATGACAGGAAAAAATGAATTTCTAATGAGCTATCTGTACCAGCTGCAAGCACCTGGTGGATCTCCATGGTCCACAAGCGCCTTCAGTCGCAAGCTTCTAAGTGCTAACCAGCCTCGGGGAGGAAGGCCTATTGTCAAAGCTTGTTTCCTGGGATAAGCTGTTTTGTTCACAGCCAGACAGACTGAAACACCCCACTTTCCTATTTGGGACATATACTTTATTCAGTGGGAGGAACCCCAGAGTCACGTGGGGCTCAGGAAACCTTTGAAGCTTTTGAAGCAGGTTCTGATGTGCCATTAAAATTGTAAAAAATAATTCACTTTTTAAAACATTAATTATGTACATTGATAAAGCCCCTGTTAACCCTGTGATTCCAAAAGGATTTTGGTATGCAGGAATCACTCCACTAAAATGCAGCTGCTTCACCAGTGGAACATGGGAGCTATCAAACAGAATGTAGCAACGCAACAGTTTTGGACAGGAAGCCAATGAGAACACTATATCCAGCTGTAACTACAGGGGGACCTCAGGTAGGAGGTCAGGGTGACTACCCGAAAGGAGAGGCCAAGACATTGGTCTGCACACAGTTTTTGTGCCATTATGACTAGAAGTTAGAATGGTACATCCCCCAAGCCTGGACACAATTATACTCTTAAATTGAGGGATGTAAGCCATCTCCCATATAAGCACCTTTATACTGGTATAACTGGACCCACAGTAGTACCATGTTAGTTACATTGGTTCTAAAGTTAGACTGGTACCAAAACTGTGTATAGACCATGCCTGAAACCAACACTACTTTTAAAGGGGTTATATCATGGTAATGCCAGATGGGCATTAGTTGATCTGTTTCTTATCAGGATGAGAGACAATGAGAAAGAGATGGTTGTGTGTACATGGGAGCTTTTCTGCTTATAGAAAATTACCGTTCTTTGTGTTGTCTCTCTCCCTTTCTTTTGTCTCGACTTCTTCCTGTCCACTTATTCAGTGCCACCAGCTATGAATCCCCTCCAGTGCCACCCACTCTCTGTTCACAAAGTCCAGTCTGGTAAGACTCTTGGTAAAAATAATTTCTCTTTGAGCTGAAGTTGGATACACAGGGACTTCCTCCCAGGAGAGAGGGAAGTGTATCTCAATTTTTAAAAGAGTTTGGAGATTTTTAAAAGTAGCCTCTGTATTTCCAAAGTTAATTTTAAAATGTTTTTCAAAAGTGACTGGTGACTGGTTAAACAACAGTTTTCAGGTTTCTCCAGTATTTACTGCTGTGTTATCTATGCATCAGCTAAGCACCTATGATAGCTCACCTGATGTTATGAAGTCTGAGCTGCAAGCAATGTGTATAAGGACAAAAAAATACAGTGTCTGGGTATCAATATCTCTTCTCTCTTAAATCCCTCAAAGGTTTACAGCTTTTCATTGCTCCAACTCTGGAGTGCTTCTGCAGAAGCTCACACTCACTCCCCTCTCCTACCTCTCTCCCTGATGGACCGGAATGAGTGAGTGAGTGAGTGATTGCTGGTAGTATCCCTGCAGGTGGTGATGACATTGATGGAGAGTGATGGATGACTCTGCTACAGCCCCACCCCACCCACTTAACCATGTGCATGACAGAAGGTCCTGCAGGCCGGGGCCGGCTATTCTAACAATGCCCCTGGTAGGCATTTGGATGTGTAAAAACAATGCATTTGGATCCAGCAGTGATTGTGCTACAAATTTGGGGCCATTTAATGAGTTGCTAATGTGAAAATAATTTTCTTTTCTGACTTTAGAATTGCAGGAATAAAGACAGATGGAGAGAAGCCATAGAACTGATAATGGCTTTGCCAAGGAGTTAAAGGCAGCTCTTCAGGAAATGTAAAAAAGGGAGACCCGTCCCTGTCAGAAGTTGACAGAAGCCCACTGACATTTTCGCTCTTCTTTTTCCTTCTCTCCTCTCCCTCATAAGCGCGCCTGCCAGAGCAGGGCTTTACATTTCCAGGTAATTGGGATTACAAAAGTGAGTGGCATGTTTCAAGTTGAAATGCCTGTTTGGAATGGGAGGAGAAAGGATTACTGACATCGCTTGGCATGCCAATTGATTTCTAACCCAGACACATGAGGAAGTATCCAGTGATTGATCATTTGATCTAGATGTCAAAAGAGAGAGAGAAAAAGACTGTGGGTTCCTAAAGAAACAATGTTAATGCTGGCAAGGAATCTATTTTTTTTTTTTCAAATGCAGAATACAGTTTTAAGCAGGAATGCTAGTGTGGAAAGGGGAAGTGTTAGATCCAGCAAGCCTCTACATTTAGGTTTTATAAAGCTAAACTTTTCAAAAGCTATGACCAATAAAAATGTTTGCATAAACCCCACTCCCCACCCCCAGTTCCAGGTTTTTAATAGATAAGCATTCCATCAGCTGTCCAAATGCACAGGAACCAGGCGGTGAAATGACTCTCTTGCTTTCATTACAGAAGATGAGAGAAAATAAAAAGTTAAACTATATGTAAATCAAATATATTAATTCACTCCATTTTAATGCTCTTAAGTGTAGTTAATAACAAAGGTAAAGCCATTCAGTTTTCCCTAAATGTTAGCTCTTCAGCTGGCATAAAGCAGTGTGACTTTTGCTCCATTGTATGTAACATAACTGTTTCTTTAAGCAACGAGGATGACGGGGGAAAATCTGTTCTGTCTTTAATTCCTTTTAAAATCAAGGAGCAATACTTCCAAAAGTGACTAGTGATCTGGGGGGGGCTCAACTGGACATTAGTTCTTCAGTAAATCAGGCTCTTTACCTCTTTATTTGGCAGTCGTTTTCCTAGGGCAGATGCTCAGCTGTTTCTGAAAATCAAGCCCCTTCCCAGTGTCTCAAGTTGGGCACTCCAAAACAGAAGCCCCCAATCAGTAAGCAGTTCTGAGACTCTTGCTGAGCCCGTTTAGGCCCGGGCATTGCATGCCCAAAGGTATTAAACATTGAAACGAAGCTCAGAAGGTTGGATGAGAGTTGATATTTGGAGTGTGCCCATAAAAGCTGTTTTATAAGCTAAGTGCTTAACCTCGTAAAGCCCTGTTTGTGTGGAACAGCCAAAAAGATAATATAGAGGACTTATAGGGGGCTCCTACTGAAAGTAAGGTTGTGAGAATGTAGGAAATAACTTTTGTCATGATTATCATTTATGTATTCAGTGCCAATTCAGGTGGTCCATGCAACACGCTCTCTGTGGCTCACTCCATGAAAAAGCTTGAGAACCCCTGAACTCTGTGATTTACAGAACAATTAAAATTCCTGGCCCCTGCCCTACAGACTAGATCAATGGTTTCTACAGTACAGTATTTTTGCCCCCAGTGCTGGCTTAGTCCCACTTCATGGGAAAATCAACATTTTAAAACATAAACCAGAAAGTATTTGAACAATTTTACAAACTGTAAATGGAGAGGAATTATTCTTTCTTGATCCCTGCAGTGACCAGGTGATGCCTCAAAGCATGAAACTTAGATACCTTCTGTGAGAACACATAACTGGACAAATCTCTGAGTGCAATTGTATGACAGCATTGCTTATGATTATGTGGTGGTGGTGGTGGGGTGGCTCAATAGCTCTGGGGCTCGTTTCTGGTTTATGTCTTGGGTTCCTAAAGATCATGCTTCATGGTTTCATGCCACCAGCAGAGGTCAGGACGGGATTTTCCCTCTGCACCCAGTGTATTCTGGAAGGGTTTTTAATCTCCTTTTGAAGCACCAGGAATGGCCAAAGTTGGAGATTGGACATTCAGTGGTATGGGCCAGGGCGCTGAGGTGGCACCGAGCATCCTCTCTCTCTCTCTCTCTCAGGTGCTTGTCTGGCTGGTTCTTGGTGATATGCTCAGGGTATAACTGATTGCCATATATGGGGTGAAAAAAGCGTTTTCCCCCAGGTCAGAGTGTCAGGAACCTTGGGGGAGGTTTTTTGCCTTCCTCTTCAGCATGTGGGTATGGATCACTTGCCAGGATTATCTGGGTATATCTCATTTACTCATTTCCCTACCGTGCGGGGACCTAGAGAATTGGTTCACCTCAGTCCCTCTTTTTTGTAGGAATTAACATAATATATGCCATCTACCAACATAATATATGCCATCATATACCACCAATGTCCCTCTGCTATGTACATCGGCCAAACTGGACAGTCCCTACGAAAAAGGATAAATGGACACAAATCAGATATTAGGAATGGCAATATACAAAAACCTGTAGGAGAACACTTCAATCTCCCTGCACACACAATTACAGATTTAAAGGTCACTATCTTGCAGCAAAAGAACTTCAAAACCAGACTTCAAAGAGAAACTGCGGAGCTGCAATTCATTTGCAAATTTGACACCGTCAACTCAGGATTGAACAGGGGCTATGAGTGGCTAGCTAACTGCAAGAGCAGTTTCTCCTCTCTCAGTGTTCACACCTCCAGACCAGCTGCTAAAAGAGGACCTTATCCTCCCCGATTAGAAATAACAAGCTGGTTCAGCCTGATTGAGCTAACCTTGTTATCTCTAACCTGGTTCTTGCCTTCTTATTTATACCTGCCACTGGATACTTCCACTGCATGAATCCGACAAAGTGTGTACTAGCCCACCAAAGCTTATGCTTCAATACTTTTGCTAGTCTTTAAGGGGCAATAGGACTCTTTGTCGCTTCTGCAAATCCAGACTAACATGGCTACCTCTCTGATTCTTAAAGTATTGAGAAATTCTGTCTTTGCGTTTCGTCCTGAGGTGTCATGTACCCAGTCAATATGGAGATAACTATTATTGAGTTCTTTATTTTGATAGCCTCTCTAATCTCCCTTAGCATTTCGTCGTCACTATCACTGTCCTGGTCAGGTGGTCGATAATAGATCCCTACTGTTATATTCTTATTAGAGCATGAAATTACTATCCATAGAGATTCTATGGAACATGTGGATTCATTTAAGATTTTTACTTTTTGATTCTACATATTCTTTCATATATAGTGTTACTTCCTCCCTTTCCCCCCATCCTTCGCATGACCTGTTCTGTCCTTCCGATATATTTTGTACCCTGGAATGATTGTGTCCCATTGATTGTCCTCACTCCACCAGGTTTCTGTGATGCCTATTATATCAATATCCTCTTTTAACATGAGTCACTCTAGTTCCACCCACCTTATTATTTAGACTTCTAGCATTTGTGTACAAGCACTTTAAAACTTGTCACTGTTTATTTGTCTGTCCTTTTCTGATGCGTCAGATTCTTTTTATGTGAATGTTTCTCATCTGATCTGGCCCATACTTTATCCTCTTCCATCCTCTCCTCTTGACTGAAGCCTAGATAATCTCTGTCAATAGACTCTCCTCTAAGAGAAGTCTGTATCTGATCCACGTGCTCCTCTGAAGAAATCAGCTTTCCCCCAGCTCTTAATTTAAAAACTGCTCTGCAACCTTTTTAATGTTAAGTGCCAGCACCCTGGTTCCACTCTGGTTTAGGTGGAGCCCATCCTTCCTGTATAGACTCCCACTATCCCAAAAGTTTCCCCAGTTCCTAATAAATCTAAACCCCTCCTCTCTACACTATTGCTTCATCCACGCATTGAGACTCCGAAGCTCTGCCTGCCTACCTGGCCCTGTGCATGGAACTGGAAACATTTCTGAGAATGCCACCATAGAGGTCCTGGATTTCAGTCTCTTTCCTAGCAGCCTAAATTTGGCCTTCAAGATGTCTCTCCTACCCTTCCCTATGTCACTGGTACCTACATATACCGCAACCACCGGCTCCTCACCAACACTACACATAAGTCTATCTAGATGCCTCAAGAGATCCACAATCTTCACACCAGGAAGGCAAGTCACCATATGATTCTCCCAGTCGTCATAAACCCAACTATCTATGTTTCTCATGATTGAATTTCCCATTACTAACACCTGCCTTTTCCTAATGACTGGGGTTCCCTCCCCCGGAGAGGTAACCTTAGTGCAAGAGGATACCCAAACACCATCTGGAAGAAGGGTCCTAACTATGGAAGGTGTTCCTCTGCTCCTGTTGACTGCTCTCCTTCCCTGAGCTTTTCATTCTCTTTAACAGGCAACATGAAGAAGGCAACATGCTTCCACCACTCACCTTTCCCCACTCCACAAATCAATCACCTGACCAGACTTTAAGCCCAGGCAAAGAAATCATGCTGACCGTCATTTGTTCCTGTCTACACTCTCGGTGAAACCATGGCCAGGCACCGGTCCAGCTTCACACACTGCTGACCTCCCTTATCACCAATGAATAGGGCTTTTAGTGTAGACAGAGCTTAAGATAGGCAAGCAAGCTTAATAAAAAACAATTACAGAGAAAGCCATAGGAGAGCTAGATCATGGCTGGCCCTTACATGGATGCTCAGGGTTGGGGCATGATTAAGGAGGCTCCCTTATTTCCTAAGCAGATTTTCAGTCCTTGCACTCAGGTAGCATAGGCCTGCTTTTGAGAAGCAACCATAGGGAACGTGGTCTGCCCTACTTCTTTCCACTCACTGCACCAGCCAATGAAGCTGCATATTAGGATATATTAATGATTTGCTGATCTGTCACATGATGTGTTTTCAACCAGCTAGAAGCTAGGGTCTCTCTCTTGGATATAGCAATACAAATGACTTCATTGTCATTTCACAAGAGCCATGAAAATGTTTTCTTTCTCATTCTCTCCTACACTGGGACCGTGGCGGCAGCAATCAGATACACTAACATGGGGCAGATATTCTCCACCAGCAACCCTGCTTTATTGAAATGTGACAAAACTCTGCTCCTGTTTTCTGGGAGCTTGCCTTTAGTAGCTGATCTCCAGAGAGTGAACGTCTACAAAGCGATAACATCTGGTGCCCATTATTTCACCAGCTCTGTTGTGATTAGTCCATATGATAAGTCTGGCCAATTGCTATTGGGATGGGATTGCTACACTCCCCCCACCCGCCTACTTGAGCTGTCACTTCTGGTTTGTGGCCCCTGCTAATTTGCCACTGCAATTTCCAATATTTGCTAGAATCCCACAAGGAAATCTCCCTGCCTTTCAAGGGCAATAGACTGTATGGCTTCAGACAGAAGGCTAGCAGTGGTAATAAAAAGGGAAGGTTTATCAATTAACTCAAATAGTTCTATGGAAGCAGTAACAGGACCCCTCCCATTTTAATTATGCGTGACATGAAATGCTCTGGTAAAACTTTTGCCCAGGCAAGCGTTTCGTGAGGGACTGGGGGGATTCACTGAGGCTTTAACAAGTTGGAAAAGGGAGTCAAAAATCTTTTTTGTCTTACTACAAAAATCCTCATTTCCCAAAGGTTTGTTCAGTTTCACGCTAGTCAGTGTGATAACTGGAGTGCATCCAACTGACAGAATGGCTAGTCATCTGAGATGCACAAAGGGGAGTTATGTCCTTAAAATGTCAGTTCCCCATCATTCTCTCCTCCACCCCAGTTATATATTTGCCTTTTTCCTTAGTGCAAAATCAGAAAAAAAAATCAAAGTGTAAAACTAATACAAAAATTGAATTAATGGTAATATGATCATTGCAACTTTCAGCATATTTAGCACTTTTTGTCTTGAAATTGCTTTACAAACATTAACTAATTAATCTTTACAGTCCCCCATGTGAGGAGCACTAGGTAAGTACTAATACCTCCGTAGTTCTTACAATTAGAGGAACTTAAGCAGAGTTAAGTTAATCTTCCAAGATCACAGAGGGAGTAAGTGTCAGAGTTAGAATTTTAAAACGTGCATTTCTGGCTCCCAGACCTGAGCAAAGATGCCTAGTCTAGTACTATACTTAAAAGATTTCAGCAGATTTTTTGACAATACAGAAGCTCATTGAGAAGATATAAAAGAAAGAGCCTACCCAGAGTAAGTTGTCTGAAATGAAAGTCGATATGATTCACAAATATAGATACACCAGATAGAATCAAATAATTCCCATTATTTTCTACCCCATAGTTCATTTTTCTGTAAATGCTGTACTGGAAAATTTCCACTCAGTTCTGCATAACACTTCCATATCAGTGCAGTATAAACATGACATTATATAAATGTCATCCACAACGAACTTGCTGAACTCCGCAAGTGAATTCAGCTGAGAAGTCAACTACAGAACTGTGCATTTCCTCCACGACTTTAGCACAGATACACTATATTTCACTTTTCAAATGTTCACGTTTTCTGGGTCTTTTCAATTTTTATGTTAAATTGTAAACTTTTACTTCTCCACAGTGGATGATATTTAAGCGACATCGGTCTAACACTAAACCACCATGACACAGTGCCATCACTGATGCTGAGATGGCATCACTGATTTATTCTCTGCTGCAGTCTAATAGGAGTGAGCAGGCATGTGTGTGCTAAAATTAAAGGAAAAGGAACTCATCTGGGGCTACAAAGTGAAGCGGAGCCCATTTTGCTGATGGAGGAGTTGTGGAGGATTTAAGTGAAGTGCCCAAGGTCACTTGGAGAGTCAGCGTCATAACCTCCGTATTTTGGCTCCCTGCCTGGGCACTGGCCCTTAGATTACACTGACTACAGGAGCATTAGGCCAGGGGTGGGCAAACTATGGCTAATAGGCCACATCCAGCCTGCGGACCATCCTGCCTGGCCCCTGAGCTCATGGCTGGGGCGGATCCCCCTGACCCCTCTCCCACCTTCCCCCGCCCCGAGCCACAAGTGCATCATGCTGGCAGCGCTCTGGGGGGAGGGGCTACGCACTTCTGTGGGGCAGCGTGTCTGGCTCCAGTGGGGCCACGTAGATGCCAGACATGCTGCTCTGATCGGTGTGGTAAGGGGTCTGGGTCTGGGGGATTGAATATGGAGCAAGGAGTCCCATGGGTCAGTCAGGGGAGAGGGAGCAGGGGGAGGTTGGATGGGGTGGAGGCTCTGGGGAGGCAGTCAGGGGACAGGGAATGGGCGGGTTAGAGAGGGCATGGGAGTCTTGGGAGTCTGCCAGGGAGTGGGAGTGGGGTTGGATAGGGGTCGGGGAAGTCAGGGGACAGGGAGCAGGGGGACTGGATAGGAGGTGGAGCCTGGGGGGGCAGTTAGGGTGGGCACTAGGCAGACTGTGTGGATGGGTGCTGCATGCATGTATGCACATGCACACGCACGCACAAAACAGTTCTTATAATAAACTCAGTTACTAATTAAAAGGGAGTCCTGAATGGGTTCAGTGGACCAATCTTAAAACATCCTTTCCAGTGGCAGTTAACTTCAGCTGCTCATGAATTTACTCTGTTGAAAATAAATATCTTTGCTTTATGAATAGGGTTTTAAAGGATTTTTTTGTTCTTAATGGCGGGGAGGGACACTCTCACCCCGACCCAACTCTCAGCAGAACTTCTGTAGCTCCACTTGGTTGGTCCTAGCTCTTCAGGTCAGATCCTCTCCATTCATATACTGGGCAATTATGTGCCTAGCAGATTATTCTTCTGAATGGAACTAACGTGTCTGTGGGATGGAGTGATTCACAAAATCACTTCACGAACCCTGCCCTTCTAGCAGTCCTGTCCTTTTTAGCGCAGTGTGACTCAACACAGACTGACAAACAACAACAGAAAACGAAACCCAAATGCTAGTTGCTGCAGTAAAGACAATGTAACTGTTTAGGTGATAACAAAATGCACTAATGGAAGCTTTGTAGCTCTACTTACTAATAGGATTCTTGCTTTTGGTATAGAGCCACTGTTACATGCTGTGGTTGTTTTTTTTTCTGTTAGGTGTTGTTTTTGTTATTCGTTTTAGAGGAGTTCACAACATCGAAGAAGTCAAATTACATTTCAGGCATTCAAAAGTGCTGATCCTATTCTCACCTGTATGGTTTTTCCCTTTCTGTCTAAATACAATAGTAAAATCTAGATTGTGGTTATTCAACCCCAGCCATTATGAACTGAATCAGATTGGCTACTTATTACACATTATTAAAGGGGCCACTCTTTATTTCTTATTGGCACATAATGATGTTCTCTGTAGGGAAGGACAAATGAGCTCAGAGAAAATGAGAAATGCCCAAGTCTCGGCAGAGAATATCAGACCAGAGAATCCTCCTCTTTTCTTACAGGAGGGCTAGGAGGTCTGTGGATGAAACTAAAGGGAAAGACAGATCTGGTTGAGGTTTAGAGGATGGCAGGCAGAGACAACAGAAGGGAGATCTCAGAAAGTTTCGAGATCCACACTTTTCAGGCCTGTCCAAACTAAGCTGGATCTCCACATTTTCTGAGGGCAAATAATCACTAGCCCCATGTATGTTCCATACTAGGGTTGCTTAGTCATTCACTGGAGGGCATAGTGGACTAGAAGACTGAGCCTGGAATAGGGAACCAGGAGCTTCTACATTCTCAGCCTGGTTCTGCCACTGACTCCTGTCCTGGGTTTAGTAAATGACTTGGCTGGGCAGTTCTTATCTGTGTAAAACAGGGGAAACAATTCTTATTTGCCTACCTCCCCGCCAGGCTGGGAGAATGATGTGGTGTTCAGCTAGTGATCCACATAGTACCACATGATTGCTACTATAATAAACAAATTTAATTACTCTTGATTGTGTGTGCTGTGTCTGTCCTTCCCTGGGAAGGCCAATTCTCTTGGGTGCCAATGATAATTCTTTAGATGTCCTCAATAATGCTTCTTTTAAACGCACAGGAAATCGGCTTTGTCTCTTTAAGGAGTCAGGGACCAAGTGCCTTGCAAAGGTCCATTTTACCATTTCACTGCAGTTTGGGAAGCCCTCACCTACTCAGAGCTCAGCTGCACCAGGCTAATTTCCATAAGCATCATGTGGTGTTACAGAAACCACATTTTGCCAAGCTGTCAACTGTACAGCCTTCTCTTTGCTAAACAGACTCCCATTAAAACTGTCTGCACAATTTGTCAGTTAAATGAGGTACAAGAGGGACACTCTATTTGCCCCTAATTAGCTGTGCAGACTACCTTTGTCTGTTTGATTAAGTATTCACATTATCAATTTTGTTTAATCTGATTCATTTCACACACCTCCCTTGGGACTCAGCCCATACGGTTAACTAATCTCTGATATCATCTCTTATATCAGGATGCAGTGATCTCCCACGGAACATATTCTACCCACAACGACAGCCATCTCCAGAATCTTCAGAGAGGAGGATGTTTCAGGATGAACAAAAATTAAATGACCTGATTGACAGTGAGCACTGACATGTTTAAACTAAGCCATAAAGAAGCACACAGAGCCCCGGTGCTCTTCCCAGTCATCCTTTTAATCTTTTCCCCGAAGCAGCTGCACCGAAACAGATACTACTGTGAGTTCAGTAGTATCATGGTAGCTCTGTTGTCTGATGGCCACTGCTCTAAATGGCTGCCTATCTCTTGATCCTTTACAGGACTGAATAGACCACAGATTTCAGTTGAAAGCAATGGTCAATGCCCAGTGCACGAGACTCTGGTGAGGGACAAGAGAAAGGAGTTCTTCAAAGAACCTGTATGCGAAGTCAAAGAAGCTTTGAGTGATGGTGGATCAAGACAACATGTCATATTTTTAAATGGGCTGGGTACCCCTGATGAGAATCTAGAGGGAAGACCCAGCCCAGAGCTGCAGTGGGTTTATTTGAGGCTCTGGTGCTAATTCATTGAGGAAAGGCAGAAAGAATGGAACTGAAGGCAAACAATTAGGAACATTCAAAACCAGAAATTATTTTTGTCTGTGTCGTATGCATCAGTGCACCATAAGTGCTTATGTCTCTGTAGGTGTGAATATTTGGGTACAAACACATATATGTGCATAATATAAAACATTCACACCAAACTTCCAAAAATCTCTCAATGTGATGTTTTAGTGTTTTGTGATGAATTCATGAAACTGGTCTGCATTAATGGAAAAACTGCACATTTTTGCTCAAAAACAGGAACGTTTTTGTAAGGTTTTGTAATGTGGTTACACTTTTGATGAAAATAAAACTTGGAGCATTTCAAAATTCAGAGTTTCATCTGGACGTAGATCAATTTTTTGCATCGAGTCGCCACAAAAAACGAATTGAAATTTTGGTTGTTTCAATGCAGGACAATCCATTTTGTGATAATTTTGCAAGAAGTGACTTTTTAAAAGGTACAGAATGCAATTGTGAATTGATTTTGTGAAAATTTGCAAAATATATTTAGATGGTTTCCTCACACTACCAATACCACACCCACACAGCCATCCTACGCACATGAAGAAACAAAATATCATAATCATTCAAAATTCCATTATATTTTTTTCGCTGGGCCTTATTCTCCCTATGAAGAATGTGAGTAATTTCCAGGGCCAATGCAAATTAAGGGCTAGCTTGTGACTTGGACTATATGCCTGTTCAAGTTTGTAAGAAACTCCCATACGCCTCAGTCTGGGTACTCAAACCATGGTTCCAGGTGCGAAGGAGTAAGCAAGGCTATTTGCCTGCTTACGCCCTCCTGGGAGCAAGTGGACTGTGAGGAGCAGTGAATGGGCAGAGATTGGGCAAAGACTTGACTCCAGGGCCAATGTAGCTGAGCCTATGCAGGGTGGGTAGTAATTTGCTGTTGGCTTAGGCCAGCAGTACATTATCACTTCCAAGGAGAAAAGAGGAAGTGGGGAGGCATTGTGATTCACAGGGATGTCTCTGAAGCTCACTCTCTCCTGCTAGTCCTGGGGTGGGGCACTCAGGTTAATGTTGCCATCTAGCCCAACATAAACTTTCATCCCAATCCCATCCAACTTTCTTTGCAGGCTTTTTGAACATGGCGTGCCCATTAAAGTTAGCACAAGGGTCCATGAGCAGAAGGATTGCAACTGGGCACGTGGAGGGAAAACAGAATAACAGTGCTGGACAGTCACAAATTACAATAAGATAGTAGCAAGTGTTTCTTTCACAATAGTCAGAACCAAAATAGGCACAGATACGAGATTTTCAAAAAGCCTACAACTTAGAAACCACAAGAAGCAGAAGATGGGGTCTGAGCCTGCTCACTGCAAAGCTGTGATCAATTGTTGTGTTAAGGCTTTTATAACAGTGGTTCTCTTTCAGGATTCAAAAAATGACCACCTTAAGGACCAGCCTTCCCAGGCTACTACAATGAAATATTAAGACACAGTAGGTTGTGTATTGATGCAAACTAAAGTGAATCCCAAGTGCCATAAAAATCTAGCAGTGAGATGAAGGCTAATAATTCAATGTATCAATGTATGTATTTGAATTTTTACGAACTACAATAAAAGAGCTCCCATCCAGTGCTTAGGGTGCCCTTTATGATATTTCCAGGAGGGGTGGACAATCGCACAGAGAGACTGCCAGCCAAATCCACTTCACTCATGGAAGCAGAGGGGTTGATCTAACCCAGGGGTGGGCAACCTATGGCACGGATGCCAAAGGCAGCACGTGAGCTGCTTTTCAGTGGCACTCAGACTGCCCAGGTCCTGACCACTGGTTTGGGGGGGCTCTGCATTTTAATTTAATTTTAAATGAAGCTTCTAAAACATTTTATAAACCTTATTTACTTTACATACAACAATAGTTTAGTTCTATATTATAGATTTATAGAAAGGGGCCTTCTAAAAACGTTAATGTATTACTGGCACATGAAACCTTAAATTAGAGTGAATAAATGAAGACTCGGCACACCACTTCTGAAAGGTGGCCGACCCCTGATCTAACCCTATGTCTCATGTATTTTTTTCTTTCCTTCTTTTCTCATTTTCCTTTTCTTCTGAGTGTATCTTTTCTTCCATCTTTTTTTCTTTATTTCCCTTAGTCTACACGAGGGGTCTCAAAGTCAAATGACCTCGAGGGCGACATGAGGATTAGTACATTAGCCCAAGGGCCGCATCACTGACACTCACCCCCACAGCCCCCAGCTCCGCCTCCACTCCTCCCTTTCCATGAGGCCCTGCCCCTGCCCTGCCTCTTCCCACCCCTTCCCCGAACCCCAGCTCCGCCCCTTCCCTGCCCCCGGGGGGTGCAGGAGGGATGCGGGGTGTTGCGGGGGCTCACAGCAGGGAGTTGAGGTGCAGGAGATATGTAGGATGTGGCAGGGGGCTCAGGGCAGGGAATGCAGGGCAGGGGACTCAGGGCAGGGAGTTGGGATACAGGAGGGGTAAGAGGTGAAGCAGGGGGCTTAGGGCAGGGGATTGGGCTGCAAGACAGGTTTGGGGGCAGGGCAGGCTCCCTGCCTGCCTGGCTGCCCCGTTCCCCCAGCTCCGGGAAGAGGCTGAAACCTGGGGGATGGAGGGCACAGAACTCCCTGTGCTTCCATGACCTCTCCTCCAGATACCTCCCCCAAAGCTCCCATTGGCCACAATTCCAGTTCCCGACCAATAGGAGCTGTGTGGGGTGATGCCTGGAAGTGAGAGTAACACAGAGAACTGTGTGGCGGCCCTCCCCCAGGGGCTGCAGGGACGTGCCCGCCAGGCTCATTAGCTTCTGTTATATCAAGTCATTAAGTATCAATACTTATGCTCACTGGCATTGACGTCAGTCTTATATCAGTCTTATTATATGGAGTGTTAATTAAAAGTGATACTGAATCTGAGAGATAGCAGTTTGATTCCCAGTTGTACCGCTCAGCTCAAGTATTACAATTCATTAGGAAAGAGGAATATGTCAAGCAAAGGGAACCGAGGGGTGATCAAATATATCTGCACAGAGATAATTCAGTGCTGCTGGACTGGGAGGTAAGATATATTTTCTATGTGTTTGGGCCAGTCAGGTTCCAAAAATAATGAAATTTTAGTTCCAGTCAAGAAAATATCTGTTCATTGTTTTGTTTGCAATATTTCATATTAATATAACACTTCACTTCAATTTTCCAAATAACTAAAACTTGATTGCATAGGAATTGTCTAGACATTTTATGATAAATTATTTAGTAACTATTAATTATTATTCCCTAGGAGCCCTAATCGCAGACCAGGACCCCATCGTGCTGGGCACTATACAAACACAGAACAAAAAGACAGCCTCTGCCCCAAAGAGCGTACAAGGTTTGTCACACATCCTTCTTCACAATGGGCCAGATTCCAGTACCCTTACTCCTGTGGGGTTGCATCTTATGCCATGAGTAGTTTCACTGCCTTCCACGGCACTATATCTGGCGTGAGTCAGCATCAGCAAGGGTATCGGAATCTGGCCCTACCAATGGGTCATTTTGAGTTCTAGGCTATGTTTATGTATTTGTCTGTAAAATTTATGTTGACTGTTATGATGAATTCAAAGGACAAGATGTTAAACCAGCCCAAGTTGAAACTGGAATGTGTAGACATCTGAGGGCTGTTCAATGATCGATGTGAAGAAGAGTTGGTGACCTCAGTTCATCTCCTAGTGGATGTGTCCACTTGACAAAAACAGCAGTGTGGGTTACCTTGGGTGAGAGCTACAATTATATGCCTGTCTCATCACAGGATCCATTAACTCCGCTGGTGTTGTTATGTTTGCTGTGGATAGTCAGCTCCAGCAAGAACAGTGTAGCACATCATATGACTGGTGGAAACCTATTTCTTGCTTTCTCTTTAGTTTAGTTTAGTTTTGTTTCTTAATAAAAAGAAGCCACTAGTCCTTTTCATTTCAGAAGTAGACCTTAAAATCAAGGAATTTTCCAAGGCATTGTCAGTTGTGATAAGATATTTTTTACCCACCAAAAGGTTCATAAAGGAAGGCTGCTGAGCTTCTAAGGCAGGGGGTTGGCAACCTTTCAAAAGTGGTGTGCCAAGCCTTCATTTATTCACTTTAATTTAAGGTTTCACGTGCCAGTGATACATTTTAACATTTTTAGAAGGTCTCTTTCTATAAGTGTATAATAGATAACTAAACTATCGTTGTATATAAAGTAAATAAGGTTTTTATAATATTTAAGAAGCTTAATTTAAAATTAAATTAAAATGCAGAGCCCCCCAGACCAGTGGCCATCACCTGGGCAGTGTGAGTGCCACTGGAAATTAGCTCATGTGCCGCCTTCAGCACGCGTGCCATAGGTTGTCTACCCCTGTTCTAAGGCTTGGTGGAGGTTGTTCTCTACTGAAGACCTCAGGAGGTCAATGGAAAGTTTGATCCCTTCAAGTCACCTGCTATCATTCAGTCCCCGCTTTCGGTGGACTTCCTGAGGTTCTGCAGACCTTAGATGTGAGGATGGGAGTTACCTGGAGGGAAGAGATCAAGGATGGGAAGCCCCCAAGGAAACTTAGGAGGTTTCTTCAGTCCCCCTTTTTTGACCACATAAGACTGAGGCTCACCCCAGTGAGCTTTAGGAGGCCTGTTAGTCCCCATGAGCTCTTCAAAGACTTGCGAAACTACATTGACTTGGCAGAAGCCGACAAACCTGTTTGGGCTTGTTTGAGATAGTGGAGTCAACGAAGGCTGTTTGTAGGCCTTCAAAGAGATGTCTGAGGCCTGGTTTACACTACAGCATTATGTCAAAAAAGCTGCCTTAAATTGACCTGTTAATGGAGCAGCATCCAATAGAAATTTGATGCTAGCCACACTTGTGGTTTTGAATTTTTCTTATTCACCACATTATGAAAAAGGATTAAAAACCATACTACATACTACTACTATAACCCTGAAATCTGGTATATAATTCATACTGACCGCACATCTTAACTCAGCCTCCAGATTTTACTTGGATTTTATCAAATTTACTGCAGAAAAAGTGGGTTCACAGACCCATGCATTGCTCATTAATTAGCCACAATCCAATAGCCTATTCGACACATGTGGCTAGTGGCAAATGTATTGAACACCGCTGTGTTAATGTATGTGTTTACACTACTGGATCCTTTACGCTGACCTAATTCACCTCTAATGTCAACTTCTGTAATCCACCTCTGCGAGAGGCACAGTTCTTAGTTGGATTTTCATGGGTTGACTGCGAGGTAGTGCAGCTTTGTGTAATTTGACTTAATTGGCCACCAGGTGGTGTCCCACAATGTCATCTGTGACCACTCTGGAGATCGTTCTCAACTCTGCTGCACTGCAGCCAGGTACACAGGAAACAGCCCCTCCCCTGCTAAAGCCCTGGGAAGTTTTGATTTCCCGTTTTCTGTTTGACCAGCACTGGGAGCATGCCAGCTCGAACGTAGTTGATCATGGAGACTACATGCCCCAAATGCTCTCCAGCCTGGTCTGCACAGGAGGTGGTGGATCTCATTGCTGTGTGGGGAGAAGAGTCTGTGCAGGCAGAGCTCTGATCCAGCAAAAGAAACACTGACATCTATGCAAAGATCGCTTGTGGAATGGGGGAGAAGGGTTACACGAGGGACATGCAGCAGTGCCGTGTGAAAGTAGAACTTTGCCAAGCATACCAGAAAGCAAGAGAGGCAAACAATTGTTCTGGTGCTGAACCCCACACTGCATGTGATTCTCAGGGGTGACCCTACCAACACTCCCACCAGCAATTTTGACAAGAATTGTTCCATCTGATTCTGAAGTATGGGAGTTTGAAAAATTAGGTGTTTTGACCATTTTGCAAATTCTTATAATAATTTTCTGTTCTATTTCAAAAGAAGAGAGGCCTTGAAACTTCAGGTCTGGTTTTGCTGTGAAGTTCTTGAATGGCACTATTGCCTTTTCCCCAGAAATTGTGGTAGTTTGGGGGGAATTTTTCCCCTGGTGACTTAGCCATAGCAGAATCCTCCATTGTCGTGTTGCAATCTTCTAAGTTTTGTCAAAGTCTGGAAGATCCAATGAGGTTACCAAGTCTCTGACAGGCTTGGCAACTTCGTCTAATTAACTTCAGGACCCTTTCAGAGCTTCTAAGCCCCATGAGGAGTCTGGCAGACATTTGGAGCCATGATGTGCAGCAGATCTCCTAATCCCAGAGGGATTCCTTCTATTGATCTCCTTACCCTCACAATGCTCCTTAGCCACGTAGAGACTCCTGCAGAGTTCATAAGTTCTGAAGTGACCAAGAGTCCCGTGGGACCTTAAAGACTAACTAAAGTATTACAGCATAAGCTTTCGTGGGCTAATGCCCACTTCGTCAGATGCCCACTTCGGATGACGAAGTGGGTATTAGCCCATGAAAGCTTATGCTCTAATACTTTAGTTAGTCTTTAAGGTGCCACAGGACTTTTGGTCACTTCTGCAATTCCAGACTAACACGGCTCCCCCTCTCACTCTTGACAACATAAGTTCTGAAGAATTTCTAACCCCAAAGAGTCTCTGGGAGGGCTCTGAGGCAGAAATGGTTGGGCTAAAGGGCTTTAAGAAATCCACAAGTGTAGCTTGGAAAAAAATTGGGTGCAGTTCAAGCAAGCAGAAGACCAAGATATGCTAATTGACACAGCTGTCATCTAGGATGTAATCTAATTTACATACTTGGTGGCGAATAAATGCTTCTCTATGGCAGAACACCAGTATTTTTCCTTGACAACTTTATCAAAAGGCTAATGAAGGTCCCAGACAAAAGTTTGCTCAGCTTGATTTAAGGTTGTAACTACAGTAACTTAAAGATGCTGTTTATAAACATTGGAAAGCCAATAAATTGTACATTAAAAAGCTGCTTAAAAAAAGGCTGTGGGAAAATATGGAAATACAGTGCTAAGCCAGGCCTGCACAACATGCGGCCTGGGGGCCACATGCGGCCCGCACAGGCTCACTCTGCGGCCTGCGGGGGGTGAGTAGGGGTGGAGCAAGCCAAGCAATGGGGTGGGAGGAAGCGGATGGGGGCAGGGCGAGGGCGGGGATTTTCGGCCCACAGCTGTTTTTTTGCAGTAATATGGCCCTCGCTGTTTTCCAAGTTGGGCAGGCCTGTGCTAAGGCTTCCGCAACTGACAGTTTCCCCATATTCCTAGCCACTCACCAGCCTAATTAATGAGACATCCTTACACCTGCTCATCATACAACTTCATCATTGACAATATGAGTGAGACACCCCTTGACATATCCAGCTTCCTAACTGTATGAAACACCCACCAACCCTCTCCACCTTCACAATCACAAACTGTCCTGCAGTTCACCCTCCACTAACAACACAGCACCAACATCCTCCGTCTCACATTTCACTCCCACACCAAAGGATGATTGAACCACCATGTCATCTTCCCAATATACTGAGGTACCCTGACACAAATGAGTCCTTAGGCTGGCCAAGTATACAAGAATGTGATGTTCCCAGCCAATAAAGTTCAAGGACAAATCATTAAAGTACTCAAGACCTAAGAAGTCAAGTAACTGAGACACTTGTCCTATACACAAATACCTGCCATGGTTGGTGCATGGGGTGACAGGGATATGATGGAAGAGCTACATTTATTTGGCTTCCTTAAGTCTCCATTTTCATTCTTTCTACTGTTTCTTTTATTTACCTTGAATTGCAATTTTATCCATGGCAGGTATTTGTGTATAGGACAAGTGTCTCAGTTACTTGACTTCTTAGGACTTGAGTACTTTAATGATTTGGAAAAAAATCAGTGTGATATTCTTCCAAGCTCTACTCACAAACCAACCTTGGCCCAACCCAGTTGCTAAAATGAGATGCTCCCTCATTATGATGGTGTTGAAAACATGAGCATGCATGATCTGCTGGGCTCCACAAATTTGCCTCATTTTTATTGGAACTCCCCCCTCCTCCCTGCTTCTGTTTCTTGGCTTTAGCTCCTTCTCCTTGGGAGACTAACAAAGCACCAAAATGATGTCACTTGCAGTAGATTGTGCAGATCTTCACCCGGGAGATGTCACTTACACTAGATTGTGTTCAGTCCACTCCACTGAGTATTCTGGCCCCAATCCAGCAGACTCCTTAAGCATGTAATGTGCTTAACTTTAAACATAGGAGTTGTCCTACTCAAATCACGCACTTAAATGCTTTGCTAAATCTAGGCCAGAGTGCTCAGGTCCTAGCAGGACCAGGCCTAATATGGTTTCCTTCTCTTTTCTTACATGATTTGATCAGCAGTAATACAATTAACAATTCTGACACTTGAATGATGATCACTGGGTGCCTGAGTTACCTATTTATGTAAATGAACAGAACAAAGTCAGGCAGTCATCACGGTAGCAGCTACAGATGATCCACATTTTCAATATACACATGGTTATCATCACAACCATAAAGGATAGAGATTTATTTATTTATATAACAATGAACCAGAACCCAAACATAAGCCCTGATTTTAAATTAGCATTGTTTCTTGGCTTTCCAATGTTTGGATTATGTTTAACTTCAATATTCTTTAAAGTTTCTTTTTCACTTAAGTGATTGGTATGTGTTCACAGCCTTGACTCCAGCTAAATGAAGTTGTTGAGTTTCTGTTGCTGTTAAAGAGGTGGGGACTGGGGGACTTGACAGGGAATTTTGTAAAGGGAAGTTGAAAAATTTCCACTAGATAAGTTTTCCATCAGAAAAACCTGATTTGATGAAATCAAAACATTTTGTGGGAATGGATCTATTTAGTTGAAAATGAATTATTGAAATGTTTCCTTTCAATAAAGTCAAAACCTATTGTTTTGATAGGGACAAAGAGCTTTATTTGGACTTTGACCTCTACATTAGATTTTATTACAATAATTTTTCATTTATACTGCAACTGTAGACCTGTATGCTATAATATAATATAAAGTCAAAATGTAGTGTTTTGACTTTTATCAAAATGTTTCATTTGGATTAGGTAATTTCAATATTTTCTAAATTATTTTTTTCTGAATTGTTGCTGTGCAGGAAATTTTGACTTTTCATTCCAATTCTGGACGAAAGGAGGCTCTGAAATGTCCGAATTTCCCTTGGAATGGAAATTCTGAGTTTCAACCAGCTCTAGACTTCTGTTCGTAAATTGGTCTGCCAAAACTCTGTGCATTCAGGATAAAAAGTGCTGCATGGATGCAAAATTATTATCACTAGCAACTGGCATCAGTCCCCTCTATTTTCCTCCTAACCCACTCTAGGGCTTTTGCATTAATTTGTATTTACTTTCATTAGGCTTTCCTAAACTTGGGAACTTTGAAAAAGTGTGAGCACACTGGACACCCAAAGGAAAGAATTACTCAGCAGCAGCCCCGACCAGCTGAATGTGAGTAAAGTGAAGTTGGCATGCTCCAAAATGGAGTCCCGACCACTTAGCCAGAAGGATAATATACGAGGAAAGGGACTGTGCGTGCAGTTAGCCCAGGCAGAAAATGGGAGCCATTAAATACTCAGAGCAGATATAATTTCTGGCTTTAAACAGAAATTGGTTTTCAGCTGTACAAAAGTGGGACACCTTCAAACGATTGCTGTGAAAGGTATTTCGCACCAGTTTATGGACACATCTTTGGGAGTGCTGTAGAAATAAATAATCTGGGTGTGACAGTGAGTGTATTTGAAATGCAGGATATGTGCCAAAGGGAAATGGTTATTGTTACAAACTGATATAAAGGTTTTCCAATTGGTTTCATCTTGGGTGATAGGGAACTGAAGTGCTGTATACCCGATCTACGTTATCACCATTGTCCCTTTCTGCTCACTGCTATTAATGCAGGGTTACAGCCACAGAGGACAGCACTGTTGACTGGCTGCCTTCTAGTTGTGTGCATGTCGCCAACAGCAAATATGACTGGTGCAATGAGACCTTTACCATGGATTTTGGCTTCTACAGACAATGTCATTAAAAGTTATCTCATCTTGAACTACCTTAGGACAGAAAAAAACTAATGTAGTCTGGAAAAACGCAGTAAGCCCAGTTGGTAAAACACTTTTAGGCTGGTATCAACACTACTGCCATAAAGGCTGCATTTCCTATTTGAGCTGTGCTACTTCCATAGAATGGGAGCTCAAGAAATATCAGCTGGGTTGGCACAGTCCTTATTTCTTTCATATCCCCCTTGTCAACAGTTTGAAAGTGAGATGGCTAATTTTGCGCCTGACAAGAAAAGACGGATCATTTTCTCAGATGCTGCTATCAGCAGAGTCAGGGCTGGTACACTCTCTGAGGGAGTCCCCAAACTACAGGTTACTGGCAGGCAGACAAACACTCACTGACAGCCATTTGTGACCAACTATGAAACACCATCTGCTGTTGTTGAGGGGAAGGAACACATCCAGCAAGTGATACCACTGTGAGAAATGAGTCTCTGTGTTGACACACAGCAGTCTTTAGCTGGCCCTAAAGAATAAGCCAACTTTGTTTTCCTAGATTTGTGAGTATGAGGGGGAGAAATGTACGCTGATGTAGCTCCATAGGCGAAGCAAACAGGCTCTGTTTATAACAGAGCTAGAGAACGAAAGCATCTGATGCATTAGTATTATACATATGAACCAAATGTGTCCATTAAGTGAACCCAATGTGTATGGAAGAGCATGTTAAGGAGAAACAACATTGTCTAGTAATTAAAGGAAGTGGCAGAAAGCTGGAGTCTGGGGTTCTATTCTTGCTCTGCCACCGATTTGCTTTTGATCTTGGGCAAATCCCATAGCTTCGGTGTGGCAATCATAATTCTTGCTTATCTCACCAGGGTTTTGTAATGATGAATGAATGTTCATAAAACACTTCGAGATCCTTGGATGGAAGGTGCTGAATATTTTCATTGACGCTAACAAGCTGCTGATGCAGCAAATTGTTAAATACACGACCAAAGCTGGAAGATAATTTTCTTTCCGGTATGGAAAAACTGACTTCTGAAGCAGCTCCCACTTTTCATATATACATATAAAAAGTGAGGGAGCATATGTACATTAACTTAACTGAGTGTCAAATGTTACAGCTGGTGTAGGTGTGGTCCAGAATCAAAAGCTATGCCAGTTTAACCAAGTGGCATGCACACCATTTGAGTTCAAACATTTCTGGATGGCTAAAGGGCCCCCAACCTGCTAAGAGGGAAAAGGAGTCTTCCTTGCTCATTAACACACATTTCATGCAGCCAAACCATATGCCAACTTTTCCTTCTATGGTTAGAAAAGTAGACTTTCACTTTTAGGAGTCTTAATAGTTCTATGTCTCATGATTAAGTAATGAGAGCTGGCATCCAAAGTGACTGAAATTCTGCTGATCTTGCATTAGATTTGTAGGCCCTGGTGGACTATAAAGCACGATGTTTTCAAGCAAAATATGCAGGCAAAAAATAAAATAAAATAAATACAGACTCTAAAATCTCAGTTTGCTTCCATAGCAGAGAAGTGTCAGGGTTATAGTATTTGGCAAGAAGTCTGGCTACATTGTTGTTGGCGTGGTTGTTTTTTAAATGCTGAAAAAAGTCTGTATGAAGACTAACATTTGAATTCCCAGTTCTAACTGTATAGATCAATGCATATCATATAAAATCTATTTAGACAGTGCTCAATCCAAATTCCACTGAAGTCAGTGGGTGTCTTTGCATTAACTTAACTGGGAGTTGGATCAGGTACATAATCACCAAAGAGAAAAGTATTTCCAAAACCATGCGTATATGGTTTATGTCTCTTTAGAGGAGAATGGAAAAGGATCCATTTCCTTGTAGTTCAGTCTTCTTTTTCAGAAGCTGACTGCACAAATCCTGCAAGCTCAAGTGAGCTGCAATAGAGATAAATCAAAAACTTTCTAGTAATCTGTGCTAGTGGAGAAGCATGTTACATTACACCAGAGAGCTGGAGTGACCTGTGCATGAGAACACAGCAAATTAATGATAGGGGAAGAAAACTGGGGGTGAGAGGAAGCCTTATGATTTAAATATGCTCTCACTTATGGCTGTGTGATATGAAAACCAAATCTAAACATTTGTCTGTAGAATCAGGTGATGATTGGCCCTCTGCTGTCTCAAGGGGGGCAGGAAAATGGTCTATGCACCTGCCACCTAATTCAGTTTAAAACCTGACACATTTTCCAAGAGTGGGCTGGCATAATGAAGTTCATTCAGGCTGTCAGTGGAGTCAATAACTTATCCCCAACTGCTTTTGTTTCAGAGGCGGCAGTGCCTCTGATCGGGCTGAGGTACTTATCCAAGTAAAATTTATTTTCAATTGTAGGCCATAATACAACTGGCACAAGCCTGGCTTTGACAGAAGCTTTTGCTCAAGGCTAAACTATTGTTAAAGTTTGTGCCCATTGTCCAGGGTCTTTGATCTGTCAAAGCTGCTTAACAAGCTGGTTAAAAACTGTTTCAGATAACAGGTGTGTCCTTTGAGGACACTGAGACATTTTTCAACTTCTTTAAAAGACTAGTCCAGTGGCTGACTGAAATTTACATGCTGGTTGGTGGTGATATATAGAAGGCACTTTAAAGCAAGAAACGAGATTTAGTGTTTTATTTCCCTGAATTTCTTCTGTTTTTGCCTCTCCTGAATTGAATTAGATGTAAAATCATTTATCTGCAGATTTGCAGAAATTTAGAGTGGCGGTGGAATATTCACCAGAGGTGCAAACTCCAGCAAGCAAGCTCTTTGTCGTTTTGGAGAGAGCTGCCATTCTTGGTGGGCGACAAGGGGAAGTCCTAAAGGAAAAGGTGTGATTCATACCAACATGCCAGCAGTCAAGTGAAAGTTTTACAAACACTTAATCCAAAGGCAGTTGCTGTGCTGTTATTTCAGTAGTTCAGTTCCCTCTCTCATTCACCAACTTTGGCATATATAAAGCAAGCCTGAAACTGAAGTGGTGTCTGGGCCAAGGAGAAAGAAAGCCCTTTCTAAACATCGGAAGACTGACTGGGAAAACCCAACTCATCATAGTAAATCCCAATCTTGCTCTGTATTCTGAATTCAAAAAAAATAGGTCTTGATTTTTAGGCTGATCATCTACAGAATGTGACACATATAAGACGTTTCTTTTTAGGGTGAGTGAAGAATGGATCTTTGGTTTTGTTTCTTACTTGCTGTACTATTCCCCACTTTGCCCATTGACTTACTGGATTTACCCAAAATCTGTGAGCAGAACCAGCCTTTCCATTTTTGTGTATGGCTGCAAAACCGCAAACCCTCCCCTCCCTCCCGCCTGCCCCCAATATAACCAACTCCTGTCCATGAGTACTTTACAGTGCAGAAGGCCAGACAAGGGATTTGGGCAGGGGACTGGTGGATGGGATGATTCTTTAGGCTACACCCCATATTCAACTCATTTTATATAAATTCTGTATGCAACTGAGCAGAGACAACCTGTGCCTGCTGATAGTGGGAGGGGGAACAGAGTGAGGGCCGCCAGTTTCAGCTATGTTATGAAGCATGCTCAGTCCATGTGAGCATGCTCAGTAAAGCCAAGCAGCAAATCTTGGGAGAGGCACATGACCCTCCGTGCGTGTGTGTGTGTGTGTGTGTGTGTGTGTGCGCGCGCGCACGCACGTGCTTGCGCAGGGTCGGGGAGGTCAGGCTATTTAGATTTCTCCTTTCTCCTTACCACGTCTGCAGCTAGCTGCTCCTGGACCTCAAGGGCTTGTGTTGGGGTCAAGTCACCATTATCCAAATACTGTAAGCTGGGAACTCTGCAGCCTACTAGGCCTTCAGCCAGTGTAGCATTTTATGTACATCCTGCTGAATTTTAGTACACACATGCCATTTACAAACATTAACTACTTAGTTTTCACAAGCTAAATACACCGTCAGGAAGGTAAGTGTTATCAGTATCATTGGCTGGAAAGTTTTTGACTAAATGAAGTTTTTGTTGTGAAAGCTGAAATATTTCGAGGAGACATGTCAGTTTTGATGATGTTTTCATCAGGAAGGGGGTTTTTTGGTCTTGGACTCTTGGATCAGAAGTGACCAGAGAGAGACAGAGAGACAGAGCGATGACATGAATTGAAAAGCTCAGGTGGCCTTCAGTCCGAAAACAGATATTTCTACATAATTCTGTTTCCCAAAACCATTTGGAAGGTTTTGTTTTCATCCCCACTCAGAATCAAAACAAATTTTACAACCTTGAATGTTGTCACTAAGTAAAATTGGAATTATCAGCCTCAGTTTGCAGATGGTGAAACCGGAACAGAAAGATTGACTGAAGTCACAGAAGGAGCTGATGTCAGTGCTGGGTTTAGAATTCCTTTTTCTGTGTCCCATGTTTAGTCCACTAGACTATGTTGCCTCACAGGCTATTCCTTATGGCCAGAGGTGATAGTGACTGCTTGCAGTGGTCATCAGTGGCAGGCTGGCTTGCACCGCCCTCAGAGCATAAAATGATTTGAGGTCATCTCAACTAACCAAGAGTTCTTTGGCCATCGTTTGTATGGACCTGAGAGGCCAGCCCTGGGAGACTGTAAGAGGGAATACGAATACAGTATGATCTTCAGGAAACATCAGTACAATTTCAACCTTAGTCTACATCAGTTTATATTGTCAACCCTATCTTCACAGGAGCAAGAGTTAGACACTTTCTTTAAAAAACAAAATCTGGGATTCTCCTTTATGTATTTAGCTCCACCACCAAATCAGGAGGACTGAGGCCCTGGACTTCCCGAACACCAAAAGCTGACTCTGCGTGTGAGCCCAATAAACTAAAATAACTTTGCTTGAAAAAGTGAGTCTGCTTGCTAGGCATGTTTTCCCCAAAAACCCCATCTGCACAGAAAATCTGCTGTGAGCTTGTTAGTTCATGGCAGCTGGGGAATAAAACAAGCGCTTTCTCAAAAAGTAGACATTTGTGAGCATCCCTGTATCAGACTCAGAGATGGAAGGGAAAAAAACAAGCTTTCTCCTACTACTCAGTAGTGCTCACCATTAGGGCTATTTGGACTGTTCAAGAATTACTTTGGTGTGCTTGATTGTCATCCATTAGCTTCAGAACTATGCCTCTTAAGCACTTTGTTTTTATTATTCAAATGTCGCTAGAAAGGAGAGAGGACAAATTCTCTTTTTAAGGACTCCATTCTGCTGTTAGCCTCTGATAAAAACTCTCAGTGACTATGGGAATGTCTGCAAAGCAGCTGGAAGCAAGCTTCCCTGGACTGGTAGAGACACACACTTGCTCCACTGGAGCTAGCATGCTAAAAATAGCAGTGTGGCTGTCACAACATAGAAGGTGACACTGGCTAGCTGGCCTCATATGGACCCAGTGGGTCTGGTGGCTTTGTATGTGGGCAGCTAGCCAAAGCCGTTGCCTGTACCACCAGAGATACACTGCTATTTTTAGGTGCTAGCTCAAACAGTTAGCAGGTGTCTGTCTACCTGAGCTGGGAGGCACCCTCCTAGCTGCTGTGTGGACATACCCTTACTAGGAGTTCTTGGATGAAATCCGGTCCCCATTGAAGTCAATGGCAAACCAGTGGATTCAGGACTTCACTCCTTGTGTAGGTCAAGGGCAGAATCTGCATCTGAGAGAGTGTCTAGATGAGGGAATGACCTGTTGTTGACAACATATATCCATAGTGGGTTGCCTATGTCTCCTAAACTGGAGCTGAAAACAAGTTGGCTGTGAGGGCAGAGGAGGCCATGCCATTTTGAACCCTAGGTAAGACAAGGCTTGGACGAGAACACTGCTGGCCCCCACTGTCAACAATGAGTCATTTTCCTAATATAAACAATTACTACAGGAGTCTGGTTTTAAAAGCTGATTATCCTTCAAAGTCTGCTACCACCTTTGCAACTGATGTGACATCCTTACAACCATGGTAAAAAAACAGACTAAGGGAATTACTCTTTAAAATAAACTACTTCAGGGATTCCCAAATGGTAGGTAGTGACCTTCCAGAAATATCATAGAGGGGCTCCAGAAGGGGGAGATATAGGAGGAGACACAACAATATATAATAAAAGTAATTTAAAAAATATTTTAAAAAAACCCTGAAACATAACATAAGCCCAGTGAAGATGTGTTTCTTTAAGGCCACCATATTGTCATCTGAGAAGCCCAGCTAATGGTTCAGTGTGAAGTGCACTATGAAGATATGATGGAGGAATGTGATGATGTTTCCAATTAAGGCAACCTTATTGTTGTAATCTAACATGTCTAGCTAGTGTAGACTAGAGCAGGATGTGAATGCCTGCAGCAGGCTACTAGAGCCAGTGCTAATCACAGGATCATAGAACTGGAAGGGACCTCGGGAGGTCATCTAATCCAGTCCCCTGCACTCATGGCAGGACTAAGTATTATATAGACCAGGGGTGTCCAATAGAAATTTGATCCTTCTCTTCACGACAAATATGATTTCAAAAGTGATAGGGCCTGAAACAGCTACTCATGTGAAAAGAGACCCTTCACGAAATGATGCTGTTTTGCACTTCATTAGGGACATAGGCCAACATCCTCAAAGCTATTGAGTTGCCTAATTCCCATTGAAACCAATGGGACATACATCTTTGAAGGTCTGAGCCAGAGTCAGTGATCTTTCAAAGCTCCGGACAAGTTAAGCTTGATGAACCAAGTAATGGCTCTGGTGCTGCATAGCTTCTAGTACTTGGTTTCAGAGTAGCAGCTGTGTTAGTCTGGATCCGTAAAAAGAACAGGAGTACTTGTGGCACCTTGGAGACTAACAAATTTATTTCAGCATACTTCTAGTACTTGTGAGCTTTATTTCTGATAGGTCTACTGAAGACAACTTGCTATCTAGTTGCACATCCCTGACCTGTGTTGAATGAATTGGTGTCTTGGCTCTGTTCTTAGTGGTCATCTTAAAAATCACCACCATAGTTGTGACTAATTTGCACTGTAGTTGATATTCTTAGCAAAGTGGTCTACAAGAAATCAAACACTGAATTGAAGTGTAGATGAGGAAGTCCTCTGGATATGTTTATCATGTAAATTAAAAATGTGTTATAAATTATTTTGAGCTATCACTTTATTGCTCTCTTGCCTGGGGATCAGCATGGTTATGTAGGTATTAATAACAGAACTTCTCTTTTATAGTGTGTTATTTTAAGACACTCCTGTACCTCATTTAGGTTTTATAAAAATAAGCTTTTATAAAATCTAAGACCAATAAATTTTTTCCCATGATTTCTTAAATTGTATACTGTTTGTAGCAAATAAATGTTCACTTGCAATTTGTATCCCAAACACTGTGAGGTACTACTTGTGCATGAGAATTAGAAAGTGATATTGAGTACAAACTGATAAAAATAAAAGGGAAAGTGACTTTTATTTTAATTGACCAAGATAAGAGAAATATAACAAGAAAATAAAGTGTAAAAGTACTAAAAGTATATTATAATATTACAAATATTTATCTGTTTAAATAACATAAATTGTCATTGTAACATAGGTGAGGACATTTATTATCTTAACGTATTATTTTTAAATTGCGTCTCTTGAAATGAATTGGATCTAAAAACATGATTACACTGGAATGCCTCACGCACACAACATGCCTAGTGTCTACCACTAATACTGTACAAGGATCAGGAGGGTAAGTTCTGTCCCCAACAGACAGCTGATTCTTTGTTTTAATCTTTACTTCAGTTGTCAGATGTTAAATTTACTTTTGAGAGCACTGCAGGGATTATGCCAGTATAGTTCTTGTAGGACTATGGGGAAGTTCTGGCCCCTTTGCGGAACTCTGTTCTTCTTTGTGATGCATAACCAAATATCTGTGCAATGATCATGAAACCATAGGCACTAATAGGTGAATACCAAAAAACTACCTTCTCATCTATAAAAGTGGCTCCTCCAGATCAGGACTGAGAGAAAAATTGCATTGCTCCAGCTTCAGCCTGCTCTTAATTAGAAGCCTTAGTGATCTGATTCTGATTTCAAATCACCTCTAATTTAAAAATGGAGTAACTTCTGATTTCCTTGGTTAAAGTGACATCAGATTTCACCCCACCCCTCCGTTGTCTGTCATTCCTATGCATTTGGCAAGTCCTAAATTCACTTTTTGAAACATTTGATTTTTAATTCACGAGGAAATGTTTTCAGTATACAGTAAATGTGCCTGTCTGGAGTCCCCCAAAAGCCTTTCCTTTACCACCAGAGTAGCAGCACCTGTTCTTCCGCTGGTTTGCAGAGTCATTTACCCTCGGGCACAGCGGATGGACAATAGAGCTGGCTGACAATATTCAAGATCTGAAATATCAATGACATTTTTCGTGAATCTGACGAAGGCAGAACAAGGTGAAATTCCTTGGCAAGCATTTTAGAAATGCTTTTCTTCTTCACACGTGGAGCCTAGAGGTTACTGTTAGGGTGACCAGATGACCTGATTTTATAGGGACAGTCCTGATTTTGGGGTTTTTTTCTTATATAGGCTCCTATTACCCCCCACACTCTGTCCCAATTTTTCACACTTGCTGTCTGGTCACCCTAGTTACTGGTAAAGTCACATTATCACTCTCCTTCCCTTGATGTTAGTATATTGTAGCATAGCTTGCATAATACCATATGTGGATGGGAAATTTGGTGCCAGGTTCAAACAATGAAATCGGTCAGCTGGACGTTTTGGATGTGCATATGCCTAGCTACTTATTACACGAGAATCTGTGGTAAGTGCTAACTTTGTTTTAATTCCTCTGAAATTGAGGCTGACAAGGGAATAAACAGGGCCGGTGTAACCAGTAGGTGAACTAGGCGGCTGCCGAAGGCACCCAGATTTGGAGGTGCCAAAAAGTGGAGCCCCACATTCTTTTTACACTATTGCTGGAAAATGAATGAATAAAGAAAAGAGAAACGTTGTTGAACTTGCATTTTAACTTGTCGTTCTCTCGTACATTACAGCTAGAGCCTACGCCAGCTCTGCACTGAAGGCACAAGTGTACTGCTTGACTATGGTACAAAGTGGCAATGACGTCATTTTTCTCATCATGCACAGCTGTTACCCATTCTGACAGGCTGTTTATAATGCTAAGTTTACTAGTTTTCAGAGGCTGTCGACTGAGGCTAACTATTTTTGTTGACTTGTTTCAGATCTAAGACTCTGGCAAGTGCTGCTGCATCATTTCGTTAATACTTTGTGTCAGTTGTGTGTGTATGTTAAGGATTTGAACGTATATGTTTATGTGTGAATATGCATGTGTAGATTGTTGAAATTTGTCATATTGATATTATCAGTTGTTGTATGATGGAGTATCCGCCATTCTAATTTTATTAATAACAATTGGATGTTCTAAAGGTAGAATAAAATGTAGTAGATTTTGATATGAAAGAAGGAAGGAAGGAAGTGTACATGACTAAAAAGGGTGTATTTTTCAAAGTATTTTGAAAGTTTATAATAAGCGATGCTTGTGGGGAGAGGCGCACAAGGTGGAAGTTTTGCCTAGGGCACAAAATAGCCTTGCACCAGCCCTGGGAATAAAAGATTTAGAAATGGAAGCTAGAAGCAACCTGGCCCTTAAAAGTTCATGCCGCTGGCGTGATGGTGGAGGACACAAGGCAGAAACTACTGTGATTGTCACCAGCAAACTAACTGCAGCTGTAAATCCATGGGTGCCTGTGACAGGCACAGCTTCACCCTGGGATGTGGGGGTTGAATAATTGGATCCCCAGGGGGCGTGGAAGAGAGTGTTACTCATCAGAGATTCTGATTATTTCCCCTTAATTCCTACACTGAATTAAAGCCAGATCCTCAACATTTGTAAATTGAAGGCAATGGAGCTAGGCAGTTTACATCCGGAGAGGATCTGGCCCTCTGAACGTTCAAGCCGCTACTGCCGAAGATCTCAGCTCTGCTTCAGGGGGGAGCAATTCCCCCTCGCCCAAACCTGAGAAGAAATAACTAGGCGCTGGGTTTGGTGAGCTAGCCCAGTCGCCAACTCCAGAGCTTCAGAAGCCCAAGCCTGGGAGAGACCAGGCACCTGAGTCTATTTTAAAAGAGAGTTCACACTGAAAACGAGCTGCTCATTGGGGAATAACTGCTGGGAACGTGAATTGCCCCAGGCACGAATTCACCTCCTGGCCAATCAAACTCTAAGCTGAGGCAACGAAACTTAAGTACTGCGGCTGTATCTCCTTATTCAGTCCATCTGCACGCCCCGCCCCGCCCCTCTTTTGAGCAGAGGAAAAGGTGTCCCCGAAGGGCTGCCCTGGTTCGTCATACTCACACCGGGGAAAGAGAAGAGGAAAATGAACGAAAAGCAAAGGAGTTAAATCAAGCGCTGAGGATCCAGGGAGGAAGAGGAAAGTTTCTGTGGTTTGTGGCAGACTGGGGAAGAAAAAAATGACCCACACCCAGGTAGCATCAAATGTCCTGTAGGTGTTTAAAGCGGCGTCCTCACAACAATTATTTTGGGAGGGCTCAGAGTGTGGCCACCAACTCTTGCTGGTGGCCACTTGACAAATTTTCCTAAAACAGTTAACTTTAGGCAAAACAAATAAATATACACCTGTATATGTCAAATCATAGCGATGTATTTATGGGGGTTTTTTGCAGACTCAATAATAACAATAATGTACAGTTGTCTCTATTCTTTACTGGACCTAACAGAACAGAAACACAAATAAGGTGCTTTGCGTGTTCTTTTCTTTTTTATTTATTTATTATTATTTTATTATTATTTCTTTTGCTTTTTGGGCTGCATTTTTTAGACTGGCTAGCAAGTAAGTCTGCTTCTGAGAAAAGTGATAGTGGTATGTTTGTTAATCTCACTTTTCACAGCAGCGGACTTGTTAGCTAGCTGAGAGGCAGCGAGAAGTGATATTAACAAATACCACTTTTCGCAGCAGACTTACTCAGCCCTGGCAAACCGGGAACAAATGAGGACTTGGATGGGGAGTGATAGGGAGGCAGCAGGAGCAATGGGGGTGGGGGAGTGAGTCCCGGGATAGAGTCTTGCAGCCAGGGGAATGTAGTCGGCCACAGTACTGAGTAGCCAAAGCCCAAAGCCCCGCGGTCAGAGCCCATGGCAGGAGCCCACTGACACTCCCGGCGCCCGCCTCCACAGCAGGGCTGAAGCCAGGAGCCTGAGAGCCCCACCGCCCCGGGAAGGTGGGGAACTCACACTGGCCGCCTGCTCCTCCGGTGTCCCAGGGGAGGGGACACTGCTTTGTCCCCCTCTTCCCCAAATCACCACCCAGGCGGCTGTGAGCGCAAGAAAAGCTGGTGGCCGCATTTGAGGAAAGCTGGTTTAAAGGGACATCGCGAGCACGCACGGGCCTGGCCTCCCGGGACAGCCCAGGGGCGTTTGGAGGATCGGACCTGCCGCTGCTCTAGTTTCCATCAGGCTCTGCCCCCATCCACGCCGCGCTCCTCTGCGGACCCAGGACCAGCTCTGCCAGAGGGACCAACCTTTCTCCCTGCGGGACTCGGGGGAACCGCCGAGAAAAGGCCCCGCAAAGTCCGGCCCCTCGCTCTGGTCACCCCTGGGGGAGGAGGGGCAGTTTCGGGACAGGACGAAGGTGATCGGGGCAGGAGTCTAAGACGGGCTCCTCCGCAGCCTGCCCAGGCCCCCGGAGCACGTTGCCCCGGGAGGCCGAGTCTGACCCCTTGAAATCGATAGAGAAACTCCCCCGGGCTCCGTCCGGGGACCAGGATCGGGCCCTAAAATCGCTGCCCGCTGTTCGCCTTCGCTGGGTGACAAATGCGAAGCCGCCTAGTGGCCGTGGGGCTCCCCCCGGGGTCGCTTTGCGCGGCGCGACTGGAAGGGGGCGGGGTCTGTCAGCAGAGGGGCGGGGCGCTCGACCTGGTCGATTACCCCGGGAGTACAAAAGCCTGAGGTTACAAGGGGCAAGCGGGTCGGATCTGAGATCTATTTACTGGCTACTTATAAAACGAGCACAGTCACCCAGTCGATGGGCTGATTTTCTAGAGGCGGCGCCTGAGGGTTTGGAGCTCTAGTCTCCAGCCCTGCTCCTGGGTCGCTGGAGGAGGAAAAGATGATCTGGGAAATGGGTGGACAGGGGCGATTCGCAAAGGTGTGGCTCCAATGTCAGCGGTTCCCTTGTGACAGCAACTGTCAGGGGTCAGAGGTCTTCCCCCGTCAGCCCTGAGAGAGACATCCTGGAGCTGGGCCTTTATTTTAAAATCAATCCGGCCCTTTAAACGTAGTGTGGTAGAGAGGAGATACAGTACCGCTCTTTGGGGAGATTATATCGTTGCTTTCCCCTGGGCCAGGAGAAAGCCAGGGCGTAGGATCAGGGAGGTGGGAGCAGTTGTGTTTTAAATCCAACGCGCTTTGCTGGACCGTAGGAAAAGTCTGATTACGTTCAAAACAAGTCTAATAACTTGGAGAGACCTTGAAAGAAGACCAAGGGAGCTAGCTGAGGAAAAAAATAGCTTTCAGCGTCCTCCAGTCTCCCAAACCTGAATGAATGAGTTGAAATAGTTCTCTGTTCATCGGATGAACTCCTGGACATGATCATTAACAGCGAGGTAGCTTTGTTGTATAAATGCGTTTCCCCGCTGGTTTATTTAGGGGAAAATGCGCTCTCTAAATCCTCCCTTGGGAAATCTGTTGAGTATGGGGTTTGCTATGCTGAAAAATGTATTTGAAATTGTGCAAAACGGATTTCCTTGTCACTCCCTTTCCCCTGCCTCTGCCTGGAAAACCACAACGCGGCAGCTCTCTCGCTCGCTTTCTGTGTTTTGCGGTTTTCCTTCCCCACCACCCCCGCTAGATGAGAATTGACTATGCCAACCCCCACGCTCACAATCGAAGCAGAAGCCCTCCCTGTCTGCTTTGATCCCAAACCCCCGTGGTAGGAAAACCTCCATCCTTGGAGAAGCAAACTCCCTCTCCTCCGGGCTGGGACAGGGACTCCGCCAGGGATCGGGAGCCTGTGACGAGGGGGTTATCGGGCCCTGGCGGGAGGTGAAATGGCTGGAAGAAGAACCAGCTCCAGTGAAGTCTGGGCACCTCCTGTTTGCAACCTCGCCCCTGTGCAGGGAGGAGTTGAAGTTTCTAGTTTTGGGGGTGAGACGAAGGACAAGGGAGCCCAGCCCAGGTTTCTTGCTCGGATCGCATAGAACTCAGGGTGTGCAAAGAGTTTCTGTCTCCCCGTCCCAGAAGTTGGATGCTTCCCACTCCCCACCAAAAAAACAAAAAAACAAAAAAACCCCTTATTCTCCCACTCCCGCGCACCGAGTGCCTGTCCGCTCCAGGCAGAGGCTGGCAAACTGCCAGGGATTTCCCCCTCCCAAACTCCAGGGAAGCGGGAGAGATACATCGGGATCCTTCGCGCTGCTGTTCCCCTCTCTCTGCCCGGAGGGAGCCGGGGGTATAGGTGCGCTCTCCCCCACGTGGGAGTCGGGGCTGGGAATGGGACACTGGTTCGAAGCTCTCTGCCCTTGCATCTGGCTATTAAATCCCCCGTTAGCTTCACCCTCCGCCCCCGGAGTCCAGCGCACTTCTCTGATGGATTTAGTGTTTCTTCATAGACGCCTCCAAAGCCGGCTCTAGCTTTTGTAACTGTCGGCGGGACCCTTCTCGACTAGGGAAGGCACGAACTGGCCGGGTCCAGAGCCCAGGGGGTCCGGGCTCTGCTGTGACAGAGGCCCGGGCAGAGTTTGTACCACGTAAGTGCTGGGTTTAAAGTTAAGGGACAGACGATAGGAAGGGAAAACAGGCCGCCGTTTGCTGCTTCTCCTTTCCAGGGGGAGGATCACTCCGTTGATTTGCAGGTTGTGCCTGGCTGAGCGAGCTCAGAAACTGCCCCCAGTGACCCCAAACCCAGCCCCACACTCTTTGCACAAGCTAAACTCCCTCTGGTCCAGGAGAGCCCGCGAGGCAAAAGAGACCGGCGCCTCCAGGGAGGTTACCCTGGAAATGCGCTCCTGATTTCCCGGGCGAGGGAGGGAGCTGGAGGGAGAAACTACGTGGGGAATTCAGTTCGGTATCGGACTCAGGTGATGTAGCCATGGATGTCAGGGGCTGAGAAAGCAGAGGGTGAAATGGTGTCTGGTTTATAAAGCCTGTGGGAATCTAGGAGCGTGCAACCTCTCCCCCCCCCAGTAAAAATCACCTCTGCTGAGTGAGTGATCCGACCAAGTGGGTATTAGCCAGGTGGGCTAATACCCACTTGGGTATTTGGGTATTAGCTTTCCTGGGCTAATACCCACTTGGGTATTAGCCAAGTGAGCTAATACCCAATATCCAAGTGGGTATTAGCCCACCTGGCTAATACCCAAGTGGGTATTAGCCCAGGAAACCTTAGGCTTCAATACTTTTGTTAGTCTTTAAGGTGCCACAGGACTCTTTGGCGCTTCATCAGCCCAAGTGTTTAGGTGCCCAGCTGATGAGAAGCCGCGGGGAGGTCGAGTTGGAGTAATCCCCAAACATAGTACAAGGCTCTCTGCAAACTGGGATTTCCCCATTGCCACGATCCATAATCTAAACGGCAGCGGGGTGTGAATACGCTAAATGGTTTCTTGGGGGAACCCACGTGGGGGAGAAAAGGCGACACAGCTCAGTGTGGTTAGGCCTCACTTGACCCTAAAGAGAAGGAGTCCCTGAGCTAGGGCTACGTCCAGAATGGTCATAGACTCTGATGTCGTTGCCGGCAGAGGAGTCGTTTAGAGAAGACTTTGAAAAATCAGGGCACAGTGAATAAGAAATCTTCCTTCCACTGAACTTCTGCCACTTGCTTCAGCATTCATTTTAACTTATTATCGACAATATTTGAAAATCTTTATTGGGCCCTGGTCTCCAGCCTCAGGATTCCCCACCTTTTGACTAAATTATGCTCCCTTTATTCATTCAGGGCAGCCAGTTTACTTTCTGTTGTTTCACTGGAATAACTCTACTGATTCCCGTGGGGTTGCTCTGAATTTACATTCGGGTCAGTGAGAATAAAACGCAGCCCCCAGAGGGATTATGAGTATGTGTAAAGCGGGCAGCGTTTGGCTCAAGATTTTTCTAATCTGGGTTTGTCCCTGTGTTTCCCATAAACAAGCATTTGCTTTTTCAGCCTCCTGCTACACAGCACCCAGGTCTGGGAGAGGAATAAGGAGACTGCGATAATTCTACACTTCTCTCATAGTCAATTGCCACTTCCCACAAATCTAACGGCATCCGGCCAGGTTCTGGATGCTGCAAACGTTTTGGGGGGATCAAATTTCGAATGCGAGCGGATTCCCATCAGATCCCATCACGGTCTCACTTTTTGTTTGATACCAATGACCGCAATTTTCTTTCGAATGAATTCCGGCCAGCCTCATCTACTTCTCCCGGGTAGCGCTGCATCCTCCCGGCGATCTCCCCCAAAGATGGTTTCGTTATATCTCAAAAAAGTCCCCGTCTCCCGTCGCCCAGTTCGCGAGGCCAAATCCTGCTCGCTTTACCCAATGAGACAACTCGTTTGAGTAAGAAGAACCAGACCTGGTCCTCCATGAGCAGGGTTTGCTCTAAGTTTTGTCCTATCTGTCTTCAATGTACATATTAGACAAGAAAGAAAGAAAGAAAGAAAGAAAGAAAGAAAGAAAGAAAGAAAGAAAGAAAGAAAGAAAGAAAGAAAGAAAAGCTGTTACTAATTAGTTCCTTTCCGAAGGGTCTGGATTAATTTAAATAAGAGAAAACTAAATTGAAGAGGCCCTTTTCGTTAGTGTAACATACTCCCACTGCAAATACGTATTCGCTTTGTGTTGTTCGTTGGTTTACAAATAAATCAATAGCTGTAGCATTTCGCAGTCAATGCGAAAACAAGCAGGGTTACTTGGGGTGCATTCGAAAAGCTCCTTCGCTTACTGATTCGGGCCTCCCCACGTTGGAAATATTAAACCTCCAGAGGAACGGAGCTGAGTTACTCTGTTTGTTTCGAGTAACTCCTCGACAGCTCCTTCATCACCCAGAGGAATGAATCACCAAAGGGAAACAGACCATTATCCCCCTATTTGTCTGCCTAACTCCACTGGAAATAATCCCCCTGCCAAATTAGATCTTCGCTTTATCCCTTTCTCCATTCCATGGATTCTACGGGCAGGTTTTCGGTTAAAATGAAAATAGGGAGTTTCTTTCAGATTGAACAACATAAACTTTCCTCCCTCTGTTCCCGTCCTTCTAAACGCCGAACCCGAACCCCATTCAGGAATCAGAAATGAAACTCACTTCGGATCGTTTTTATTTGAACATAAACAGTTCGGTTTGCTGTCAGACTTCGTTTCCGATTCCTTCTAGGAAACTTCTTTGGAAGTCCTCAGTAACCATAAGGTGGTTGTTGTTTTATCTGGTTGGGCGATCGGTGTGTGGGTGTGTTAGGTTTTTTGTTTTGGTGGCTTTATTTTTATAGTAACGAATAATAACTATCGCTGCTTGACAAAATCATCGAGCTCAGAACACATGGAATTTGCAGTGCCAAAAGTTCTCCGTGTACTTAGCACAGTAGAAGTCTGAAAGCAATTCTAAATGGTCGAGCTTCTCTTACAGAATTTTTATAATGTCCAATTTAGAGGCAATATAGAGAGGTGTTAGAGATGGGGGAGAAGAGAGAAGGAAAATAAAAGTCCGATTTCCAATTATTTCCTTGTATTATTAGTGCCACCTTCTTGGGCAAGAAGTAACTGATTCTTTTCTAGTAATTATGCAAAACCATCCTCTCTCCAGAAAATAACAATCTCTTCATAAATATCTGAGAAATGGGGAATTTCGTGACTGCTACCCAGTCAACCCAGAAACATATTTTTTCCCAAATATTTTCTATTATTTTTCTTCTGAGACTCATGTTGAATTTGTACTATTTTACAGTTGATTTTCTGGAACGGATTTGGTTTTTAAATCTATTTTAGCCTGGAAAATAAATGTTATTTTTGGACATAAAGAAAAGTTAACTTATTGCTTCTCCTCTTTTCCCTGAAGGCATCTGCATTTTGAAGGAAGTGTTACTTTGATCTTTCTGTTTATTTGACAATCACTTTATGGTGATTTGTTTGTGCATTCATAAAAATTTTCCATACTGTATAAAGAGAAATCGCCCTATAATTCAAGCAATTCATTTACCCACGCAAGAACACACGGGAGAGAAGGGGGATGGGTGAAGGCCGGACAATTGGTTTCGTTTTTATTGCTATCTTAAAGGCAGTTCTTGTTAGCTTGCTTCAGTTTGTTGAGAAAAGTCACAGCAAGAGACAGACAGCAAGAGGTTTCCCCTTTCTTGTCTTGCAGTCCCAGACAAAGGCGAAACCAGAACTTTTATTTCATTTTTTTTATTTGAAACCTCATCCAGAAACACTGGTCCATAATAAATATATCGATAGTTATCAAGAATATATAAAAAATAAAGACACGTTGTTGTCTTTGAGGCCCTAACAAAATATTTCAAGCAAATGCCCAGGAATACATACCGAAACCAAACATAAAACACCGGGGAAGTTCCAATGGAGTAACACAATGCCCAATCCGGCCAGAGTCGACCCTGCATGCAGACAACGGAGGGCAATGTGGAACCCAGCCAGCTGGCTACTACACTGCTCTTTCAGCGGGAGATCTGGCAAAACAGACTTTGGGGATGTTGTGCGTGTTCTGCACTATTTCTCTTTCTTGTTTTCTACAGCCGCAGACGGGGAGGGGGAGGGAGTGAAACGCTTTAGAGAATTCACTATTAAATCCTTGTTACAAGGAAAACGGCACCATCGCCAGTACAACATGTTTAAACGAGATTCAGTTAGAAGCATGCATGCATTCTTTTAAGCTACATTGTGTAAAAAATCATCATCATTCCTAGCTGTCACATCCTGGAGTGGAACAGGGAAGATTCCCAGAAATGTAGGTGTTGCCTTTACAAACAAACAAACAAACAAAAAAAATAACCAGACCCCAAACAACTCATTGTCTCTGCAGCTGCGAACAGTACAATGACCACCATGTCTTTTGTTGTTGTTGGTTTGTTTGTTTTTTTTGCATCCACGTTAAGGAAATATTTACATTTTGTTTTTACAACAGGGATGTTTGTTTTAGTATAAGAGGAGAACATGGCCCGAGAATCCAGCTAAAACGTTACCTTGGCAAGGTCCTCACTACACTAATCCCTTGTTACAACGAATGCAGGTTTGACAAGCTCGGATGTCCGTGGGAGGAAACACACCGGCGTTCAGCAAAGGAACAGAAGCATGCAGGCGAACGCAGGACTTCTAGTGTGGAGTCTTCGGGCGGCGTCACGGACCGGAGCCGGTTCCAAAGGGTGATTGATCTCTGGCGGAGTTAAAAGGGCCCCGGCGCTTTCAGCGTCACTTCAGTAAGTCCTTGGATTCCGCGGAGATCCTGCTCATGTTGGCCGTGGTGAGGGCGGACAGGTGTGGCGGAGGGGGCATTTGACAGATAGTGCAAGGACAAGGCAGCCCTGCCCAGTGCTGGAAGCCACTGCCCAGCTGGAGGGTCGGAGGAGCGGAGGGAGTCTTGAGTAAAGAGTGCGGGGGCCTGATGGTGCCAATCCCGGGTAGGGAGGCGGACAGCGGGGAGGAGGTGTTGGCCGAAGACAAGGCACTGCCAAGGATGGGGTGGACTTGGTGGACCGTGCTAGCTGCGTGGGCCGGGTGCCCGCCTGAGTGCCCCACTGTCCCGCAGTGAAAGGCGGAGTGGTGTCCTCCATAGATTTCACCCACCAGCCTCTTCATCTCCTCCAGGGAGCTGGTGAGCATCAGGATGTAGTTTCTGGCCAGCAGGAGGGTAGCAATTTTGGAGAGTTTCCTCACAGAAGGTCCATGCGCGTAGGGCATCACCTCCCGCAGCCCGTCCATGGCCAGGTTCAGGTCGTGCATCCTTTTGCGCTCCCGCCCGTTGATCTTCAGCCTGAGCTGCTGCAGGTCCTGCTCCGAGAGCTGCTTCTTAATTTTGTACTTGCTGCCTTCCCCGCCGGCCTTGGAGCCGTTTCTGGAGAGGCCTTCCCCGGACATCTTCTGCACCAGGTCGCCCTGAGTGGAGGAGACCGAGTTGAGCCGGCTGTCCTGATGGTGGTGGTGGTGATGGTGGTGATGGTGATCTCTCAGGTACATCTCGTCCATGTCTGGCGAGGAAGCTCTGCTGGAGACAGAGCTGGAGTCAGAATTCATTGTACTGGGGCTTCGAAGCAAGAAATTTCTTCCCTGCTCTGGAGAGGGTGAAATCGGGTTGTTAAAAAAAAATAAAATCAGCTGCAGGTTTGGGGGGGCGGGCTTGAAACAGGAGCAAAACTCTCCTTTCTCCCTCTAATCTCTCCCGCTGGCTCCCCAGCCCGTTTATAGGAGAGCGGGTTGGTGTGTGCTTGAACTAACCTCAGCCTGGAAAAGAGGGGCTTTTATAGCGCTGCAGCAGAGAAAAGAGACAAAAGGAGCCCTCCTATCTATAATGGTCTTGTTAGGATGACGTGCAATTATTCAGGGCGGTGCGCTTTGACTGTCCCATTTAGCAAGGACTCCCATTCATATTCATTGTGGTGCCACCCTGGGACACCTCAGCCGTGGACCATCAGGAGTCAAGCAGACACAAAACCCCTGTGATTGACAACACGCACTCATCGCGGCATGCTCCCGCCTTCTCCTCCCCCGGTCCTAATTTCCAATATAAAACTCCATCTCGTGCCCCGTAAAGAGCAGAGGGGCTGGTTTGGAGGTGTATTTGCTTGGGGTCACTTTTCAGGCTAGCATCTCAGTATTAGGTAACGTTGTAGCAAATTCTGTTGGTCTGAAGCAGGAGAGGAGGACGGTTTGCTTTGGGTTTATTTTTCCCCCCCTCGTTTCCAACCCCGAAACAAAATACTCGTCTTCGTTTCTGAATCTTTTTTCTATCCATATTTGAGTTCCCCTTTGTTTTCATTTGCCGCCAATCTTTATAATTTCCTTGCTTATCATTTCTGCGCGCAACTAACTCTGCTTTGTAAATTTCCGTTAAATTGGATTGTACCTTATCTGCCGTAGTGTTGTAGGGGTTTTTTTTTATAATAAATAATTGTTATGGTGCCTGCTGTCCATTCGCAAACAATCTCTTTCGCTTAAAAATATTTAGAAATTAATCTCTCCAGCTGCAACCGTTTGACTTTCTTTGCACTTTAAATAAACGGGAAACTTTGAATGCGAGTTGACAAGTATTTTTAAGATGGTCATTCAATCTGTTTCCAAATTAGAAGAGAGACCACTGACTATTGAAAGATCTCAATTTCTTTCGATACACCGAATAAGAGGAGGTGGGGAGAGGAAGTCGCCTGTGAATTGGACTGACTGGGAAGCTGCATAAAAGAACTGGACACATGCAGGCAAAAGCAAACATCAAGTCACAAGGGAGAGACTCTTGCAAGCAAAAGCTAATATAGATGCGATGAATGTTAGAGTAAGTAACTGGCTCCGTGAAGTAGTTTTATTTTGTTTTGGTTGGTATATATTTGGTAACAGTAAGTGGGAGAGGGGTGTGTGTGTGTGTGTGTGTGTGTGTGTGTGTGTGTGTGTGTGTGTGTAAAAGAGAAGGGGGAGTGCTGGGATGTTAGAGGATGACAGTTTGTGCCTGTAGCTGGAAGTCGTGTGTGTATTCTGGCGGATTTTGTGAGAAGTGTAATGCAAGAGGATTCCAGACATGCGGCAGTCTGGGTACCAATGTGCATGTAGGGTTTGTCTGTGGGATACGCCTTTGCGGGGCTGGAGAGAGGAGAGTTTGAGGAGGCAGAAGAAGCCTGCCAAAGGCCGGTGTGCTTATGCGGAAGAGTGTAATTTGGACCCCAGGAGTAGTTTTGTCGAGATCAGGTGTTCATAGAAGCTGCTCGGCTCCTGGGATCAGCTGGGATTGATCTGTGTGTGCTCTGCAAAGCGGATTGCACGGGTGTGTGAAAGAGAAAGGCGCAGGGAGTGAACTGTGAGTAGTAACAGCGCAGGTTTGTCCTGGCTATGGTCTTTGGTTAGAAGGTGTTAGCTCGCACGTCCCAACCAACCCCTTCAACAACTCTAGTGTAGACAAGGTACTGGGACTTTTAACATGTACAAACCGGCTCAAGTAAGTTGAAGCCTGGACTCCCCCTTTAACAACACACCTGACCGGAGAATGAAACCTTCTTGAAAGGCGTTTTCAGCCTGGGGATGGGTTTCATGGGAAAAGAAGACCAACCGCACTGCTCAGGCTAAAAGCAACTGCTGGCAGTTAGGGCCCAAGTCATTGTTACCCCAAAGAGACTTCAGACCCACACGGGGAAGGGTCCGAAAGGGATGGACGCTTTCTATTGATTCGAATTGTACTTAATCTGCTGAGACCAATTTAAGACGTTCTAATTGTCACTGTTCGTCTGCAAATCCCGCGGTGGGCATTAGAGCAGAGAGACTGGGAGAAAGAAGAGAAAAGACGCTCCTCTCACGTTAGGGTAAGTTTAGCCCAATAACTGGACCGAGAAACAAGGCCCCCCGTTCCGAAGAACGGATCACAGGCAGAAAAACAATTGAGTCCAATTTCAGCTTGTTAAGCCTCTGCTGAGAGCCGAGGAGACTCGTGGCTGAAACATTCCACGTGTCAAGAGAAAGCAAAGCAAAGCAAAGCTGTCTGAATAACACGGCCCAACTTCCGGCTAGTATGGCGTTCCTCCACCGATATCAGTAACTGACTAAGAAAACGAGGAGTACTTGTGGCACCTGAGAGCCTAACCAATTTATTTCAGCATAAGCTTTCTTGGGCTATAGGCCACTTCATCGATGCATAGAATGGAACGCACAGAAGTAAGATGCATTTATATACACAGAAAGCAGAAAAAGCTGACAATTACAAGCTGACAATTAGAATTGACATAGCAATTCTAAGATGCTGTTTAATTTGGATGAGCTCTGATTAGCAGGAGAAAAAAATACCTTTTGTAGTGATAATCAAGTAGATCTATGTCAGACAGTTGACAAGGTTAAACCAATAACCGAATAATGCCCCTGATAATGCCCCCCTCTTCCCAGTCAAGGGAAGGCAATCTAAGAAGGACCAAGCAGGACTCAGCTCCTAGCGCTACCTTTATTTCTGAGAAGACACCCGCAGTTTCTCTCTCGGAAACATTTTTACTTGCTTGAAAAACTGTTGGCACAACTCCAGCTGAGCCGACCAGTTCTCAGGGGAAAAAAGGTGTCTATTTTAAACACTGGAAGGGTTAACAAAGGGAGTGTTGATTGCTGAACTATCAACATGCTAGAAGGCAAATGTGAAACTATTCTAGACGAAGGGAAACAAGAACCACACCCGCAATACCCCCCGCCCCAGTGATCACAGCAGTAAGGTAGCTGTAACCAAAGGAATTCAAGAGACCTTCATCCTCACAACCAACCTTAAGAGAACTTCCACGGGACCAGGGCCCGGGCGGATGGCACGGCCTTCTGCTCGCTCCCCAGGCGCTGACCAAGAGCCTGTCATTATATTAATCCGGTTTAGTTCCTCTTAGCAAGAGGCAGCAGCGCCGGTTCCCAGCTTTCTACCAAAGCATCTGCTGCCCGGGAGAAGCCAGGCAGCCTCCCCCCGGGACCAATGACCCGCGTTTGGAACCCGGGCGGCTGCTTCCCTCTGCCGAGGGGAAACGCGTGGTGGAGGAGAGGGAGGCCCTTTCACTGGGCCAGCCTCGCTCCGGGGGAGGAAGGGAGATCAGCAGAGAGACACGGAGCTCCCGCCTGCCTGCTCCCCACTCTTGCTCATCCCCCTGGGATCGTGGCGGTCGAGCGAGCGTAGATCTGCAGCAGATTTCAGCGCCTCGCGTTGCCCAGGGCAGCTCAGCACGTGGGATCTTCCCAGAGTTGCAGGTTACCTAGAAGAGTTACAGACCGCGGGCATGGTCGTTGCAGGTGCCACGCTGGCCGGCGTTTCTCTCTCTTGTCCTACCCGGGGACTGCCAGAGTTGCTTTGCATGGGCCGGCCGGAGACAGAAACCCGAGAGGTGGGAATGCAGGATCTTCACCCGGAATGTATTGAATGGACGGATGGGCCAGACGGTGGGAAGGAGCCGGGTTCCCGGGCTGCCAGCACCATCGATCGGGTGTCAGGGGGCAGAACTTTGTTGGTGGGACATTCTCCTTTGGGCCCGGTCATTCAGAAGATCAACAACTCCCCCCCCCCCCCCCCCCCCGGTCTCCCCCCCCCCCGGGGGGGGGGGGGGGGGGGGGGGCGGGGCGCGCGGGCGGATGAGCAGAATTCGAGCCGAGGGTAAAATACGCGACCCCCCTGCCCCGAGCTCCCGGCAGGAATCGGGGCAAAAGGCAGAAAACCCGCCTGGAAAGGTGCCTTCCTGCCCAGGCGATCGGTGCGGCTTTCCCCAGCCCCCGCAGTCTGCCGAAGAGTGGAGCGGTAATGGGCGCGCCCAGCCCGGGACACCTGGCCACCTACTTGTGTCTGTGGAAGGAGGAGGAAGGGGGCCGAAGCGGGGGAGCGGGGTAGAAAGGATCGGGAGGCACCGGGTTGGGGTGACCTAAAGGGCCTTCGGGCTGACTTTTCCCGCGCTACAGAGATCCAGCCCCGTGCCCCGTCCCAGCTCCCTGGCGGTTGCGATCCACCGTGCACGACTCCCGTGACTTCGCGTCTCCCTCCCACCACCCTGGCGGACCGGATCGCAAACCGCAGCTGGGGGGTTTTGTGGCGTTCGTTTGAAATCCAACGCAGGCAGAAAAGTCCAAATCAACGAGTATGGCAGAGCTATTTGCGGGGCCTCCGAGGGTCCCCAGGCACCGCATCCCGCGTGGATGCAACAACAAGACGCGCCACAATTGTTATTTTGCCGTTGCTGCAACCTTGGCTGGGGCATTGGCTTTCGACTACGGCAAATTTTGTTACAGCCGAAAGGACACAAACTCTGCTCCGCATATTTCAAACCAAGTCCGCGAGCCCCGAGAAGCTCTGTTAGTAGCAGCAACGTAAGATTTGGCAGAAAACTTCACTGCACTGAATTTCTTGTCCATAAACTCCGTCCTATATGCCAGAAATGACTAAAAGCTTATTTGCCCCATGCATATTATCTAATAATCCTCCCCCGTGCTCTGTGGGAATATAAATAAGCAAAAAGAAATAACAGCCTTCGAGAGAATGGCTTTGCACGGCAGTCTGCAATTTCGAGAGATGGGTTGTGTATTAATTATTATTATCATCATACGCGTCCTTTAAGTCTTCATCACCACTTGTTGGAGTTTGCTAATGCAACAGGGTCTTTCCCAAAACTAGACCTTTTTGCTTAAAATGGGCCATAAGTGATAACTATATTCACTGCAGCAGGAAGATTAGACAAGCAAAACACCCGCTTATCAGTTCTAGTCCTTGTTAGCCTAGGAATGTTCCTTACGCTACGTGCTTCCGTCTAGTTTATATTTCTCTTATGTGTGTGACTATAAAGCAGTGTGTTCTACTTCTATGTCCTATGTACTGATTACTATCAATTTCCTGCTATATTTTGCCTTTGTTTTGTTTACTTTAAAAAGTGAAATAGGGCCAAAAGCAAAACCAGTCTGAGACAAGACTATTAAGCATATTAAAAACTAGATCTTTCTTCCCTTTCAGTCAATAGCAAAACTCCCTGTGACACCTATAGGAGCAGAATTAGGCCCTAAGACTCGGTAAACTAGACAAATACATATTATAATAACGGATGGGAGGAAATAATAAGAAAGCTGAACGTGCTGGGGAAACTAACATGTTCCTTCCCTTTTGATCCACCTCTTCATAACGGGAGAATGCCAGTTTGATGAGAAAGATACATATTTTCTGATGAGAGGTAAATGCCCAACTGCCTTACACTATATGGCATGTGAGATTCACAGGATGGAAAGAAGTGCCAGAAGAGTACCAGTGCTAATTACGTGACTATATATAAAATGTACTCCATTGGCAGGACTGGAAGTTTAATTTTTATGATGCATAAACATCATGGCTGATTAGGACTTGCAGATTCATTATGTAGTTCTGATTTTTAAAGGTATATTAGAGTGGAAGTAATGCATTTCTATAGACATTGTTTACATGATGTTAATTAGTGAATGTGCTTCAAATTAGCAACGCCTAATTCTGAATTCTTGTGCAGTTTCGGATGGTGCATGGATGTGTCCTAAATATTTTTAGCTCGGAGGCATGTTACATCCTGTGATCCTTGCCAAAACAAACCCACCACTGAAGTGGTGGGTTTGTTTTGGCAAGGATCACAGGATCTGACCCCCTAACATAAGGACTGACTGATTAATTCAATATGGTGTAATTTTAATGTATCACTACTGTGGGATTTTTAAGAAATTATTTTGTTTTATATTGTTTGCCAACTAAGTTTTGCTTCTTATTTAACCAAGACATTTTAAAACTGTGCTTGTAACAACACATATATCAAAAAGGAGATGACAGAGTTCTGAGATTCTTATGATACATCAGACTTGATCTACTTGACATCCAGAGTAGAAGTCTGAGCAGAATACGATGCCATTTATAGGATATGATCCTGGAGTTCTTACTCAGATCAAAGTCACATTTAAATGAAGCAAGATCAGACCCTTATAGATTCTGGTTTTTTAGACAGACTATAACATACATTGTAGAAAGTAACAGAGCTGGGTCTGCTTTCTCTGCAGTGTGGTTGATTGGGATTGCCATTTTCTTCCTAGATTTAAATACTGTTTTGCAAATCTTTATGAAAAAAGTAGACATTTAAAAAACTCTGAAAAGTCAAAGGGACAGAATTAGAAGTCAGTTTTCAAAAACTAATTAATTTTATTTGTGGTGTGTGTATTACTAATCCTTGGTGACATTTGCTATGAACAACCTGAAATTAGTTTCTGTAAACAAGTAAAACCACTTAATCAAAATTTGCATTTTGTTCATGGTTTGTTTTTGTTTTTTTGTTTTTTCTTTTGCCTGGCACTAAAGATACCTGAATTGTAAGTTTTACATTTCAGGAATGGATTATGGTAAATAAATCGGAACATCTATAAGATATACCTTCAGATATACTGGGGCATTAATCAACAGTGAAATACTTTGCTGTCTTTGGATTTTAGAGAGAATAAAACCACCCAGGGCTGCTCAGATGCATCCATTACAGAATTTATTTTATAGGTGCCTGGCAAAACTGGCATTAGCTCCACATGCTTAAAAGGTCTGCACCACAGTTATTTGCTTTGCCAGTCATAAAGAGCTGTGATTATCACCTGCCATTAGGTGTACAGAATGGGCTGAATCAAGCAGTCTTTATTTATGCAAAGTTCCCATTTACTTTGGAATCAGGACCAGTTTGTATAAAGTTTAAAAGATAATCATAACACTTTTCAGTGGTCCTTAATTAATTTCCTTTTTCTCTCTCTGTTGAGCCCACACACATATTAAAGACTAGAATATTTTAAATTAGTGACACGGCGATTTTAAAATAACTGAAACTTTTTCCTCCTATTCTTCCCTTCTGGACCCCTAAACCACTTACATCTGAGTCTCTATTTAAACACTGGCATTAATGCTGACCCTTTGCCACTGACTTTTATCAGTGGGTATGAACAGAGATATAAATAACAACGTCAGCTGAGAATAAAAGAGGGACAGACAGAGAAGACATGAGAAAATATCGTGGTGGAAATCAGCTGTGTTGTTCTTTGTAAATTTATAGGCAATTGAATATTATATTATACCTATAGCTAAAATCTTAGTTAAATAATCAAATGAAGTGTAAAAAGGGTGCTAGGGTTCCAACCATTTTATTGAAAGATTAAGAGTTCAAGTAAATTCAATTACAAATTGGCATTAAGAAGACCAAATAAAAACAGCAGAGTCATTCAATAACCCCTAGACATTTTCAAATACACGGCTCACTAAAGAGAAAAAACAATTATCTTTCAATATATATATACTGAAATCAGTCAGGCCATGGATAATGGCAATAGCACTTTAGCTGTAGTTATTCATTTAAACTCATTTAGATAACTGGGAAATAATATGCTTGGAGAAAATAATGTCAAGCAACACAAGCAGAAAATGGAAGAATAAGGTTCAGAAAGCAATGACACAGGCAAGGTTTGGGCAGATAGTGTGTAATCAGATGGACACCAGATCACACCCACAGGAAAAGATAAATAATATTCTGATATGTACGTATGATCTGAGGTGTTTCTTGTAGAAGGGAGACATTCTAATTTAGGAATCTATGACTAGTCCTAATCCACGTGCCCTTTCAGAAAGGTACCTAAACATGTGTGTAACTTTAAGCATGACAGCAGTCATGTTGTCAATTCAGAACATGCCTTTTTGTGTTTTTTTTCCCCAATAATATTCTAGGGAAGAGGTTTACTGGCAGGGATGGGGAAACATAGGTTTGAAGTGATTATGGAAAGTGAAATAGAATTCATTTCTAATCTCAACAGACAAAATGGAGAAAGGATGAGAGAGGAAACGGAAGCATGAGAAATAACATGATGTGTCACACAGCATGTCAAAGGTAGGGCTGGGACAAGAACCTAGATCTCTTGGTGCCAAGCCCAGCACCCTCTCTAAAGGCCATATTGCCTTCCATGTGCTGCAGTGAGGGTTGGCAATTCCAAAGACATGGTATAGGCTGAGGCATTCAGAAGGACAAATGCATTCTTTGGAGGCATTTTCATGAGCCCCAGCAATATGCCATCTTTGAATTTAGCAGCATCCAAATAGGAGGTGAACTCAAGCAGAGGCAGAGAAATTGTCCCAACCCTCCCTTCAATTTTGGGGTGACATTTGAATGGGAAGTTCCTAAGAGGACCCGTTCCAGTACGCTGGCACATAAGCTCTATCTCCATGACAGCTGAGAGAGCTAACAGTCTCTACTAAGTCATGATACTGCTTTAAACTGGTTGCGCATAAGCATCCAAGAATGACACCGCATGCTTCTTTCCCCTTCTATCTAGTGCCTCTCCTCTGTGATCAGCCTTTGCTATTATTAACCCATAGTGTGAGAACCAAAAGGTTAGATTCCAATCAGTGGCAGTGTTGTGTGCCCAGGAAGTCTTATTGGTCTGGCCGGAAGCCCTTTTTTCCTTACGAGTAAAAAATCCTGCCTCACAGAATCACTGATGTACCGATGCCTCCATCCTGGAATGAAATGACTTTAAACCCTGTTAACGCCACTTTAAATGCTACTTTGAAGAAAAACCTAGAGAATAATGATTCCATTTCTCAAGGCTGGATTATGTACACTTCACTCTGCCCCCTTACTGGGCTATAGTGTGGAGCCACAAGCCCCTCCCCATTACCACCAATCTGCACCCATATAGGGAAAAGGACAAGGCACAGTTGAGCACTAAACTGGTTTCATCCTGATCATTTTCCACCTCACATATTCCACTTCAACAGTACTTCAGTGTCCTTGTGGAATTAGAAAATAATAATAAAATAGTAATGATAGCGATAATATAGTGCTGAAAGGCCTTAATCAAGATCAGGGCCTTCCTTTAAAAACACACGGTAGAGACAGTGTGGAAGAGCTTACACTCCAAATAGACAAATTTGGTGGGAAAAGCAGACAAGAATAAGGGACATACCAAGTTAAGGGAGAGGAAGCAGCTGAATTAATTTCTTTTGAGATGGGTGAGGTTTTAATTTCAGATCGCCACATTACTACCATCCTAAATGGCAGTGTACATTAATCTGGGAACACTACGTTTGTGTGTAAGATTGCAAGTTAAGTGTAGGTGTAAAATGAGTGATAGTTGTCACTCATGTAACTAATAGTTTATTTAAAACAAGAGTTTTACAAAAAGTCACCTTTGAATTATTCTATCCACCAACATCTACTCTGATACCAAGTGAATTTCCACACCAAGAGCCTCAGGTGCTTGAGATGAGTGTCCCCTAGGGAAGGGCTGCTCTTTGGCTCTGCATTCTGATTATTCTGTCACCTACAAACCCACAGAGCCGCAGCCATGTGATGTTAGTGCACATGGGTTCCCCTGGTTCCCAAAGGAGTTGATTATGAACATGCCAAGGAATTGCCACTCCCCACCTTTCTCTGATATTGGAGCATTTCTGCCCACGTTTAATCCTATTTGTTCATCTCCAGGCTGCGGAACAGTGTTTTGGGCCCTCAACAAATTCGACTGCTTCTCTGAACCACTTTGGCCTGGAAATCTTATGACACCTTTCCCCATAAGTTTTCATTAGAACCATTTCCAACCTTGGAAAAATCCAGGAACTGCAGAAATGGCAAATTAACCAAATGTTGGCTCAAATCCTGTCCACTTTACTCATTTGAGTAAAGACCATCAGATCTCATTTGGATGGCAATTGAGTATTTGTAATAGTGTTAGTAAGATCAGAATCAGCGCCACTGACTTCAGTGAGTAACCTGGCCTGAACTCACTATATTTTCTAACACCAAAAGAAGTAAGAAGGTTACATTTATGTTTTCAATGACTTTTCAGTTCAATTCTTATTGAATTAGACTGGTTCACCCATCCTTAAATTCTGCTGCTCGTGTGCCTAGTTTCCAGACAAACTCTCATCTTCTCTGAAGCTAAGGTTAACTTATAACAGTTATTATGCAGAGTATGAGAGTTCTTCATTTTGCTTTTTAATGTGGGTATGTATACTTCTCCCCCTTCCAAGTACTCATGAACAATATGTTATTCCACAAGAGCTTTTATCCTAGTGAGCAGGAACTGAATGAACAAAAGAATGAATGAATGAATTAATGAATGAATGTATTAAAAAACCTCCACCTGCTCTGCTCCAAAAATCTCTCACTCCACTATATAGAGGCTTGTTAGTTTTGGCTGGCTACAAAGTACCTCTCTCTCTCCCCCTCCCCCTTATTTTTACACAATACAACAAATAGGAGGTGTTTTCAATTGAGGTTTATTGCCAAAAGTGAAAACTTTGCAAGAAACCAAAAATTGCTAGTTAACCTCTTGCTGTGGCTTGTAGGGGGTAACCCCCATTGTCACTGCCCAAGAGGTAATGACAGAGTGAGTAAATCAACAGCAGAAGAGAGAAAAGGTAGATTTCTCTAATGCCTTTCCAAAAATCTCATGCAGCTCTAAAGCACATGCATACTCTAGGGGTGAATCCTGCAAGCCCATGCCCACATATGTAGTACTTACTCACACGAGGAGTTCCCATTGATTTTGCAGGAGTAAAGATAACACATGAACACGAGTTTTGCAGGATGAGGCCCCTAGAACCCAAAATATTGGTAAGCAATATTCATCTCTTCTCCCCCAAACAGCAGACACACACAGCAGCTATAGGAAACCAGAATCTGCTAGGCATTCTTTATTGAACAAGTGCAGCTATTCCCAGAAGTTTGTATAAGGGATGCCCTAAAGATGAACTCCAGGAAATTAGTGCTAATTCTGTCCTCTTGGCAACTTCTGATTGATTCTCCTTGTACCAGAGACACACACCTGTGGTACTGAAGTGAACGAGTTTATGGCTAAGGGCTCCTGCCGATGATTAAACAGAAGAATTTGTTTATCCCCAGTAACCACAGCTTTCAACACCAATAAAGAAGCACTGTGTCCCGCACGAAGGTGCTGAAACGCTAAGCTAGCGCTCAGCTCCTTTTCTCTCTCTTGGTGGCATTTGAAAGTGTAAAGCTTTGAATACCAATTGCTTGAACTGGACATATGTGAATCTCTTCTAATCCTACTAATCCCGTCCCCAAGTGCTTCTTTGTATGGGAAGGCAACACACATAGATCTAAGTGAAAGTGGCCGTAATCCTGGAAATGTGGAAAAAGATCCCAGTGTGAGAGTTGGGAGAGGGGAAAGCTCCCTAGCAGAGGGGACCTGCTGGAGAAACCATTGTCTTTGTGGGGGTGGCTGAGGGTGGGGGGAGACATGAAGGAGAACTCTCACCTTTTCTGGGCTGCTGGGAGGAAAGCAAACCTACCCAGCAGGCAAGCTCCCTCGCCAACAGCCATCGCACACTTGAGCAAACCCACAGAACTGAGACAAAGTTTCCAAACGCTGGGAAATTCACCCACTGGCAGCTTTCAGCAGTGTGAACCCAGCAGGCTAGGCACTAATGTGCTGACTTCATTATTTCCCACTCTCGCCTTTCTGAATGGCTGATTTGTTTATGGAATTGGGGGCTATTCCTTCTTTTCTGTACACAGATATATGGAGAGAAACTGGGATCCCAACCCTAGTAAAAGCGTAAAGGGGGCCTGAGTGTAAATGAGAATCAGGTCCCGTAAGCATTTAGTATTTCCCAAACAGCAAGAAGATACGTACTTTAAGTCAATTTGCAAGGGATCTGATGCACTCACACAGCTCTGTGTGAATACTGAATTTTAAAATCTTCCCAGCTAGTGTCCTGATCAAGGCAGGTAATACAGTACATACAGTTCACAGCAAAATTAAGATTTCATTTTTAGAGCTTTAAACACAATGTTTTAAATGGAGCAATTGAAAACATCATTTGCCAACCAAATCGTTAGTTTGTTGAATAACTCTCTAAATAAAACTATGTTAGGGGAGGAAATTGAAGCCTGTATATCTTCTGTCAGTTGACTTTTTTCTTACCTCACCAGACTTTGTGCTTTCATAAATGTCAGCCAAAATTGACCCGCTGTTTAGTGATTGAATAAAGCGTCCCCAGTTCAGTCTGGAGATTATCTGAACAGTTTTGGCACGTGAGCCCACTGAATGGAGCAAGAGCTCTGGGTGACAGGAGGATGGCGAAAGAAGCAGAGAGCCCTGACTTTGTACTGAGTAGAACAATCTGATTTTCAACAGCAACAAATAAGGAACTAGGCAAAAGTCCCAACATTCTGAAATGATTTTCATGCAGGCAGAGCAGTTCATGTGAAAAGCTATTTTAAAAGTGGACTGCAAAATTGGCAGGTTTTTTACCATGACAAATGAAATAAAATGGTCTGAGACTAAAAATCAAGCTGGGCTTGGTTGTTATGGGCCTGAGCGAATTCAGTGGCATTGCTTGTGTGAGTAAGCGCTATTCATGCAAGTAAAATGTTTCTAGCCTAAGGGCAAACTTCTGGACTTTGCACACAGCCTGTTTGCTTAGGTTGCGTGCAAGAGTTTTGCAAGGGGGGCTGGAAGGAATCCTCCCTATCCCACCTGTTACTGTGGCTTCAGAAGACTGCACAGTGGCTTCACTACACCACCTCTGCAGGAGTGTTTGGCAATAGACCAGCTTTTGCAGGCTCAGTGGAGGAAGGCTCAGCAGAGCACCGCTGTTCAGTGCAAAGGAAATCCTCAGCACTATGCAAGTTGCGCAAATCCTGCCCAACACCAGCAACCACTCCACACTCTCTAAGCTGGAATCACACTGGTTCCAGTACTAGGCTATTCAAGGCCTTCATCACCCAGAGAGACATGGGGTAAGAATTTGCCTGTCAACTATCTCTGACTTCTGAAAAACAAACCGATTTTAAAGACGAATTGAAAAGATTTTGACCTATCAGCACCTGGATTTAGAATTCTCTCCTACACCTACAAAAGCTGACTTCACGGTCACCCTAACAAAGCATAAAGCAATATCTCATTTTGCAACCTATGTCTTAATGCTATCCATTTTTGCAGTGGAAAGGCAGAGCTCTGAACGCAGATCTTGGGAGCCAAGTGGCTGGGGAAGTGATTCTCAAATTGTTTGCTTTCGAATACATTTATTTGTGGTTCAAACATATATAATTATTCCACAACAGGGAATCTTCCACAGTTCCTTGCTTGCTTATTTTGTTTAAAAGCATTTTAGTTCACGTTAATGGGCTAAGAGAAACTGGGATGATTAAAGGGCAGCTATCCATTGGTGGTATGCCATTTTTGTATGCAGCGTATATGCTGCATGCCCCAGGACTGGCTGGGCCTATGGGAGTAATCTGTTATTTTGCATACAACTGTCGAATTGCATGCTTGACTAAAAGTATCATGGCATGTCATTGGCAGGAAGATTATTCCATTATTTAATGTGCAATATGTGACTATGTAAGTGTTCAGTGTTATGATTCAATGTTCCTTGTACTGTGCCTTTCACTATAAGGAGTCTTGCCGCTAACCTCCTTGGAGGGATAGTGCTATGAGGGTATTCAGAATGGAGGCCCTTACAAAGTGAGTGACACACACTGTGCTCTCTGTCATTGACACTTTCTTTCTTTCTTTCTTTCTTTCTTTCTTTCTTTCTTTCTTTCTT
>ML677333.1:74028233-74095865 GCA_007922305.1 Dermatemys mawii
CTTTCTTTCTTTCTTTCTTTCTTTCTTTCTTTCTTTCTTTCTTTCTTTCTTTCTTTCTAAGTAGTCTGAAAGGTTTTGCTCTTGTGTCGAAAACATAACATGGTTTAAGGATGCTAAACCTGATCCAATGACTTCAGTGCAGAGGGATTAGGTACACTACAGAGGTTACTATAATCTGGATTTCTAAATGCTTAAATGCTTAATTTCTAAACAAGTCTACGATGCACTTATTAGCATGTGTAGCAAAGATGATGAGATCTTTGTATTGCTTTCCCGGCTTGTCTATAACCAGTTTAGTCAAGACTCAATTGAAGTGGGCCAAATTCATCCCTGGTGTAATTCCAAATCAGTGGTACTATATTGGGACTGAATGAGCAGGTAGCGTCACTCGTAAATCAGTGTAGCTTCACTATCTTCAGTGGACTGGATTCACCTGCTGACAATGTAACCCCAAGTCTTCTCTGTTCCAAATACAGAGCAATGAAAAATAGTTGTAAGTTTCAGCTGAGATCAGTGAACAATTAACACCCTTAAATCAATCTAGTTTCAAATTATTGCAAATACAATAAAGCAATTTAGCACTTTCCATCCAACTTCACCCCTAATGTATCACCACTGAAGTCAGTGGCATCACACCAGGAGTGAACCTGGGCCTGGAACTGTATTCTTCATTGATATAGTTAACTCATCCTTTTTATGGCATCAAAGGAAAACAATTGTAAACCCGCCATTTTCTCCAAACTCAAATGGCTCCCATGCCACAGGCCTTCAAGATGTTATAAGTACTCCTAGAGTTAAATGCAAGATTTGTTGGCTTTCTGTTTCATTATCCATTTCTCCCTCAATGAGAGGAGCTTTGTCTTCAGTCAAGTGCTCCTACTTAAAGCCAGTGGTTGAAGGATCCAGATAAAGTAGCTACTGAAGCAAGGACATTTGGGCTGTTAATCTTGTTTATAATACTATAGCATTTTACTTATACAGTACCTTTAATTAGTGGCTGTTATGACCCCAATGGGTCTTGACCTTAAGTCTGCAGGAGTAGCCACACTCCAATTTTCCATCTGGTAGCCTGTTGATATTTGCTTACCTAGAAGCCAGGTAGCCCAGCCTCAGTTTGAGACTCTGCCCCAGCAGGCCTATTGGCAGAGTCCAGGATCAGCTGATTGGCTTGCTGGCCCTACTTAAGCCAGTAGTAGGATAGGAAACTGCCTGAACAACCGAGCATTGAGCATCACCTTGTTCTGGATAGTGTGCCACTGCTTCCTACTCCCCCATCTCCTGGCTTGATTTCCTGACCCAGTGTGAGTCCTGGCATCTGATTTATGGTTCTGAACTCCAGTTTCTCTCCTGCTTCTGACCTCCTGGTATCCTGTCCCATGGACCCTGGCTCTGTGACTGCTAGGGCTGGCAGCCCATGACCTGGATATGACAGTAGCTTTCAAAGAGCTTTTCCAGCATGACATCTCACAACCTTCCTTCGATATAGAGTGGTATTGGAATATCTATTTCACAGATGGAGAAGCTGTGGTGTACAAAGATTAAGTGACTTGCCCCAAAAGCACATGGCAATTCACTAGTAGGGAATCAAATCCCCCTCCCATTCTGGTTCTGTCTGGGCAGAAGTCTAATTTACACTGACCCTGGACTATTATGCAGGTGGAGCATTGCTGGGGTATAGGAACATCCGCCCTTCTTCCAGAAGCTAGGCGGCATGTAAGACCCACTATGTCAGGAATCAGAGGGGTAGCCGTGTTAGTCTGAAATTGCAGAAGTGACAAAGAGTCCTGTGGCACCTTAAAGACTAACTAAAGTATTGGAGCATAAGCTTTCGTGGGCTAATACCCACTTCGTCAAGTGCCCACTATGGCAGTTCTAGGCCAAGGATTCCCTACGGTAAGGGGATCCTCCAGTGACTGATTATGCTAACTTTAGGGCTGTTTTGTGCTTCTGGGGCAGTGCAAAGCAGCTTTGACACTGGAGAATTGGGCCCCACCATCTTTTGTATGTGAATAAGATCAGTTGTGTCTGTGTTGGGGAGAGATTAGAGCTGGAAAGGATCTGCATTAGAATCATTGGGTTATAGTTTTGTCTCCATGAAGTGAGAATGAGCCATGTATTGCCTATTGTTACTAATCGGAGTGACCGGGCTACAGACATCCCATCCTATTTTTCATTCCTTGGGTAGAAAATGTATCCCATCGCTTCATTTCAACTAGCCTTTCAATAATGCTAAGGTTTCCTTGCATTAGTACAATATAAATATGACACCATTACTTTTTAAATGTCTCGCTGTTTCAAATGCTGTTTAATTAGGCACACTGCCACTCTGGAAAAATCTAAGAAACAGGAAAGCGATATTGATTCTTTATCACTCTAATTGTCTATTTTGATGTTTTAAAACTGAAACAATCTTCCAGCTGCAATGTCTAATGAACTACAAGATCAAACAAGATCTTGCTAATTACTAAGTTAATGAGAACAAGTTCATAGGCAGAGTTAAGTTAGTAATTACATGTTTCAAAGCATCTTGAAACTAAATAAGATTTTGATTTGTGGCTATAATGGTATATATTTTGCATTTCTTCCATCTGAACATGGTATAGAAGGGCACCCCAGGTATAGTATATGCTGCTAATCATGTGGACAGGGGGCACAAGGAAGACTTCAATAAACTAAAACTTCTTGTTTATAAATCCTTCAGCTAAAAACTGAAATCTCATGTACAGGTCTGCTATCCCATGTAATTTGTCTGTACATAAATAATTTCAATATTTGCAGAGTGCCTGTGCAGGGGCTATGTTGAATTTAAATTCCAGAGCATGTTGCACATATTAATGACTACATTTTCAAAATCTTTCACCACTAGACCAGGTCTCTGTGTCTGTAGTAGCAGGATGCAAGTCATGTATGTTCCTTTGGGGCACAAATGTGGCCACACACATTTGTACTTAGTGAGAGGTGTGTTGTTCTCAGTACAGTCAGGTGACCTTGTATTTAACATTTAAACTATTATTATGAAAACTCAATAGAACTTAATAATCAGTCTGCTGTGCACTGATCTACCTCCAGTGCTGAGCATCACCTTTTAAGATGGAGGAGACCTTTGGTCTCGGTAGTCATACCTCACTTCCTAACTTAACAATAGCAGCTGCTCCATGCATGAGGAGTCTGTGGAAACTCTGACCAAGAAAAAACACGTACAATCAGATTCTCAGAGGAGCACACCTCGGTGCAGGTGGTAACTTGGCCGCAAATATTCTGCATCAGAAAATGCCCCCAACAAGCATCTATCCCAGGCGAGTAGCCCACACCAGCTGCACTGCTCATTAGATCATCCATGTTGTTACACAGTGAAACCACACATTTCCAGCAAACGTGCTGGCCAGCCTCAGGCCCAGAAATGGAGGGCAAGGGAAGAGGAAATGATCTACAAGATCTACAAGAACTCTGGATAGTGTGGGGCCCAACTATATTTCCAGAACAGGATTTCCAGGTGGCAGGTTAGTATCTACAGGAGTAGCTTCTCATAGTTCAGGTACCTGTCATTCTATAATTGTACCATGTGAGTTCATTCTGTCTCGTCTTTTGTATTTCTCTTGCAGGTATTTGGGAGTTGTTTCTATTGTCAAAGGGATGGGTGACTTTCAGACTTGAGGTATTGAAGTACCATTTTTCCTTCTGTATCTGTTATGTCTCTTTTCCACTTGTTTTAGCTTACATTTCATAACTTGTTTTTCTCCTCTCCCCCAGCCCCGAATTGAAGGTGAACAAGAAAAAAACCTGGATGTTGAAACATTTTCCAGCATAGACATTTATTTTTCAGTTTCTCTGTCTTTTGTATTTCTCCAGAGATAGCTGACACCAATCCAGTGAAAGCTTCTGTGAGCCCGCAGCTCTGGGGGGATCATGGAACTTATTGACCATTAGTTGAGCCAAAATTAGAGACATATTTAAATACATATATGAATCCTGAGGCCTGGCCTACACTAGGAAATTAGGTCAGTATAACTACATTGCTCAGGAGTATAAAACATCCACACCCCTGAGTGACACAGTTAACTCAACCTACCCCCGGTGTGGACAGTGCTAGATTAATGGGAGAATTCTCCCATTGACTGAGCTAAGGGCTCTTGTGGAGATGGATTACCTGTGGCTATGGGAGAACCCTTCTCATTGATGTCTTCACTGAAGCGTTACAACAGCACAATTGCAGCTGCACTGTCACAGCGTTTTAAGTGTAGACAAGCCCCGAGACCAAGCGGTCTCACAATTTGGGCCATCCACACTCAAAGGCATGATTTTTGGGTAAACCCACACGGACTGACAGCCAGGTAAGGCTCAGCTCTTTCAGCTAGGTTTTTTTTACTTTAGATTTGGGAGTTCGTTTCAATAAGATCGACATGAAAATCGGAGGATTTGACATCTGCGACCTTCTAGGCATCAAATTCTGCAGGGCCCCGGCCAAAATTAATCTGTGCCCGAGTTAGCTTTTTATTTAGCTAAACCTTGAAGTGAGTTACTTTAACCAGGGGACTCTCTTCCACTTAGTAAATGCTTTATTGCCACCCTATTGCCTTCTCATCAGAATAGTCCTTCCTTTTTTGTCCTGACACCACCAGCCGAGAAGCCCACCTTATAACTCTTAGCCCTGTCGTTACTGCACTTGTCTGGGTTCAATTTCCTCTGCTCCCTTCCAGAGGGGAAGAAAAGATTTAAAGAGGGGTCTGCAGCGGCTCAAGAGAGTTCACTAACCAATAAGCTACAGGATATTCTGATGAGACGCTCATCAGATTGGAGTGATTGGAGCAGGGGGTCTGGAGCAGCAGGTTCTGTTTAACTAATGAATTGTGGCTAGAGGCAGGGACCTGAAGCAGACTCCGCTGTAACCTCCTTGGAGCCCAGGCTTAGGCATCTCTATCTGAGGGGGTGCGGGATAGCATGCACCTCTGTCCTTGGCATCTCCCACTGACTAGCTCTGGCAATCCCCACCTCGCTAGCTTTTGTGAATCCATTTATTTGTAGGGGGAGCCTCGGTGCCAAACACTGCTTTGCAGATCAGTGCTGTTCCTGTGATTTACTAGGTACCATGACACTCCGCATTGCAACACCTGAGTCCTTTTGTGGATCCCTCCCCTAATCATCATGGGTTAGCGTCACCCAAAGACGTTAAGTATCTAACTGCAGCTTCAGGTACTTAAGCCCAACAGATAGGGGCCACTGAGATCATCAGAACTCCTACTCAGCTGCTGCCCAATTCTGTAGGCATCTAAGTTCCCACGGCAGCTAAATTTCTGCCAGTAAAGTGCCCAAAAATCTACTCACGATCATTTCTCAATCTAGGTGCCCAAGTGACCATCTCCTTCCTTAAACCCCACTGGGACAGAGAGAAAGAGAGAGAGAGAGAGTGACTCATTGACGGAACTCCCCTGGGACCCCTGCTCTGTACAAACAGTAAATTTAGTTGTTCATACACAGTAGAACAGTTCCAACAGGAGAGGCTGAGAGAGCTCCCACCCAGAATAGCCCATAACCCAACTGCCTCCTGAGAGTGGGAGCCATGTTCAAATCGCTTCTCCACGTCAGGCAGAAGGGGAATTTGCACTTGGGTGTCCTACATCCTGGGTGAATGCTCCGATCACTGGACTAAAGTGGGTGGGCAGCAGCACCACTTAGGCAACTCACTCCAGGAGAGGATTCATGGTTGTGAAACCCAAGCACAGACAGGTGCCTATGTCCTTTTGTAGGGTGAGACTTAGGCCACACCCTGCTCCTTGGCATTTCCTATTGGCTATCTTAGGGGACTTCCTGGCCATCTTGCTGGCTTTTGTGGATCCAATTTTCAGGTGCCTAATTCTCCCTATGCAGCGTGTAGGGTGGAGGTGCCTAACTTGGGGCTGTGGGTTCCACTAGGCAGCAGGGCACTTAAAAGAAAGATGCTGCAATGCTCAGCAAGTCCCTTTGTGGATCTAGCTGTAGGACTCTCAGGCAGGTGGTGGCCTGGGGAGAGAGAACTTTAGGGATCAGAAAGTCTTCTACAGGAGTTCCTGGGTCAGGTAAAGGACCTGGAAAGAGGTAAGAGAAAAGCTCTGAGAATCATAGCCCATGTTGGCAGAGGAACTACTTTATCGTGGTGTTATGCTTACAATTTCTCTTTAACTAATGAACTGTGGCCTGAGGCAAGGGCCTAAAACATGCTCCGACGTAGCATTGATCCTTCCTGGGCTGGTGAGTTAGCCTGCTGTCTTACCAACATCTTGCAGCCTGGGAACTTTATGTCATTGGTTCCTGATGAAACAAAGTAAGCCTGTTTTATTTTGTTGGCGCTATATGTTAATTTCTAATGGATTTGTTTAATTAGTTTTGTATACAGATATGCAACAGCTTGGTTTGGCAGTCATCAGGCATTGGCTGGGGATTATTTTTCATCCCTTAAAGAATGTTAATATTTTTCACCCTGGTTTGCTGTGCTATGTCGGTTTGTGTCATTGTTCTTGTCTTGTTTCTATGTTAGGAGAAGGCTTTTACTAAGATAATGAGGTTTGCACACCTTCTGCTCTGACTGCACCATGGGACTTGTGGGCTGCTGTTGCCTAGAAATCAACCCTGGGTTTAGCTCAACTGCAGAGATTCCAAACAGTTTCTGCTTGTCTACTGGCAGTTTTCAGTGTGTCCGTGTATAGCTGACGCAGTAGGGGGTTAATCCCCACGACAAACATTATATCCTATCCTGACTCACTTATGCTTTGGAATCAAGGGTAAAATTTCTCTTTGAAGCTCTCTTTCTCTGAATAGTCTGGCAAGCTAACTTGGACTTCCCAGTCTTGGGCCAGAATTCAGATAAACTGGAATGCAGATCAGTGACTATAGCAGATTGTATCAAGCCCTACCAGCACACTAATTTTCCAGTGGCATCAGACCAATATCTACCCCTTTTTTTTTCTGAGGCAGGAAACCATTCACTTAAGACAAAGCTTAGCCGGATAAAGTTTGTCTATTTTGCACCAACCTTGATCAAACTACCTTCCTCTAGTCTTGTATTCTAATACACTTTTTAAAAATATATATGAAAAATGTCATTTGAGATTTTTGTTTGTACTTCATACAACTGGCATTTGGTAACAATGTTCATGATCACTTGGGACAGGTTTAGCTGGCAAGCCCAGTCAGTTAGAATGATGTTCAAAGTCCATGCCCTTTTCTGTCACAGTAACAATGAGACAAATTCCATCCTTACTCTGGAAAAAATGGTAGAAATTCTACCCATAGAATTCTGCCCATATGCTGATCAATGGCAGTATAGCGGCGTGATGACTCACCCCTGCGGCGCCTCCTGCTGGTCTCTCAGGAATTAGCTCTTTTCAGCATGGAGCGCCCTCTGCAGGCTGGTGTACAGCTGGCCTGGTGTCCCTCCTGGACTCCGGTGCCCTCTTACCTAGGGTGCTGCCCCCTGGCAACTCCCACACTCTGTCTGGGTGTCCCCTCCCTGGGGAACTCCGAGCCCTCTAATCCCCACCTTGGCTCAGTCTGGGCTACTGCCAGTCATCATCAACCCCCCCGCTCCCTGGGGCAGACTGCAGTGTAAGAGCCAGTCATCACAGGCAAGGGGGTTTGGGCCAGCTGCCTTTGCCTAACCCCCAGTACCTTTTTAGGCCTTGTTATCAGACCTGCAGCCTGGGAAGTCGCCAGGCCTGAGCTCCCCAGCTCAGCCTGCCCCTTCCCCAGCACTGCTCCACCCTTAGTACCCTGTCAAGCAGGCAGCCAGGCCCTGCTTTCTCCCAGCCTTGAGAGAGACTGCCTGAGCTCCTGGCTACAGCCTTTTATAAGGGCCAGCTGGGCCCTAATGACCCAGCCACAGCTGTGGCTGCTATGCCCTCGGCTGGGCTGCTTTACCCCAGCCACAGCCCTCAGCAGGGCTGTTTTAGCCCCTTCAGGATTGGAGCGGGTACCGGGAGTCATACATGCCAGCTACAGGGAGTCACACATGCCAGCATTTGACCCAAAGAATTGTGTTGCAAGATGCCATTTTCTTTTCTTCCTGGGCCAAATCTTGCTCTTAGATATTTGTGTGACTGCCATTGACTTCAATGGGTGGATACGTGCAAGAGTTAGGGGCAGCATTTTGCCCTAGATAAGATTATGGAGGACAATGGTGTAAATATGGAGTAATTCCACTGAAATCAACTGAGTTACTTTGGAGTTAGACTGGTGCAAGTGAGACTAGCATCTGGTCCTTTGTATCTAATGTTTTTGTTGGCTGGGTGTTTATGTAATATATCCTCCGCAGCAATTCCTTCAGTTTTGATAGAGCCACATCTGAGCTGGCAGTGGCTTTAATGTGAGATGAATATACTGTAGTTCCAAAGAAGAGAACTTTTGAAGTATAATGCTTTAGCAATTGCTTTTCAGAGCACACCTTATTGGTGATCTTCCACGGGCTTAAGACTTGGTTCTTTTCCTGTACCTAGCAGAGTGTAAGATATTAGGTGACATTTTCTGCCCTCAGTTATGTCTGTGTAAATACAGTGGAATCAATAGTTAGACAGCAGTGACTGAGAAGAGAATGTGGCCCAATTTAGAAGGGAAACTAAGGCAGTCTAAGTTGATATAATGTGCCAATGTTAACATGTCACCAATTTAAACTCCCCCGTACTCACGTGGTATAAGTCTAGGGGAGACTAACCCACTTAATAATGTGTAGCTTACATATCACCTCTTCTTTTGGCACAGGAGTTTGAAATTGGCATAATCCTTAATATGGGGCCACTCTCCCTTTATGGGAGTCTTGCTATAGCCAGTGCCAGTGCCAGAGGCTGCAGTGCCAGAGGCCAACTGCAGCATAACTCCACAACCATATAAAAAGTTGTGGCTCTCCTTTTCCACCTGTCGGTCTTCTGTTTGACTGCAGTGGAGTTATTCCTGTTTTTCAGCAGTGCAGGTAGGATCAGAATCAGGATGATGTATTTTATCCTCTTAGACATTTTACTTTGGGTTATTTTTCTTGCAGAACATTCTCTCTGGCAATTTATTCAGAGAGCAGCATTCCCTGGAGTTTGAGGCATAAATGTGAGTCCCCTTATCACTTTTACATGAGGACGGCACATCAGTCATCAAACATTTGGATCACAGAGAGAAATTCCAACTCTGAAAACTGATAAAAGATTCCCTGGTGGGAATGAGTATCAATCCACTCATCTCCTCCCATCTACAGGGTTACTCTTAAAGAAAAAAAAAATTCCAGTGCCTCACCTCTGAGGCAATGAATATTAATAAAGATCTTGAATGGGAATGCATTGTGTCAAGTTTGTGTATAAGAAACAATGGGGGAAAAAAAGTATGGAGATCAATTTCTTTTAAGTGACTGTGACTTAATAAACCAAGGCTGTGACATTTTTCAGTGACTATTGTGAGAATACCCAGCCTTCCCCTTGAAAGTTCTAATGTAAAAAGTACTGGTATTAACGGAGAGGTTGTCTGAAGGGACGGCTCACATGCAATTAAATGCAACACGATCTCAGCACACACTTGTGTTAGATTTCACTTGCATCGCACCAATGGAAGCATTGCACTTTAAGGCCTCAACCTGTATGGTTTAAATCTTTCCTGTGTAACTATCTTTTCTGTTTGCCTGATTACTTACCAAGGTCTTTTTTTGTCTCTCTCTTTCCTTAGACCCCTTTCAGCCTTGTCCTCTCTGTTCTGGTTTGAATGTTGCTGTGTGTTTGGTTCACCCACTCCCAATGTGCTCGGATAACCTGAAAGAGAGAGGATTTTTTTCATCCCTGGGAGGAGACAGAAGAGAAGAAAAAGATTAAGATGTAAGCTGGCTAGATAAGCCTGGAACTGAGTTTATTACTATTGCTGAATGAGGGTACAAGGATATAAAAGCAGACCTGCTTGATTGGAGCTGGAGCAAGGTTGGTGGGAGCCCTATGCTGATTGTATGCCACTCCAAGAAGGGATGTTTCATTAATTACATATTAACTATGTGCACTGAGTAGGAGGTAGAGGATGAAAAATGCAGATGTTTCTGCTGCCCAACAGAATGAAAACCACTCTTGATCCTGTCAAAAGAACATTTGGAATCAAAGCGGCTTCATGGGAGTGAAAGAATGAGTTTTGTGGCGGAGTGCAATGGTGCGGCCTTTTAATCATTAAACCCTTTTATAGTGGTAAAATGAACATCCATTGTCATGGCCACTCCAATGGGGCCATCAGACCTGGTGAAAAGGGAATAGTTTACGAAGGGCACTAAAGCAGGACACAACCAGCCCAACTGCTGGAATTATAAAGATAACAACAGCAGTGAATGACAAAGAATGAAAAGGCAGCCCAGGTTAGTTTGCTCAAATTACTTTCCTCCCCAAGTCCCTCATACAAGTTGAACATGCACCAGCCATAATGAGCATTAGTACTTTACAGGCTGGCAGTTCCCCTCCTTTGTTTTGTCAGAGTTTTAGTGTCTTGGTTTAATTTTTACTGTTCTTTAAGTGACGGTTTCTTAGGAAAACTGATTGAAATGTTGTTTTAATCACTTTCTACAGTGGTAGTAAAGCCATTAGCATTGTGAGGCGGAGTGATCCATTTCCCTCCCCTCCATGAAGAGGCAGGCATACTGCAAGAGTGTTTTTCAAATGAAACGTTTCCAACCCACTGTGAGAAAGCAACCCTAATTTCAATCTGGCTGCCAGCCACCCTGGGGTTTCATCTATTCTCCTTTCTTTGCTTTCTTCTCCCTCCCTTTATTTGATCTCTCAACAGTCAAACTATTTGTGAAAAAGTTGGATGAACCTGTACACTCCCTGGTTCCTTTTTGAGGTAGAAATAATGCAATTAAAATATCTCTGATCTCAGACCTGGAAGTACTAGAAATCTTGGCAGATTTCTCTCTGATTTCCAGCCCAAAAAAGATTACCAATTCAGATAAACTTTGGAGAAGTGCCAGAACCAAACCTTCAAACTTGTCTGTTCTGCTTGAACAGAGCAGGAAGTTCATTTGTGGAGGATTTTGATATTTGGTTTTGTTCTGATTCAAAACAACCCTCTCCTCCCTCCACCTCCATTTTGAAATTATCTTTCAAAAGAAATGGAGCTCTGGCTATGGACAAGCTGCCCTGGACCCTGGGAGCCCAGGCTACTGCTGAACTGCAAGCCAGGGCTTCCAGGATCATTGCTCCTGGTCTGCCCAGATAGTGGATTGCCAAGGAGCCAGGAGGCAATCTGGCAGGAAACCAGGCAGGTAGGTTTTGAAAGCTCTCTGGTGGGGAGGATTCCATCAGCGCCCTGCTCAAGCTCCATTGGAATGAGAACTGTCACCACAAAATGTTTTCAACCGGAAAAATTTCAATGAAAAAAATGTTTTGTTGTGATTTTTCTGAGCAGCTGTATTTTTGAGACTAATCCATCAATAATTAATATTGATCTGCCATAATGATGAAATTACTATAACTTTTATGAAGTTTGGAATACAAAGAGCTATCCCAAAAGGAAGCAAGTGTGGACTGTTGGATAGAACAGTGGACTGTGACTCAGAGAAGACCTGGGTTATATTCCCAGCTCAGCCTGCCTGCTGATCTTGGGCAAGTCACTTCCCCTCTTTGTACCTCAGTTTCCTCCTCTGTACAATGGGGATAATGATACTGATCTCCTTTGAAAAGCACTTTTAGATCTACTGATAAAAGAAGCTGGGTGGTGTTATATACAATAAAATATATTTCTAGCTAAATACACAATAGACTATAAAGATACTTTATTTAAGGTTCTGATGACAATCTCTGTGAGTTCCCATATCATGGTTGCTGATGTCATTAGACTTCCTCAATGGAATTACAATCTTATATTACATGGTGACCTTATCTACTTATCTTAATACATATTTAGAGTCAAAACTTTCCAAAAAAGGTCTTTCAAGTTGCATCTGTCATTTTTTGTGCCTGCAGCTATTTGAATTATGAAAAAAATTAGATGTCAACACTCAGTTATTGGAACCCAAAAGTGACAGGCACAAAGTTGTGGAAGCAATTTTGAAGGCCAGGTGGAGTCCATTTAAAATTGGCCATTTGGAGATGTGATTATTTTGATGTTTCTTCGTGTGTGGGCCAGACTGAGACATTTAGCCACTAGCCCACGTTATGTGTGTGAAGATATGTGCATGGTTTCTTTAAACCTGTAGCAGGAAGCAATGCTGGATGTGCAGGGAAAGGTTTTAGGCAGATGCTCTGTAGTGAAACAGAAACCCAAAGCAACTAAACAATATTGTTTTAGCCATACTAATAAAATTTCTTGCTCGGTATTAGAGGAAAGAAAGGTTTTCTGTGATTCTCAGCCATTGGCACCTGGTTTTGGAAGCTGACTAATTTATGAACTAATATAAATAGGAGGGAAAAATGCCAAAGTTCCAACTCCTGCATCTCTCCGCCAGATTAATTTCAATGTAATAAACTCATGAAATAGGGTGAATGGACAGAGCACTTCACTAGATTCACTAGATTTATTTCACTAGATTTTCAACATCAAAGAAACTTAACAAAGAATCAGGAAGTACAGCTCGGGTATGTCTTCACTACAAACTTAGGTCGATTACCTTGCAGTTGATTTTTCAAAGCAGACTGTGTAAGGTTGATTTTGTGCGTCCCCACAAAACACAGCAAGTCGGCAGCGTTCGTCCACTGTACTGTGGAAAACAATGACATAGGGAGTGGGGCACTGTGGGTAGCGATCCCACAGTTCCCGGAGTCCCCAACAGGCACCATTTGGAGTGATGCACTGTGGGTAGCTTTCTCCGTTCCCTAACCCCCTCTCCCACCCCTCCCACTGTGAAAGCAACTGCAAATGTTCCTGGGGCTTTTCCTGTCTGCAAAGTTCTGAAAGTTCCCGGGGGTTTTCCTGCAAATGTCTGCAAAGTTCTGAAAGTTCCTGTCTGCAAATGTTCCCGGGGCTTTTCCTGCAAATGTTCCCAGGGCTTTTCCTGTCTACCTGGCCAGAGCAGCGAGTTGCGAGTGCTGTCCAGAGCGGTCACAGTGGAGCATTGTGAGTGCTGTCCAGAGCGGTCACAATGGAGCACTGTGGGACAGCTCCCGAAGGCCAATAAAGTCTACATGTGTCCTCACTAAGCCACAGTTGACCCAGAGAGGTCGATTTCAGCACTACTCCTCTTGTCAGGGAGGAGTACAGAAACCGATTTTAAGAGCCCTTTAATTCGACGGAAATGGCGGCTGTGTGAGGACGGGTGCATGTTTATGTCGACTTAACGTTGCTAAAGTTGACGTGAAGACCAGGCCCTCATCCCATTGATTTATTCAATGGTAAATGAAGCAGAATATATTTATAAATCACATGTTTTAAGCAAGGAAGGCTAGAAGAAAACGATGACATCATTATTAGATAGTTTGAGTCCAACCAGGAATGTAATAAATGCTCATACATGCTTTTAACGAAGAGGGCAGAGGTCTGGAGAAAGCCTGGGTGCCATTGTAATGTCCCTATGAGAAAAAGAACATTGTGACTTCATTGTTGAGTAAGGAAAACACCTCAGCTAGCATCTAAGTGCAGTAGTTTTCAACCTGTGGTCCGTGCACACCTGGGGGTCCACAGACTATCCAAGGGGCATGGTTGGTGGGTGAAGCTTTCCCTGGGGGAGGTTAGCTCCCAGTCCCACCTCTTCTGCCTGTGACCCTGCCCCTACTCCACCCCCCCTCTGCCTCTGCTTGGGCCCCTCCTTTGCTTGGCCACCCCAACCACCACTCGCCATGTTCCGTCTCTTCCCTTCCCTCCCCGCCCCCACTGCAGCTGCTTGACTCATTCCTTCTCTCCTGCCTCCCCTCCCCTGCGAGGCCCCCACTGCCCGCTGCTCACCGCATCCCTACTCTCTTCCTCACACCTCTTTCTCCCACTGCCCACAGGGATGTAGCAAGCGGCAGGCTTGGGGAGGGGTTCGTGGGTGAAAGAGGGATGGAGGACAGGAGGGACGCAGTGGATTGAGGGAGCCTCATGGGGAAAGGCGATGAAGAAGAGGAGGGATGCAGGGCAGTGGAGCCTCATGGGGAGGAGGTGGAGGAGAGGAGGGATGCAGGGCAGTGGAGGCCTTGTGGGGGAGGAGGAGGGAGGAGAGGAGGGAGGCAGGGCACTGGGGGCCTCATGAGGGAGTGGGAGAAGGAGAAGAGGGAGGCAGCCAGCAGCGGGAACCTCGGAAGAGGGGGCGTGGACGGAGAAGAGGAGGGACTCAGACAGGCAGCACCAGCTGCTGGGGCCTTGGGGAAGAGGTGGAGCAGGGATGGGAAGAAGCGGAGCACAGGTGAGGCCATCACAGCCCAGGCGTCCGGCAGCAAGTTGGCAGTGGTTGCACCATGAGAGGCTTAGCTACACTGGCCTATTATACTCGCTGCCTATGCTAATGGGTTCATGAAGGTTGTCGATACCATTGAACAGTGGTTGTCAATCTGGATCTGTGATGGGTGTGTGTGCGGTCCACAGACTATCTCTAAGATTTCCAAAGAGGTCCTCAAGTAGGAGGCTGCAAATGAAAAAAGGTTGAAACCCACTGATCTAATGGTTGGGATTTTAAACAAGGGCGACAGGGGATGGATCACTTGATGATTACCTGTTAGGTTCACTCACTCCAGGGCACCTGGCATTGGCCACTGTCGGTAGACAGGATACTGGGCTAGATGGACCTTTGGTCTGACCCAGTATGGCCATTCTCATGTTCTTATGTACACTATGGTACAGATTTTTCAAGGTATTTAGTTGCCTAAAGATGCTGGTAGGTGCCTAGTGTGATTTTTAAAGTACCTAGCCACCTAACTCCCTTTGAAATAAATGAGACATGCTATGAAGTGGTTTAAAGCCATTTATTTTCACGCAGCAGTTTGGTTGATGGATCTCATTCCCAGGCATGATCTTGCTCAGGTTCTCAACAGCAAACACCTTACTGAAATTTGCCTAGCACTCCTTTATTGATGTGCATTGCACGGAAAGGCCTTACCCTGCTAATGGAATCAACTCACCTACAAGATTGTCCAGCTGACAACTTTAGTTATGTATCAGGGGCCCTGCTATAGGCAAATTAGGGAGGTGCCTAGGGTGGCAGATAATCTAGACCAGTAGGTTTCTGGGAAAAGCAATCTTTCCTTGGCTTGACCAAGGAAATGACTTGTCTACATGGCACTGCAGTGGATCTACGAGGGTGTGAATTGCAGAGCTCTTGGACGTGTAGCTCCATGTAGGTCCTGCTAGCACAAACTAAAAGTTAACTAGCTGGCACTGATGTAATCCTGTTTCAAACAACACTATGTTAATGCTCACTAGGTACCTACACGGGGCAATTTGAGTTCCATGCACAAGAGTGCTCTGCAGTCCACACACTCCTGTAGACCAGTCTGCAGTGCTGCATAGACAAGCAGATCACATATGTCTGATAACAGAAAGTGTTTGGTGCAGAATCTCTCTCAAGTTAAAGCTACTGAATTTCTAGGGGCACGTCTACACAGCAGTAAACCTCAGGGTATATCAGATTTCTACAGATAGGTCTGGCCGCAATAGAAAAATCATGACAGAGTCTCAGAGCCCTCATCAACTGACTTGGGCTTCTAGGGCTAGAGGCTAAAAATATCAGTAGAGATGTTTGGGCTGAGGCTGGAACCCAGACTCTGAAATCCTGTGATGGGGAAGGGCCTCAGATCTCAGGCTCCAGCCCAAACCTGAACATCTACACCACTATTTTTAACGCCGCAGCCTGAGCCTGCAAGACTGAGTCAGTTGACCTGAGTGCTGAGACTTGCTGCTGTGGGTCTTTTATTGCACTGCAGACACCCTAACAGGGTAGAAGTTTTGCAGAGGATGGCAGATTGTCTTGAGCGATCACTGACTGTTAGTGGCCATTATACTTAGAATTGCAGCATCAGATTGAGAAAAAAAACCAGTGGGTGCTGCTCTTCCAAGCTCCGCCCACAAAATAAGCTCCACTCATGTGAGTTATCAATATGAGACGAAGCTAATGGTAGATTGTGCCGATATTGAAAGTATGACTGAGCAGGTCTTTGAGCAGCACTGGGCTCCATAAGCCCAGACCCCACCTTGGTTGGTCTTGACTATTCCCATAGATTATTGTCTCTCTCTTGATGGTGGCAGATGGGTAAAAAAGACATATTCCTGGCACCAGAATGAGACATCATTCATAGTAAATTGTGCAAACCTGTGATCCTTCCTGTCCTTTCTTATATGAAGAACAAAATAGTTAGCAATGTTGTTGACACTTAAATCATCATCACTGAGTATCTGAGTTGAATGGTGCATTTCACACCTCTGACAGCAGTGGCAAACTCTGCAGGCTCAGAGAAACATGTCTGCACCAATTGTTTCACATTTTTGAGATTTTCTTCTCAACCATAGCAGCTAGAGACATCCATGTTTTAATGAAATTTGAGATTCTGATGAACAATATAGCAGCAGGAAAGAAGAGCCAGTACTCAGTACCATCATGAACTGGCCCACTCCTGGTGCAATTTAGTTTATAGTAGGATGATCCACAATACAGAGTACATTTTAATCACTTGGGAAAATTCTCTTTCCTTCTTTCATCTCTTATTATGTATTAAACTGCATTCTCAGCTTCCTGTCCCAGTTATCTCTTAATTCAAACCCTGAATATCCAGTCTCTTCTTTCTTGTTTCTGACAAGGAATTTGATGGAATCACTTCAGCCCGGTTTCAGGTGTTCCCTGTTACAATAAAGAGTCTGTCAGCTGTCATTATTATCTAAGCACATAAATTTCACCATGACTTACTTATTCCCTCTGGCTTCCATTTGGTTTAATACTCACCTCCTCATTAGAGATAAACAAAATGCTGAATCTGTGAGGTTCTAATCAGCTCCAGTCAAGATCTTGACAATCCTCAACTTTCATTGATCTATACAAGAACTGAGGGCTCTTTCAGGAAGAGGCCACACTAACTATCCATCCATAAACATGGAATATCCATATTGTACATTGCAATCAACGCACTACACTATCCGTATTGTGTATGTATTAACCCAACGGTAGGCAACCTATGGCATGGGTGCCAAAGGCAGCACACAAGCTGATTTTCAGTGGCACTCACACTGCCCGGGTCCTGGCCACCAGTCTGGGGGGGCTCTTCATTTTAATTTAATTTTAAATGAAGCTTCTTAAACATTTTAAAAACCTTGTTTTTACTTTACATACAACAATCATTTAGTTCTATATTATAGACTTATAGAAAAAGACCTTCTAAAAACGTTAATGTATTACTGACACACACAACCTTAAATTAGAGTGAATAAATGAAGACTCGGCACACCACTTCTGACAGGTTGCCGACCCCTGTATTAACCTAAAGAATTCAATCCATCGAAGTGAGGATAAGAAAATTAGAAGAATAGGCTAAACCCAGATTTCTGTGCTGGGTTGCAAGGGCAACATTTTCAAAAACAGCTGGTGATTTTTGGGTGCTTTCATTTTTAGGTGCTTTAAAAGGGCCTGATTTTGTAGAAAGTGCTGCGCTTTGAAATTCAGGTGCCTCCAGCTAATCACCCCCAAAATTGAGGAGCTTCAAATTGTTGGTCACTTTACAAAATGTAGGCCAACATCTTTATAAGGGAGGTGACAGCTGAGGGTGTTGTGGAAGTCATTTCTTTGTAAAGAAGCAGTTTACAATTCCAGAGTGACATTTTAAGTGAGACTATGTCACATAAAGTTCCTCTGGGTTCCGTAACTGCAGCACACAAAACAGTCACTTCTCTCGCTGCACTTTATTCTGTTGTCATGTTAAAAGCAATGAATTTATTTCCCCCTCTCCATCCCCCTCCACTGCTGCAGTCCTGCAGTAAATCAAAAAAGTAAACTCTCACTCTCATTGTGCAGGGCTTACTTCCAGGCCTCTACAGTTTCCACAGTAACTAATTAGAAATTTGCATCTCCAAGAGAGAATTATTTAATACTGATGTAAGCCCTTTTATTCTTCGGAGCTTGGCCTTTTGCTACTCAACTTCTGGTAGATGTTGGGCCTTAAGGTCATACTGTACAAACTCTGAATATAGGTGGCCATGGTCTCTCTTCTTTATTTCGGATGATTCATATCCTGTGAAGAAAATGTCTTGCCAGGTTTTTGTTCAATGGCCTAGATTTGAAAGGCCGTACCCAATTCATTTAGTCACCATTTGTTTTAAACTGTAACATCTTCTCCATTCCTCATTAGCTAACTCTTGTGTAATTGAGTCATGCATTTTTAGTTGTGTTATACCAGCGGAGCTAGGTCACATTAATGCACCTTCCCCATTAGTTCCCTTGCTTTCTAAATCTAAGCAAGGCTTTTATTTTACGTGGCAGAAAAGAAAGGCTTGATGCTGGTAGTGCGTTGGCATTTACTTTGTGGTCATGTCACAGGTACTCTATGTTTGATATACTGTCCAGGCCTAAATAATGAGGGAAGAAGGGAGTAGAGGCTGCAAATGAAACACAAAACTTTCTTTCACATCCATGTTGACAACTGGAAATAAAGGAGCCAGCCCCACAAGCTTCCATTGCATAGAACGCTTGTTGAAGGCAATAGGAGCTCTGTACACAGTGCTTAATCCAAAGCACACTGAAGTCAATGGAAAGTCTCCCATTGACTTAAATGGCCTTTGGATCAAGCCCATCGTGAGCTTGCAGGAGTTTCTTCAATGTCAGTATCTTTTCAGCCATGGGCATTCCTAGAAAAGATAGATAAAGAAAGAGAAATAGGTGCCATCAGGATCTCTTTCTGTCCCTACATGAACCATGTGCACCCTGACTCTCCTCCCACTTATACTAGTTTTCTACCGTTGTAACTTCATTGACTTCAGTGGGGCCACCTCCATTGGTGGCAGTGAAAGAGGAATCTGGCTCATTGTATCTTCTTCCTTACACATTGCTCTTGAAGAAGACATGCTGGTTGCAATGTAAAAAGTTTGGGGCATGGAGTTATTATAAACCTTTTGTTCCAGTCACTTAAAGGGTGTTTGATAAACCAGATGGAACTTCTCAAGCACCCTTGTACCATAAACAGTTCACACTAGCAGAGTTTTCTGGACCCTTTTCAAAATGACCATAAGATTCTTCTCCTCCTCCTCCTCCTCCTCCTCAGATCTTTCACACACCATCTGAATTTTCGGATCTCTCCTTTGTGCCCCATGGCAGGCAACAATGAGGCTTTTGCTTTGATGGACCCTAGCACTTGAATTTGCTTGGCATCATTCGAGTCCATCTCTTCCTATTTAAAAACAAACAAAATCCTTTAAACTCTTATCCCTAGAGATGTTGTTTATTATGATCAAAAAAGTTGGTCTGATATTTGCTATCTTCCCCCTACACGCCATTTTCAATGGATGTTTCAATTTTTAGTATTATTAATTTAAGGCCCTAATTACATGATCTCATCCTGGTTCCCAGCATGACTAAGGGTGACAAAATCTGGAGGTTAAGATTTTAAGGGTTTGGTGGCTTACATTTTATAGTGTTCTTGTAGTTTGTCATGTTTCTATGGCATCCCAGATGCCTTGGCATGAGGACAACTTAAAAACACTGTTTCAGATACAGATACAGTTTAAGATCCAGCTCTCTCTTCCACCTCTTCTTGGCTGCCGCGCGTGTAAAATAGGGTTGCCAGCTTTGGCTGGAGGTATTCCTGGAGGTTTCATCAGACAACATAATCTTTAATTAAAGATAAATGTTTAATTCCCAATGACTCCAGTCCTGGAGGGTTGGCAACCCCAGTGCAAAACAAACATGCAAGCAAGCAGAGTGTCCCTCTACGGCAGCCTAATGGAAACAGAGCAGCGGATTGTAAGGAACTCTGATACCACACAGCTGCCACTTCACTACCTTCTAATCCCCACAATAAATACATGTGTGACAAAAGGAAGTGAGACACAAAACAGACAGTATACCAGGTACTTCACTGCTTGCCATACTGCCAACAAGCCACACACATATAGGGGAGAACTGGAACTGGATTTAACTGTAAAAGCCAGTGCCACCTCGGTGGATTAACTCAGAATTAAGTTTGGAGGTAGTTTTATGGGGTAAGTGGGAGCTCTGAGGACTGGGTAGGCGGGTACCAAAAGCCATGCCATTTTGAACTACCGTTGAGTAAAATATTACCCTCCTGACTACCCAGCTCATTTCTTGTTCAGAAGCAAAGGGATCAGGTTCATTAAAGCTGTGAAGTAGTATGCTAAATGTGACACAGAACTTCAGTCACAACTTTATTATTTTAAAAAAAGAAGATGAGGGCAAGCCAGATGGAGAGTCCTACTTTTTAAAATTTTTGAGTTATTTGTGTACAAAAATGTCTCACCCTTTTTATGGGAAAAGTAAATAGATATATTTCCTGCTGACTTGACTCAGAAATTGCTCCATGGATTTTGCTGATTCTTTCAAAACCAAAACCAAAAAATCACCTCTTGACTGAAACAAAGTAAGCAAGAGATTGAATACAATCTCTTGTATTTGCACAAAGAGTTATCATTACAGCTGGACAAAAAAATTGGAAACAATTATTCATATTTTAATGAATCTTGAATTGCTTTTTGATTCTCCCATGTTCACATCCCCTGTTTGTCTGCTTGTCCAAGAATATTTGTTCACATGGCTGTTTGTGCAAGTACACACATACATATGTGAACAAGTAGCTATTTGCTGGCACAGGCAGGCATGCACTATTTATACCAGAGATACTTTCCTTGTTTAATGTGTTTCAGCCTCCAGTCATGTAGCAGAAGCAATACCATATGTTTTAGATGATCACTCAGATACCTAAAATAACAAACAGCCAATAGTCAGAAACACAGTCAAAATGAATTGTCCAGAAACAACCCATCATCTGAGATATAGCTGTATGACACATTACTCAAACAAGTATGAATATGTAAGACTCTTCATTTTCAGTTTTTACTGTTTTTAGCAAAAAATTCTTAGGTTTTACAAAAGCTATTATTCAGTTTTTACCAATTTCCACTCAAATTTTGGACCACTCATGTACATGAGAATACTGATTAGGGTTAGAAAATCCAGTACATTACAATAGATAAAGGTATCTATGTTAATAATAAATTAGTCTAAGTGTAAATGTGAGGCTGGCTGTTAAAGTGAAGGAAAGTAGTGGAAGGTACATTCGCATTCCATGCGAATATGTGTATGTACTGTTAATGTATAATTCTTGAAATAAACCACAGCATCAAACAGCTTTTATAATCAATACTCTTACTTTTCTCAATTTGTTGTTTTTTTCTGTCTTCCTATCCCCACTATTAACCCTGGTCTTTCCCTACAATTTTTTTTGCATTGATTTTCATCTGTTTTTTTTATTTTTTTTCCAGGAATTTTTAACAAAATACAAACCAAAAATGAGCAGACTAATGGATAACTAATACCTTTGTTAAAAATAAAATAAGGAACGGTCAAGATTTGCAAAACCAACTAGTGATTGTGAATGCCTCCTTTTGGGGTGATTTCTCAAATCAAAACTCCTGTAAGGTGTCCCAAGGTGGCCACCCAAAACCATAGCTACCCATAATCATAAGACATTTTTGAAAATCTTTTCCAAAGCCTATGCATTGCAAGCAGAAAAGAGGCAAAATTAATCAGGTACAGTGTACACTATGAGCTGTTCACATGCGCTAGTGAGGGAGTGACAACAAGGAAACGTAAGTAACAGCCATATAGTCTCCATTCCTGCACTTGCTACGTAAAAGTGAAACAGAATAAAGGTTGAGGCCAAGCACTCTGAGTAGACATGCCTTCTGATTACAGTGAGACAAGGTGGGTGAGGTAATAACTTTTATTGAACCAAGTTTTCTGCTGTTGAAAGAGACAAGCTTTGGAGCTGCACACAGCAGCTGATTTCACTGTCAGTCATTTGGCTGTAATTACTTAATCACAGAGAGGTAGTAAAGGGAAAACTCCCATTAAGAGCAGCCCACCTCCCTCCCTGGAGGCATCTCAATTCATGTCACCTCATTAACACCTACTTGTTGAGAGCTATTAGCTGCGCAGGTAGACTAGTTGGTGTCAAGGAGCCCGCTTCATATAGTACTGACTACTAATTAGGGTCATTAGGATGACGCTAGACTGCCCAGCCACCTGCACACCAGAGCTAGATATGTGGCTTTGCAGGGAAATGGTAGAAATCAGCAAGAGATGCATAACTAAGGGCATCTAATTGGATTAGTAGGTTTCTGTGCTTTGGATTTTTCCATAATTCAGTCAATTAAACTACACTTTCATAGTGAGGCCTTACATGCCATGTATCCCCAGGCACCACACAAAATAATAAAATTAACAGCTCGTGTAATTATTATGGAGAGATGGTTACTTCTTCCTAGTTAAGATTGTGGGGCTTCCCATCCTAAGGCAGATTTAGACCTCCCCTCGTTAATAGTGTCAGGAATGTTTATTTCTGCTTCAATTTTTGCATGTCTGAGGCTGTGGCCAGAGAACCATTTTTTTTAAATCAAAATTTGAGATGATTCCAAATGCACGTGCAGAGGAATTTAAGGTGGTGTCTGCAAAACCCATGGTCTGGAGCCCTGCTATCTAAGAGTGAGCACATCTCCCTCTGTAACCCATGATGATAGCTGTAATCAGTGAGAAATCTGGTTTCATATAGGTTTAAGAATAGCAGCCGTTTTAGTCTGTATCCGTAAATAAGACATAAATAAGACGTCTGACTTCATATAGTATTCTATGTTCATATGGAAACTACAAACACAGAAACTCACTCACTTTACCGACCACTAGAATACAGCCTCTTCTGGTGCCAAACAGACACTGTTTAAACCACAAATCAACAATTGTTTTAGTGAGAATTCTTTATTGAAATTGAATTGAATTGAAAATAGGAAAGAAGTTTAAGTACGCAGAATATAATTTACCAACATCAAAATTTAGCAGCTAATCTCAACCTTTGTGCAAAATACTAGGAAATTATTTGATCACCATGAATTACCTGGACTTTATCACATATTTTAAAAACACCACAGCTCCCACAGCACATTAATGGACAAGCATCCCATTAGACCCCAGGTAATGTTGTGCTCTCTGAGCACAACATGTTTACAGTTAACAAAGCAAGGCATTATTCAGTCATTCTTCACTTTGCTTGCTGGCTCTATGGATCTTAAAAATCCTGAAAATCAGATCTGCTGTATATTATATGGTACTTGTTTTAGAGAAAAATCAAAAGAGACACAAATACAATGGTCATGGGTGTAGTATAAAAATGGAGATAGAGAAGAACAGAATGAAAAAAAATAAATCCTTTAAATGCAAGAGGATGGCAGAGAATCTGAAAGCAAAATTTGGATATTGTTTTATTTTACAAACTAGTTTAGTTTAGTTCCTGTTCATTCAGAGCTCAGGAGACTTGAATCATCAATGTATAAAACAGGTACACACCCATCACACATATTGGTGAAGGTTTCCCCCTACTACCTAATCAGTTCTGCCTTAACAGGGACCTGGAGAAATCACCAACAAGGGTGTGAAAAATACAGTTTCCATGCCCTTACAGCCATTTAATTCTCTGCTAAAAAAGGGGTGCAAAATATAGTGATACAAGGGTGGTGTTAACACCTGTCTATCAATGCATTTCCTATGGGATAGTGAATAATCATCAGAGGACAATTCTGTTTGGTCACTATTGAGCTGGGCTGATTTACAGACTGGATATTTTAATTACTCAAACTTCCACTTAATTGGTGTGCTATGTAGTCCATTCTCAGTATAATTTAGAAGATGACACATTCTATTTTAGAATATTTTCCTGATTAATTATCTTTTGGGATTGTTATATAAATAACAACTATAGAATGTGGTATATATTTTCTTTGTTTTAAGTGAATGGATCAAATCCTCATTTGGTGTAAATCAGTGTTGCAGTTGAGTTATCCCAGTTTACAGCCACCGAGCATCTGTCTCAGTGCATGTCTAATTGTTCTATGAGGCACTGGTGGTCGGTAGGAGGCTGTCACTTAGGTCTTTACTACTATGTTATAGTTCTGTATTTCAGGCACTTCAAATTACTACTATTATTTTTTAAAATATCCAGTGTGAGTCACCCACATTACTAGGGCCTGCCTGAAAAAACATATTTTTAAACAAGAACATCTAAGAATCCCAACAGCTATTTATTTCTCATAAATACACACAAAAAGGCTAAACTGACTTTCCTGCTAGGTCAACCCTGCAGTTTCCTCCTTTATTAAAAGCTTATTCGTCAAGTTGTCTACCTTCATCCAGTGTATTCGGCTGAGTTGCAACAGAATTTAGGAATACAAACAGCTGTTCCACCTTAACTACTCTCTGCACATCCGATCTTGATATTCCTGAATTCACTCAGCTGACAAACAATTTTTTTGTCCTAAAAGAATCTGCATACTTTCTCCTCCACTGCTGTGATAAACTAATTCCTGAATGCACTGTATAGCACTGAGGGCTCTGTGGGGTCCAGGACAATATTACTGTAAGGTTGAAAATTAACCAACCAACCAACCAACCAACAAACACCACAACTATTTTCCACTCTCTACTGTGGATGGAAGAAATTATGCAACTCCTCCTTATAAATAATAGGGGTGTGCAATGTGTCATTCCTATTCAGTGTTTGTGGGGGTTTTTGTGCTTATTGATGCTGCATCTGTTTTGTCAGTGCGTCAGCTAATGGAGAAAGTTAATTGTGTTGGTTGTAAGGCCACCTGTCACACACATGCCTCATTTCCATACTAATGGTCCAACCGAGGCAGACAGTGTACTCCTCTGCAGTAGCAGCTACTGCCTCTTTGGAAACATGGGCCAAATGTGCCTATGCAGCAACTGTATGCCTCTTATGTGAATGCCTCTAGTGCTGTGTCAAACCGGGCTTGCGTTAACACCCTACTGACGTCCCAAAGGTAGATTTATAAGCATTTGGCAATACAGTAAATGTTATGCTTGAACCACATCCGCGTGCATAACACAAGTGTCAGAGAAGGCAGTACCTGGCTTTCTGCTTCTTCAGCCAGTTTGATGCGACCAGCTAGATTCAGAACCACACCTTCCCATACACGCACGCTTTGCCTTCAGGAGCTAGAAGTCCAAGTGACCATCCCTCAGCAGGGGCAGATAAAGTCACTCTCAGTTCTTCATTCTTTAAGAGCTGAATCGGTTTGCTCCCCAGATTCCTTCCTAAACTGTTAGCGAATCCATAGCAAAACTGGCAAGCGCCATTAATGGCTGTGCTCATCCAGAGGAGAAGGGTCAATATCAAAGTCCACTGCTTTTGTCCCTTTTGTTAAGATTTCAATTGAGTAGAGGGCACAGACCATACTTGGGAAGGAAAATGTTACCGACCACCGAGGCAAGCCGGAGTACTCTAGGCCAGACAAACTTTTAAATGCTCCACTTTGATTATAGAGCTGGTGCCAGAAAAGCTGCAGCTGATGAATATTTTATTTTAACATATGGGAAACTATTCTCTCCAGTTGCAATTGTGGAAGGCTTATTTTTTCTTCTTTTAGAAGGTTATGTGAATAAAGGGATTTATTCTGAACTGCCTAGACTGTCCCTGGCCCTAAGGAATTTAAAAAACAAAATTTGCCAGAGTTTTCATGGCTCTTTTTGTGTGGTTTTCTGTGCCCTGAAAAATCACTCATAAAACATTGATGGATTTTACCCTGAAAACATGCTCCAGGAAGTAATGTTTAGTCTTGGGGCATTCAGTGGGTTTCTAAAATTTGTTAAAGTAAAGCTTTGCTGAACTGCACTCTAGCACATGCCGTAGGAGAGAGATCAGGACATGGAACACCTGATGAGCAGCTGGATGTACCAAATAGTCCTTACTTCCTTCTGTTTTCAATGGAGTGTGTTCTGAGACTCCATAACTGTAAGTATCTGAAATGACAGAGTTAAAATGATTTGCTATTCCTTTGCAGAATCTTGCTGCATGTGTGGGCCACAAAGACAATGCTCCAGATATGTGAGGGCCTAATTATGTAGGCCCAAAGTTTGAGAGTTCAGTGTGTGCACATAAATCCATGATGGTGATGATAATATTTCATATTTCCAATAACAGGACAGTTAACTAAGGCCACGTTTCTGTGTTGGGTGGCTTTGGGTGTACAGGAGGTGCTGCACTATTGCTGGAGAACCCCAGATAAATTCTTGTGGATTCAGCAGACTATGTCCCAGGGGGTCTCTGTGTTGTGCATCCTAGAGCACTAGCTCTTCCACCCTTGGAGAGGACACAGCATACCCTCCCACTTAGCACTCAGACAGTCCAGTGGGCTGACGCAGCATGTGTGGTGGGGCAAGAAGTCCCTTAATCCTCATCTGGTCCCACTCTCTTTTGGATACCCAGCTGATGGGAGGCACTAGGAAGGAGCTGGGTCTACACGTTCCCAATGGGATTCTGGCCAGGCTTTGTACAGAGGCACAAGAGTGAGGGAAAGGCTCTTTGTATTGTGAGAGGAGGATGTTCCTGTGTGACTATTTAATAGATAAGGTGCCTGTAGAATGTGTAGCACAGTCCCTGGGTTTTGTGGGACGCATAAAACTTATTGCTGTGCATTGCAAATGGCTTCTTGCGTGCTGTTCTTTACTCACCTTCCTTGCTTTTCCCATGCAGGAGCTGGCCAGAATATGGCCCTTAATCACTATCGGACTCAGGAATCGATGAACTAAACCATTGTGAAAGTAGAAAAAATGGCAGTGATATGCCAGGGCCACCGAATAGGTTTTACCCCAGGAAGGGAAAATCCAGGATTCTAAACAGCTACACAGTTGCAGGAATTTCCATTTTCTTCATTGGATCCCCCAGTTACCTCCTCCTTCAAAGAATCTCTCAGGTCCTGTGTACATGAAGCTTTGTTCTTAGCTTGGCCTATGGGTTCTGATTGTCTCCCAGGGAGTAAGGGTGATTGTATGCACTCCCAGACAACCAGCTCTCCTGCCTCGGAACTGCTAACTTATTCAAGAGCTGCCACACAACAGGCTGCTATAGGACCACTCTGACCTTAGCTCCTCCCAATCATTGGAATCATGGATTCAAGGTCCCTTGAAGCATATTATCAGAACTGCCAATCACAAGCAGCCAAAAATTGTGAGTCAAGTCCACAAAAAGCACAAGATCAGCTTAAAATCATGAGATTTTTTTTAAAAAAGTGTGATTCTTTTTATTCCCTTCTGATTTTTCAGCTCATGTGGTTCATATCTTCAAGTTCACCTCTGCAACCAAGAAGGTTAGGAACTTTGTTTTTTAATGAAAACTGAGATTCTTACACAATCAAATGACTTCAGGGGCTTTCCGAAAAGCAGCATATATCACGAGAATCACCAACACTACGCTATTCAGAGAAAAATAATTCTCACACTTCTTTCAGTTAAATATAACAGGTAATTATTTTGAGATTATTTTCTAAGAGAAACAGAGAGGTGTAGTACAGAAAAAAAGTCATACCAGCACCATATCTCCATGTGCTTTTATCTTTCCTCTCTCTTATAATCATCAGATTGCTTTCTTGGCTAAATACTCCTACATCTCTGGAGGGAAGATATCCTGGATAGTCTTACAGTCGGGTCTGTTCCATCCTTGCTGTTGTCGGTTGGTGGGAAGCAGTAGTTTTGCAATATTTTACATACTTTGTGTGGTTGGGGTTGGAGAAACAAAATGTTGCTCCCCCCTCCAATTTAAAAACATAACAATTTATTCATCCATGGAGCAATGACTGTCTTTTGGTTTGTGTGCTATACTGCTGCTTTCTATTTGGATGATGCAAGAAGCGCACTGAAAGCAAAAGTTATAGCCAGTGCTGGATGTATTAATACAGTAACAAATTTGTGGCCACTGGGGATGAGCGTGCTTCACATAACAGCCATTTGAATATAGTGCCAGAGGAACAGAGCTCACATTCTACTGCTCCTGAAGCACAGACCCATACCACTATAGTTACGGAGAATCTTCTTTAGCTGATAGCACCCTTTGACTCACAGTTGCACAGTTCTGCCTGTATCCAGCAGAGGGTACTATCACACTTCCAGACAAGCCATTTCTTCACAATACATTGCCTGCACCTTCGTTTTTTCTTCCACTTAAAAAAAAAACGTATTATATTTTCAAAACTGTTAATGGGGAAAGAAGGGGATGAAGCAAATCAATGGTAAAGACAGTACGTGTAGAACAATTAAATAAACTAGGGGCATAATGGGTGGGGGGGACATTCTGCTCCTGTGATGTAAAACAGAGGCCTCTTTGATCCCTTGCGGTTCCTAAAAATCCCACGAAAGATGCTTTGGCAAAAGAAAGGAGCTGTGTCTGCTTCAAAATCTTGAGCAAATTCCAATGTTGTCACTACATCCAAACTGTCTAAATTTATACACACATGCTAATCTGTCCAGATTAGAACGTGAGCACATATGTGCATGCATTATTTAGGAGGACAGAGCTCCTTTTTTTGCAAAATATTTTCCCCTTTTCCACTCTGATCCTCTGAAAAGCTATCCTAGTGCAATGGAATTAAAAGCTGTGTGCCTGTTTTTGTCCTCAAATGCCACTATTTTATTTCACTCAGGTGCTACATTTTATGCCTAATTTCACTCCGATTTCTTCACTTGCTGTTTCTAAACTGCTGCGTAGTATTGCTGACACTTATATAATGGCTTACATGTCCTAGCTCAGAGGATGCTGCATTTCAGCAATGCGTGAAGTGATCCCTGTATATGTATAGTATGTAATTCTGTGAAAATGCTTTGAGAGGAATGGGAAAGATACTAATAATATGTAATAGTAACAAATATAGCTGCCAGATGCTAACACCTTTTTCCTTCAAATATTTCACCAGCATCCCCAGAATGCATAGAATCTTTGGGGACTTTAGCTGTTAAAAATCTCAGATATGTGTACTGTGCTTTTTCAAGGACTCCAACACCTGAAGTCTGGGAAAGGTATAAACCGTTGAAAATAGGGTCCTATAAAGGGAAGTGTCCATCAGCCTTACTAATAGATGGTTTTGCCTTGCCTGTAACACAATATTTGGATTGGACTGCAAGGCGGAAAATGGACTCTATGATGAAAGTACTCATCACTTCTGGTGTAGATGGGTAAAGAATGAGTGGGCAGAGCCAGAGAGTGGGCGGAGCCTTAAATCTTAACACACACACACACACACACACACACACACATATACCTGCCAGCCTCCCCAGCACACCGCTTGCACAGATGGAGTAGTATCTGCACCAGGCAAAGGGTTTCCACAGATCATTTCCCCCTTGGGGAAAGGGGAGGACCAGGGACCAAATTATGACTCTCTGAGTCACAATTTAGTTCCTGGTCTGCTCTCAGGGCAGTGTGGCCCTTTATTCATGGCTTGTGGTAACACCAAAATGGGGCCCTTTCATAATGAGAGGAAATCAAAACCGCTCAGCCTAGTTACAGTCACAAAAAATAAAAATGTCACCGCAAAATAAAAATCAAAGTGAAAATGTTTTTCTGCTGGGAAATCTCCATAAACATTCAGAAACCTACATTACAGCTGCTTTAAGTAACAGGCTAATCATGTATTTGGCCACAGATCTTAATAGGTGCCAGACAGGGATCTGTACAGTTGGCTGATTAAGATGGAAGAACAGAAAACACAGTCTGGTGTTTTCCTCTACTTTAAACTCATCAGTGAAGTCTCAGTCAGAAAAGATGTCTCATCCAAGGAACGTGTCACCCTCCTGTAACAACACACAATTAAGATTAGGTTACTGCCAAAACCTAATATGCTTAACAGAATAGGAAAGATACCGTATATTGTGGGAAGTGCAATGCAAATTGCCGTAAAGATGTGGTAACTAGACTAGAAAATTTCCTGCAATATCAGTATGTATTAGCTAAGAACTGCTATGATTCTTTCCCCAAACAACTAAAGACATGTTTGTTCATCTTTCTTGGAGTTCTTTCATGTTTCGAGCCATTCATTCTTGGCACTGACCCCAACCAAATTAAGCATTTCAGGTTCCTGATGTTATACCACTGTCTTTGTTCAATATATAGCGGAAGTGAGGTGTGTGTGTACCTGTTTACATATAATTTTGTTAAAATATAAAGGGATTGGACATTTACATGGCTATCAAGAATATCCATAGTTTTCATAATTAAGGATACAAATGTTAAAAGGGATATTAAACAACACATTCAGGGTTTAGGACAGTCTCTAGCTATTTGAGACTAGGGTGAGGCCTAAGGGGGGGATGTAAATTATCCTAACATCTGCCTACTAAAAGGTTCTTGTGCTTCTTCTGTGGCACTTCGTACAGGCCACTGTCAGAGACTGGGTTCTGAACTAGATGAACATTGGGTCTGATCCAGTAGAACAATTTCTGTGTTTCTAAAACACTGGTTTTGAGCTGTAAAGCACTGTATTCTGCTTGGGCTCCATATCCACCTCACATCTTTAGGTTTTTAAAGTGTCTTATTAAAAATACTTTTTTACACATCATATGGACATAAATGCTGCAGGAGTAGGTCACAGAGTCAAGTACTGCAGCCAGATTTAAAGAGAGGTCAGGCAATTTCATAACAAAAATCATTTGAGATTATGCTATAGTTTAATATTTGTGATTTATGCATTAATAAAATAAGAGCATGTGTAGTAGGCTAATAAGGCTAATCAAATTTCATGCATTAGAGCATACGTTGATTGTCTCAAGATTCAGGGAGATATTTTCTCTTCATATAGAGCATTGCACAACTGCCAGTGCCACTTTTCAAAAGAAGAATTACAGGACCCTGTGTCCTTGGTCAAAATTTCCTCCTTTCCCCCACTTGTAGGTGAATCTGCTCCTGTCAGATGAATTGATCTCATTAGTCTATTTATAGTATAGCCTCCTGAACCACCCCCAGTCCTTGCTGTGGGGTGAGAGAGACAGAGAGTTCCTTCTGTGTTACACAATTATACCTGGTAGAATAAACAGTTGGAAAGTTGACTCTGATTCCTAACAAGCTCTGTGACTCTAACATGATTAAAACAAGACCTAAAATATTACAACACTTTTGTGCAGTGCAGCAGTTGGCTACTGCCCTCTATCTTAGCAGTGGTTGCATTTCCCAAGTGATGTACGTACATACAGGAGTTTGTGAACTGCCTTTGCTGTAAAAGATATTTTAGAAATATACAAAAAATAATTTACTGATTCCCTCATCATCCTCCCTTCCTTCGCCCACAACACACTGTCCTGTAACTGAACACATATTGGCCACTGCTGGAGTCAGGATATAAAACCTGATGGACCAAATGTCTGATCTAATATGGAAAATTCTATATGTTTATACTGAAAAAAAAGACTTCTCTCATATTTTAAGGCAATAATCCTGCAAGATGTTGAGTGCTGTCATCTCTCACTGACTCAGCACCTGGCAGGATGAAGCTCAAAATGACTGAAAAATAGGGTGACCAGACAGGAAGTGTGAAAAATCGGGATGGGGGAATGGGGTAATAGGAGTCTACATAAGAAAAAGACCTAAAAAATTGGGACTGTCCATATAAAATCGGGACGTCTGGTCACCCTATTGGAGAATTACATTTCTGCATTTATATACTGCTGGAACTATAGCTTTCAGCCAGATAAGCTGTTAGTTGAAGCTAGGCCTGAGTGTCACATTTCAGGTTTTCATATCCTTACTTACTGATGATACTACCCATCAGCACCAGATTGTGGGTTATCCTGGGCTGCATTAAAGCAGTGATCTCTCTATCTGTGCTATTGTTCAAGCGGTGCATATCTGCTGAAAACATTAGTGAATAAATTCTGCTCTTTTACACTAATATACATCTGGAATACCTTTACTGAAGCCTGTGGAATCACTCTAACAGACATCAGTGCAAGAGTAGAATTTAGCCCTTGGTCTTTCATGCCCTTTATTAATTTTTTCTCCCAAGTCCCCAGGAACAATATTTCATCAGACACCATTCCTGTCACCCAAACTGTGTTGTGCATTTTTCCTTTTAAGTTCACTTGTCTCAGAGCAGAAGCCTAGATGGGTGCAGCAAGAAGTGCTAGAGAGCTAATGTGCTCCGTTACTGCTAAACCTTCAGACGGGGGGAAGTTCGAAATACTTTGTTTTTCGTTCCCTTCTCCCTGCCCAAAATAATTTTCCCAGGCTGGTAGCTGAGATCAGATCCCAAAATGTGAAAGAACAAAGGCTTGATTTGGCGTTCATCCTTCAGGCTCCAATATGCATCATTTTGGGGCACCCCCTGAAGGCAAAATGACATCTGCATTCTCAACACTATAGAACCCAAACACAATGCTTTAAAGCCTCTCAGAAAATCTACGGGACAGTTAATATGATTTAAGCCTATATTTAAATTTTATGAGACTCATTTTCAAGGCTAATAACCCAGTTTACTGTGCACAATATTAAATGCAAATTTTATTACTGACTTAGTAAAAACCAAGATGATATTCATTAGCATATCTCAGTGCATCACCCTTTTTAGCCAAAAGGTGCACCAAGAGTAACAGTGGGAGTTTTTATATGTGCTGTAAATTACAGTTACTATCTCATTAGATAAACACATTTAAAATCAGGTTATCATTCACTTATATATCAGAAAGTTGTTTGTTCAATTGCAGCTAGTCTCGTATTACAACATATGGTGCATGAAATTCTTAGACTAATAAAATTTCAAGGTACAGGGAGCTGGTGTCTTGGAAAAAACTGTTTCTGCTCAATGAATGGCTCGAAGTAATCTGTAATTGCTTTGAAACAATTATGCAGCAGGTTGTTTTGTACTTAATAGTATTTACATCCTTGGGCTTTATTAGCAACAAAATCTAAGTGGAACATGTGAAAGAGAAATTAATTTTTGCACTAAAAGATGTAAACTTTTAAGTTAAGGATCCAGCAGATTGTGGAAGTCTAAAATATATGAAATAGTCACTAATTTAACTTTTCTTGCACTGAAATGTTTCATTGGTGTGTGCAACACAAATAGCAACTAGATTCTAATCTTGGTTACACTTATGTAAATCCATTGACTTTAGGGGAATTTCTTTGGATTCACACCAATGTAAGTGAGAACAGACTCTGGCCCTATGCATTTAGTTATCTCTTTGAAAATACTAACTACCACATATTGAGTATCCACATATATTTCTTTGACCATATGCTCAAAAACTCACTATGTGCTCTTGAGACATTTTCCTCATAAATTAAGATTTTTCAAATATATTAGCTTCCATATCATACATGTATATTAGTTATTGTTTGTACAGTGCTTTGAATATGTAAAATATGATAAATATTTGCTAAATGTATGTGAGAGATAGATAGAAAAGCAAATACAGTATTACATATCAACAAACATGCAACCACATAAAGTTCTTGGACTATATTTTCAACTGGTGTAACTTGATATGGCTGCTTTAACTTCAAAGGAAGCTAGTTTTACACTAACCAAATATCTGCCCCCTTGAATATAATTTTACGTATATTTTGCTCAGGTGCTTCTTTGAAAATAATGCACTGAATATACAAAAAAATTGTTATAGTTGGTTGCATTATAATAAATCTAAATACCTGCATCTATTTTTAAGGTTGAACTTGCTATAATAGCATCCAGTTCAAAACCAGAAACTGTACTGTGCTAACTGTATGTCATACATTTGACCTCAAGTGTGGGAGAAAGCTTGAGGACAGAGTCCAGATCAAGTTTATTCCTATAGAAGTAATGGAATTGCACCAGGGATGAATATGGCTCATGGTAGTGAAGATAATCTTCCAGTGCTTGTCTGAAAATTGGATATGTGCCCTTTTCTTTCTTCCACGTGATATGCAATGAAGAGCTAAAAGTTTGGGGGTTGGTTGTGTTTTTGTTTTTTGTTTTTATCTTACAGTACCAGAAAATTCAGTTCTGTTCTTGGTTTTGATGAACGGTTCTTTGGTGGGTCTCACAGATGTTTATTGAGCTTTCAAACCTTAACTGAAGAGATGAATTTAATATTTTCAAAGATGGCCTTTCTCTCTTGTTGCTAAATAGGTATACACAGAACCAAATAAAAACAAAGTATTAGGGGTCTTATCTACAATAGGAGAATTGAGACCCATACCTTACCACCAGGGCAGAGCTACATGTGGCTTCAACTGTGAAAACTATAGTGTAAACAGGGGTCTGATGTTTTAAGTACTGTGTCCTCTACCCCTGCTCTGCACTATAACTTCCATCATTGTTATCACCAGGGGAGCTGCACTGCCAGTGAATTACAGGTCTGAATTTTGCCAGTATAAATACAACCTTAATCACCCTGCCTCAGATTCCCTTGTTAGTTGCTCAGCTTTCTCCCCTCCTATCTCTTGTTATACCATAATTTCACTGGTTTCTCAGTCACTGTGGGTGGTGATTACACTGATTTAGCTTCTTACTAAAATCTCCTATCATTGCAATGCCATGGTTCCAGCTTCATGGGAAGACCAGTGTAGAAAACTAGCTAGAATTATTACCCTATCTAACCTATCATGTCTAGGTGACAGAAATGTAAACATTTGATTATCAACAACAGCCTCTCTACATTGGCCTCGACATTGCTACCATCAGAGGACCTGAAATGGTGGGGAAATATAAGAAAAAGCCCAGAAGAGACAAGGCCATAGAATCTTCCAGGGCAGACAAGACATGGATTTTTCATGTTAGAATCAAACCGATTCCCCGCTTCCCACTGCTCTGTACCCAAAAACCTTCTTTATAAGAAAGAAAGAAAGAAAGAAAGAAGGGAAGTTGGGGAAACACAAAGACATATTTCATTCTCATTGACTATTATCACCTTAAGACATGGAGGACTAAAACCACAGCAAATTATGTAGAGCAAATCAAACACAATAAAGTGCACTTGGAAACAAATGAAAGACAGTCATCCTGTGATGCAGAAGTTTTGCTAAATAGTGCTAATTTTTTGTTATTTTATAGCACTCACAAATATGCTAGGTGCTTCACATTATACACAGGAGCCATGTCCCTGCTCCAAAGAGATTACACTCTGAATGATGGAAGTAGGCAAGTAAGCAGGCAGTCAAAGTGTAAAAACACTGACAATTCCAAACAGTCTGGTCAGAAAGTTGAAATTCAGTGTCTTCATTGGCATGAAATGGAATATATAGTCAGTGTTGTCAAGAAAAGATACATGTATATAGGCAGATTTTCACACTAATTATAGGGTTGACGATGTTTATATAATGTATCCATTTAAAAAAACTGCTTCAACAATTCATGTGGTCAGTGTTTACTTTGGAGCATAAAGGTATAATTTCTCACTGGATTTCACCTCTCTCTTGCTCCAAGGAGCCATTTTCTTTTCTTCCTTTTTTCTAGTAGTTATGGAAGACACCAGAAACATTGAAAGAATTGGAAATCTTTGTGCACTGGGAAAACAGTTAAGGAAAGGCCATAATCAGACCAGATATCAAAAGATATTGACGTAGCGCCTCTTAGCAATGGTATGCTCCACACCCTGTTGCTATGCTCTATGTCCCAGCTTTTCTCCTTTGGTATTCCTTGTGCTTCATTGTCAGTTACGATCAATTCGAGCTCCTTTTGAGATCTGAGATCCTAATGCACCTCCCTCTTTAGTCTCTCTGTAACATGTGCTCCCGTTAATGCACACACAGCCACTCCTCATGATTTTCATGCTGGTCACTCAGTCAGTCCAGCTGATGCCCAATATTGTTCTTACCCAGAACATCCCCAAGGCATTCAATCCTACCTCTAAATCTACATCAGAGACCAGCTCTCTGAATCCTTGCAGAAGCCCCAGCACACAAAGGCTTTACACACTCACAGAATTAAAGGATGGGTTATTTATTATCTAGATTTTTTTTCAAATCAGGAAGATTTTTGTTTGTTTGTTTAAACAGGAAGGCCAAGGCATTTCCTATTGGTTAAACTCTAGATACAGAGCAATGTCTCAAAGGTTGGTCTACGCTGATAACCAGCACGAGCTATAACCGAGCCTCTGTGCTTTCATAATCAAAGGGGAGAAGTGGCAGGCCAGCTTTTCGTTTTCTTTGTTTTAAAACTTTCCGAAGGCCATCCCCTTTGATGCAGCTAGGCCCTCTGTGCTGTCCAAAAGAACAATTAAGAGTAAAATCCACAGGCAGGAATTGAGAGGAATTTGTTTGTCTGCCATTACTCTATTCACTTCCTGCTATGCCACTTTCATTGTAAAAGTCCAGCTGGGGTGACTAAATTAACACTAAAACAAACAGTGCCATCTACTGCCTGCATAACATTATTACCTAACTCAAACAACACATTCGCCTCTAGACTCCAGGGCCTCTCTCGCCACATCCTCAGACTTGTCATCGTCAAGGCCTCTCTGTCTCTCATTCTGATACCTTACAGTCTCTCTCTGGGCTACCAGGCCATCTGTCTCTCCCTGCATATAGTATGAGGCCCGTTTTTTATTACCACACTGCCTCTCTGTGCTGCCAGGGTTTTCTCCTCTGTCCCCTTTCTGTCCTGCACTACATGACGACTCCGCTTCTCTGCCTCTCAGTGATCCCCTGATTTCATCTGATTAGCCAGCTGTGGATAAAGTGTAGGGGAAAATGAGTCACTTACGCTCCTTTTTCTTCTTTTCCCCATTAACTTCAATGGAGCCCTGACAATTTACGCCAGCTGAAAATTTGCCCCATGTGTGTTTATTTGCACCTGCTCTCTCATTCCTAATCCAAATTATAAATCCCATACACTGATTTTTCTCCACTGTGCATTTTTGAGATAACTCATACATGTTAGTTACACAGAATATTAGAGATGTATTAAAAGGAGGAGTAACAATATTACACTATAGGCTTCAATTGGTTTGTAATGTAGCTATTCTTCTGCATGTGAAAGAGATCTTATAGTAACTTTATGGAGGTAATGGATTTTTTGTCTGAATACTTTTATAGGAAGTGGGATTTTATATCCCATGATACCCACAAACATAATGCCAGATAATCCTGATATTAAACAAGAAGGAGTTCTAATTTTTACATCCGGTTTATAACATAAGATGTATACACACATAAATAAAACAGATATAATATATCTCTTAGATATTCATAAGACACCTAGCATCCTGATATCTAAGTACTGTATATGAGGTCAAGAGAGGCAAAGAACAAACTATGAAACTATGAAATAAATTGGCATTATCATACACTTCTGACTACCTCACCTATACTTTTCCTATTGATCCATTTCCAAGATACCCATCTGACGTAGCACCTTGGGAGGTATGCTGCCTGCCAGGGGCCCGTATCTGAGATGTTTCAAAGGAGATTGTCAAGAACCATCCAGTCCTTTGACTACTACCTCATGCTACTCATCCATGTGGGCACTAATGATACTGTGAGGTAAGACCCTGAGCAGATCAGAAGTGACTACAGGGCTCTGGGAGTAAGGGTGAAGGAGCTGGGGGAACCTGGTGTTCTCTTCAACCCTTCCAGTCAAGGGTAGAGGCCCAGGCAGAGACAGATGCATCCTGGATGTGAATGCCTTGCTGCGAGGATGGTGTTGCCAGGAAGGTTTCGACTTCCTTGACCATGTGATGCTGTTCCTAGAAGAAGTACTGCTAAGCAGAGATGGGGTTCACCTATAGAGGACGAGCATATTTGAATACAAATTGCCTAACCCAGTGAGGAGGACTTTAAACTAGATTCAAAGAGGGCAGGTGACCAAAGCTTACAGGTAAGTAAAAAACATGGAGACCCAGGAGAAGGTTTGGAATCTGGGCGGAGCATTGGTCATTTTAGCGGGGATAAGGGAGAAACAAGAGAGAACGGGGGAGGGGGAGAAATCAAATCAGTATCTTAGATGTTTGTATACTAATGCAAGAAGTGTGGGGAATAAACAGGAAGAACTAGAAATGTTAGTGAATAAACACATGATGTAGTTGGCCTCACAGAGACCGGTGGGATAATACACGGGAGTGGAATATTGGTATAGAAGAGTGCAGCTTGTTCAGGAAGAACAGGCAGGGAAAAAAGGGAGGAGTTGTTGCCTTCTGTATCAAAGATGTATACATTTGGACTGAGGTGAAGATGGAAATAGGAGACAGACTTGTTGAAAGTCTTTGGGTAAGGATATAAAGGGTAACAAACAAGGGTGATATCATGGTAGGGGTCTACTACAGGCCACCTAACCAGGGAAAAGAGGTGGATGAGGCTTTTTTAAACAACTAACATAACCATCTGACGTACGGGACTTGGTAGTGGTGGGGGATTTTAACTACCCAGACATCTGTTCAAAAATAACACAGCAGGGCACAGATTATCCAACAAGATCTTGGAATGTATTGGAGGCATTTTTTATTTCCGAAGGTGGAGAAAGCTATTAGGGGAGAGGCTGTTCTTGATTTGACTTAGATAAATAGGCAAGAACTAGCTGAGAATTTGAAAGTGGAAGGCAACTGAGGTGAAAGTAATTATGAAATGATAAAGTTCATGATTGTAAGAAATTATAGGAAGGAAAACAGCACAGTAAAGATAATGGATTTCAAGAAGGCAGACTTTAGCAAACTCAGGGAGTTGGTAAGTAAGATCCCATGGGAAGCAAGTCTAAGCGGAAAAACAGTTCAAGAGAGCTGACAGTTTTTCTGAGCGACATTATTAAGGGCACAAGAGCAAATTATCCCACTGCATAGGAAAGATAGGAAGTGTGGCAAGAGACCACCTTGGCTTAACCAGAAGATCTTCAATGATCTGAAATTCAAAAAAAGAATCATACAAAAAGTGGTAGCTAGGTCAAATTACAGAAGATGAATATAAACAAATAACACAAGTATGTAAGGATAAAATTAGAAAGGCTATGGCACAGAGCAAGATTAAAATAGCCAGAGACATCAAGGGTAAAAGGAAAACATTCTACAAATACCTTATAAGCAAGAGGGAGACCAAGGACAGGTAGGCCAGTTACTCGATGAAGTGGGAAAAACAATAACAGAAAATGTGGAAATGCCAGAAGTGATAAATGACATTTTTGTTTCAGTTTGTACCGAAAAGGTTAGTAGTGATTGGACATCTAACATAGTGAATACCAGTGAAAATGAAATAAAATCAGAAGCCAAAATAGGGAAAGAACAAGTTAAAAATTACTTAGACAAGTTAGATGTCCTCAAGTCACAAGGGCCTGATAAAAAACATCCTAGAATATTCAAGTTGCTGACTAAGGAGATATTTGAGCCATTAGTGATTAGTTTTGAAAACTCATGGAAGATGGGAGAGATTCCAGAGGACTGAAAAATGGCAAATACAGTGCCCATCTATAAAAAGGGAAATAAGGACAACCTGGGGAATTAGAGACCAGTCAGCTTAACTTCAGTACTTGGAAAGATAATGGAGCAAATCATTTGCAAACATCTAGAAGATAATAAGGTGATAAGTAACAGCATGGATTTGTCAAGCACAAATCGTATTAAACAAACCTAATGGCTTTCTTTAACAGGGTAACAAAGATTGTGGACTGGGGGAAGCAGTAGATGTGGTATATCTTGACTTCAGAACCGCTTTTGATACAAGTCTCACATGATTTTCTCATAAACAATCGGGAATTCCAACCTAGATGGAGCTACTCTAAGGTGAGTGCATAACTGGTTGGAAATCCATTCCCAGAGAGTAGTTATCAGTGGTTCACACTCAAGCTGGAAGGACAATGGGGTCCTGCAGTGATCAGTTCTGGGTTGAGTTCTGTTCAGTATCTTCATCAATGGTTTACATAATGGCATACAGAGTACACTTATAAAATTTGTGAATGATACCAAGCTGGGAGGGGTTCAAGTGCTTTGAAGAATAGGATTAAAATTCAAAATGATCTGAAAAAACTGGAGAAATGGTTTGATGTTAATAGGATGAAAGTCAATAAGGGCAAATGCAAAGTACTCCACTTAGGAAGGAACAATCAGTTGCACACATACAAAATGGGAAATGGCTACCTAGGAAGGAGTTCTATGGAAAGGAATCTGGGGGTCATAGTGGATAACAAGCTAAATATGTGTCAACAGTGTAACGCTGCTGCAAAAAAAAGTAAACATCATTCTAGGATGTATTAGCAGGTGTATTATAAACAAGACACAAGAAGTAATTCTTCCACCCTACTCCATGCTGATTAGGCCTGATTGTATCAGTTTAACTACCTCACTCAGGGGTGTGAAAAATCCACCCTCCATGTGCAATGCAGTTATACCCGATCTAACCCTGATGACATAGCTTTTCCCGCTGACATAGCAACTGCCTCTCAGGGAAGCGAATTAACTAGGCTGACGGGACAGCTCTCTCCCTTCAGCTTAGAGCAGCTTCATTAAAGCGCTACAACACTGCAGCTTCATCACTGCAGCTGTGCCGATGGAGCCTTTTAAGTGTAGACTTGCCCTGAATATACAACTCACAGTCAATTTGTGGTCTGTGCCATGATTCTCAACAGTCTGCCTTGAGGTTGGTACGCACACGCTTAAGTCTCTGCAGGACAGCTTGACAGTGGCATTCTGCTCTAAATCAGCAATAGCTTAAGGTGTGGTGGTGCTATTTATTTTGCAGTTGGATACATAGATATAGAAGTTTGGGGTAAGGGTGGGGAGGAACCTCCATAGGATCACTGGAAATTACCAAACTGGATCAGACCAGTGGTTCAATTAATCCATATTGTTCTGAAGATTATTTCTTTTGATCAGTTTTGAATTTGCCACCTTTTAGCTTCATTGAATGGTCCTTTTACTTTGGATTACAAGAGGCTAAATAGAAATTACCCATTTATTTTATTTGTACCATTCACTGTGGGTTTTACTCTATTATAGTCCATCTTACTTCTGTCCACTGTTACTCTATTATAGTCCATCTTGCTCTTGTCCACTGTCCACTGAAAAGTCTCTGTCTTTTCAGTTTTCCTTCACATGAGTTTTTGCATGCCCTTGTCATTCTCATCACACATCTCTGCCCCATGTCTATTTGTGTTCAGTCTCACTTTAAAATAGCCACCATTCTTTTTTATAGCCTCTGTTCTGGGTATTTCACTCACTGATAGTGGACAGGGAACCTTGCTGGAGGAGGAGGAGCTAAAAGACTAGTTAATTTTGCTGCCTTTTGCTGCTGAACACAGGAGCAGGGGAAAATTTGCCTTTCACAAACACCCTTTATGAGAGTTTCAGGCTAAAGTATTCTAGGACTGGATTCACACCATACTCCACCTTCCCCACAACCCCTCAGCACACAAGGCAGGCTCAGCACAACCCTTGTACTACAAATCTGGACAGAGTGGGAGATAAGGTTCATCTCCAGCTCCAGCCATGCTATCTCCAAAGAAACTGGTCATTGTGGAGGCTCTATCTTGGGAGCTGAGTGGCTCCTTCCATCACACACAGAACCTTGCATGGTAAGGAAGGGCAGTCTTTGGACACCTCATAGTAAATTGAGAGATGCCTCTGATCTGGAGCCCTGCCATGGGAGGAGGCATTCCTGGGTTCCTCCACAAGGAAGAGGAGCTGTTGCCTATGGCAGCTGTCATTACTCCAGAGAAACTGAGGTGCTGTTCACATTCTCTCAGTGTCACCTGTCGAGAGCAAGCTAGAACGTATTGTTACCTCCTTGAGCCAGGGAGAGGATGGGTTTCACGGAAATAGTTGCTCCCCCTTCACCTCCAGTGGGGAGGTATCCTCCAAGCTGAGTCTGCCTATCCTGATGGTGCAGGAGAGAGGCTTGGGTCTGATTCCAGTACATTCTCCATCACAGTCTGGTTTTGTTCTGCATTTATTTATCTCAATTATAATTTAACTCAAATGGCTGAAAAACATTTGAGAGTAAAAATGTTCTTGTTCAATATTTGACACCCTCCACTTCAGTTAGAGAGGGGAAAGAACTACTGGACATCTTGCCTGTCCTTCAACCAATGCAGGTTTTTTGCTATCATGAATGCTTTGTCTAGTCACAGTTGAAATGAATCAAGCTATTTCTTCTCACTTCTTTTGCGAGGCTCCTTCATAGTCCAACAGCCTTATTTTTAGGAAATCTTTCCTTTGCTTTGACCATTTTTGTCCCATTGTAGGGCAAATGTGCACATTTTAAAAATATACTTGCCAGCTTCTGGATGAAAAATTTCAAGCCTGGGTTCCTATCCAAAAGATGTCCAAAGTTCGGTGGGATTCCTATCTTTTGCAACAAAGCATTGTTCAGTAAACTTCACCAATTGCCATGGATTTTCCTGTTGGGTGACCTGTCAGATCCTATGCAAATGTAATCTGAGAGGTTCTGTCTCCCAAGATTGCAAACAGCATTTCATGCTGCTTTCAGAAGGGTATGTTTTCGTCACTTTGGATCTGAGGTTTAAAGTAGGAAAACTGTTCTTCAACTTTGTCATCACTTCAGTGGAACATTTGCTCAGTGTTTAAAGAACTCATGTATATCCACAATGACTAGGGGAAAAGTTATAAAGTCTTTTGTACTTTATTGCTCTGGAACTTGTGTGCCCTGTATGCTCTTTTACATGGAGCTCCCTGTTCCCTTCTTCTCCCTGTAAATTCCTGGGAGACTGCTGGGAGAGGTAGTTGAGAGAAGACCGAGCTGATGAAGAGGCACAAAGCCTCCACACTGAAGATCCTGTCCTCTACTAGTCCCTGGGAGACTACTAGGTTTGAGTGAATGACCCGGGTCATTTGTGTGCATCGTGGGGAAGAAGGCAAACCCCAGAACCCTCTCCTCTGAAGGAAGATATGGGAAGAAACTCTTTGAGGGAATCCCCATAAAAATTTCCGAGAGCCCTGTCCCATGGGTTTTGCTACAGGAACAGCAATCCACATCAGACTGTTTTGATGTGATTGATTTTTGTCAACTTTGTCCAGATTCATGTGGCCACATTACTTGTAGCTGGAATTTCTGAAGGTTGATGTGACACTGGCAAACCAGGTTCCCATGCCTCAGTTGAACACTGACCAATATAGAGGTGAAATCAGTCCGGTTCACCTGTGTATTAGTATCACTAAAATGGGTATAAGAATGTGTTTAGTGTTTAGATTTTATTGAATGTTTGTGAGCTGCTGCATGTTTTAATCTAACTTATATCTGTACCCACATTGTAAGGTAATATTTGAGCATTTGCTTTGTAGACCTTTGTAGCTGTGTAAATCACCAGACAGGAGAGAAACATTAACTAGTGTGAAATGCTGGTCTCCAGTGGAAGGTGTTATGTTCTGCCTGAAGAGGAAGGCCTATTGACACCACACCCACTAAAATGGAACATTAAAGAGGACAAAAGACTTTGTTGTTTACTCCCCACTTTCCCATTAAATGAGCCTTGCAAGTGAATTCCTCTTAACAGCTGAGTTTACAGCTCAAAGCCGAAGTGGGGAAAGGAAAATACCCCTAAGAAGGAGGCATATTTCATTGCTGTTTCAATTCTGGAGGCAAGATTTCTAGGCATAAACAAGGGATCCCCAGCAGCTTAGCCAAGGTTAGCCCTAAAGGATACATACAGCTTGCTCATTGTAGGAACTCATATTTTGAAACTTAAGATTGTTACTGATTTGTGTATGTATGTTTACTGCTTTAACCTTGTAAATAACTCTCTTATTTCCTTTTTCTCTTAATAAATCTGTATATAGTTTATTACAGGATTGGCTACAAGCGTTGTCCTTGGTGTGAGATCTAAGGTGCAACTGACTTGGGGTAAGTGAGGGTCCTTTGGGACTCGAATATTGGTGTGATTTGTGGTGCAAAGGACTATCTATCACAAAGGTATATTTGCCTAGCCAACAAGTTAGATCAGAGTAAGTAAGAGGACTGCGTGTAACTCCATGCCTGAGTTTACACTTGGTAACTGATCAGAGATATCTAAGTGTAAAATTCACAGCCCATTTGGGGTTTGTGCCCTCAGGTTAGTACTCATGCTCTTGAATCACTGCAGGACAGCTTCACAGTTTAAAATCATTTTAAAACAAACAATGCCCCCTTCACTCTTCCTCTCCTACACTAGCACAATGCTAAAGTTTGTCAGTGGAGCAGAACAAAACCAAGGAAGATCAGAAAAAGGACAAAGTGAAGAGTTTCTTTTCATTCTCCAAGATCACGAACAAACAGCATAAATTGTGAGATATAAATTCAGTTTATAGAATTATTTTGGAAGTATGATCTAAGTTGCTACCAGTAATACAGGGACAGATTTTTTTTAAAAAAAACAACTTAGCATTTACAATGTCCTTTTAAAACTGAAGTGACAGTTCTCAGCATTATCTGTCTTTCTATGGCACTTCTAAGACAGGCATCTATCTCTTTGACATTTAAGCATCAATCTCTCTCACACCTCTCATGTGATGTTAGGAAATCATGCAAACTACAGTTCCACATATAATAAAAGGCACATACACACAAATACTTTGTTCTGAAAGTCCTGCAAAACGTCACATCAGGTTTAAGACAATCACAATCCAGAACTAGCTAGGAAAGCCTTGTAAGGATGCATCACTGATACTGGGAAGTGGAGCAAAAACAGAAAAGCACCTTTTCGGAATAGGTCAGTGGGACAGTGAGAAAAAAGGAACTGAGCTTCTTGAGAGAAGTAGTTTTTTGCTTCTGACTGCTGCAGCGTGCAGTCACTTATTGCAGGGTGAGGGGGGCGGGGTGATACACAGCTCCCCACAGATGAATGAATGCCTATCACACACACACAACTCCAAACCAAAAATTGTTTAAGGTGTCTAATTAAGACCCCCTCATAGAAAAGCTGTTGCTAGGTAAACAGAACTGTTTAAAACATGTTCATCATTAAAGTGTCCCTTGACAGAAGGATGAGGCAGCAGATTTGGTGACAGAAGGGAGAAGAAGAGAGGCATATGGCCCCCAGTTCTGTCCCCTGCTGACAGGCCGCCTCGCTGCAAGCCCCCTTTCCACTGTTTTCCTTGCCTACAGCAGATTGCAATGCCCCAACTTTCCCATCTGTATCCAAGGCTCATGCCCCCGACAATGTGGCAGCCATGTACTTTTCATCCAGGCACTATAGGTGGGGGAGGGGAAAGGTTACTAGGGGAGGGTGGAGAGAGGAGGAGGGAGAGAGATTAACAACCAATAATCACAATGCTATACATAATGCATTGTCTCCACAAGATTACATGGTATATTTCCAGTGGGGATTAGGCCATCCATCACAGGCCTTTATTGGCCCTTTTTTTGTTGTATAAAGCCCAAACACTGCCGTAAAATTCTAAACTGCTTAATTGCTGTGCTGTAAAAATTTGCATATCAGAGATATGTCATTCCATCGTTAAATGGCACTAGGCATTTGTTACAAGGCCCTAACAATCATGCTAGAGCACCTCTGAAAAAGGTCACCTATGGGCATTATGCAAAGTTCTCTGCTGAATTCTAATCAGCAGCAATTATGGGTTTAAATACTATTGTGAATCAATGTGTTTTGATTTCATGTGATTCAAAATCCCTTAGCGCACCCCACCCCCTGCACTTTTCCTACATGATCAGACTGTCTAAGCAATGCTGTCTTGCCAGCTTGAGCTCTATTTGTGCTAGGCCTGCAAACTTTGTACTCTGACAACTTTACCATAAACTAAACAGTGGGTTTGGAGTAGAATTTTCATAGTAGGCATTTCTCTATTAATATTTTAATTTGTTGCAGTTATTATAGACCTCCAGTTACTGCACCACGTTATAGCCATTCCATGAGCGGCTCACTGCTACATAATTAAAGACAACTTCTGAATTTAAGATAAAAATTCAGGTACGTTTATTGAAGAAAAGATTTTTATAACACTACCTCGCTCTTACATAGCACTTTTCATTCCTACGTCTCAAAGACTTGTTTTATAAAGGGGTGAATGGATCATTATCCCCTTTTCACACTCTGGGAAACCGAGGCACAGAAGAGGGTGGGGCTGGCGTGTGATGTGTTCTGCTAAAAATAATCATGACTATTTTTGTCCTTTATTTAGATCAGGTCATGGGGTAACTTTATTTTTCTCTAAAAGCAGAGACAATGGGACCTTGCTCCTCCTTCCTTTGAAATCACTTGGGATGAGACGTCACACGCACTCCAGGGCCCGTACACTGGGTAAAGGGGCCAGAGCACTGCATAAAGGGGCTTTAGAAGCCCTAGATCTAACTTGGGGGACCAGAACTCTCTCTGGTGCAGGAACTGAGGAAGACAGTCACAAGCTGTCCTTCAAGGACCTCCTTGCAAGCCTGGTCTGGTGTAGCTGGCAGTAGGTGGCTGCACTGTAGAGTGCAGTATTGCATGAATTATAAGTCAAGGCAGCTGCATGCAAGCAGCTTGGCTTGGGCTGCTGTAATTTAGGGCTACCTAAGGTATTCTGAGGGCTATTTTGGCCTCTGAAGTAGCAAAGAATCAGGAGAATGCAAAAGTGGCTTAAATCTACCTGAGCCTCCCTCTCCATGGACTGTGCCTCTGAGAACTTTAAAGAGATTTGCTATTGGCTGCATTGTGAGCAGGATCATATCCTGTATGTTCTGGGGCAAGGGTTAGATGATTTAGCTCTCTTCCATGTCCTTTCTCCATGATCCCATGTGTCTGTTGTGCATGATTTCTATAGAGACTGAAATATCCCCAAGATACATCACAGGGCTGCTAATGGTTATCTTACACCTACTTGAGAGGGTCAGCTGTAGAGAGGCTGTTCAGTGAACCAATTTCTGTAGAAATGTTCCAAAGACCGGATTAAATGTAGCTTTTAGATCTCAGGGGCTTAAATTCCTTTTATGAGAGCCAAATTCAGTGCCTTCTCCACAGGTGCACAGGTTCCTCTGGCATTAGAACCAGTGAAGCTTCACTCCACAGTATGGCTGGCAACTTTCTGATCGCTGAAAACCAGACACCCTTGCCCTACCTCTACTCCCAAGGGCCAGCCTCCATCCTTGGCTCTTCCCTGAGGCCCTGCTCCTTCTCCCCTCCCAGGAAACTGGTGTGATTGAGCAAGAAGGTTCATGAGACTTAGAACAACATGAGAGGTTTAAAAGAAGTGTTTGTTCTTTGCCTTTTGGAAAACTTTTTTTCATACTTGATTCCTTTCTACAACAAAATTCTCAACAGAAAAATCATGTAGAAAAAAACCTCTAGCCTTAGGAGCATTGCTTAAATGTCTCACCTGGTCTGCAGATAGGCTTTCCCCAGGCAGCTTCTCAGGAATGTTTTTTTATTTTTAAAAAAGCAAACAGATTGCACACTCAAATGATGCAGACTTAGTGAGCAATTCAGTGTTTTATTGTACAAATACATATTGACATTTACCCAATATGCAAATATTTGCAATTGTGTCTTAATACTTAAGGCTTGTCTATATTAGAAAAGTCTGAAGTCTGTGTAGTTAAATAGTTGACCTCCTAATGCAGGTGCACTTAAACCCATTTAATCCTTGTTTAGCATGTACTGGTAAATTACTAAATTAAACTAAACTGATTTAAGTGAGGGTTAAGCACATCTACAGTAAGTGAGAAGAACCACCACAACTAATATCCAAAACCAAAGTTTAAAAATCCTCCTTTAATTTGGTTAAAAACCCACTCCATCTCTTTTTGTGTGTTATTAGATACCGAAAAGTACAGGAATGTGAGTTTTTTCTTGGATTGAGGGTAAATAAGAAGTTCCACAAACTTAGAAAAGGAAAGTTTCAGCTACACAAACAAGAATGCCTTGCTATAACACAATATCCCAAGATAATGTCAAACAAACCTGGCAGCATGTAATTCTGCTATAAAATGCAGCAACCCATTTGTCAGTCTGCTGTTAGCTATCCAGCCCATTTTCCATAATCCTAATGATCGTGCTTCTGTTTTAGAATTTCTAAATTTGGTACAAATGTTATGGCTTCTGGCATAATGTGCACAGCAAGATTTATTTTGTGGAAATTAAGTCTTTTTAGGTGTCTAAACATTTCTTTGAAAAGCTGGCTAGTGATTTTGGGCTGTTTGAGAAAGTCGTATATTTTAAATCAAATTTATTTTAAAAATTGCCACTAGAATAAACGGCTCAGAATATTGTTTGAATGTAAATGTCTTAATTCACACTCTTGATAACTCACAAAAAAGTAGCTCTCTCTACTTCCCAAAGATGGGGGCGGGGCAGTAACTGTCATTGAGGGGTACTGGGATTGTAGGGGCACTAACTGGAATTGAGGGGGAACACTATGAGGGGGCACTACGATTGTGGAGAGACAGTAAATATCATTGAGGCAGTGTTAGGGGTGTGGAGGAGCAATAACTGGCATTGATGTGGAGTAGGTGGAGAACTAAATGGAATTGATGGGACATGCTGAGGCAGAGAGGGAATACAATGACTTGCAGATTTGAGCATCCCTAGCAGCATGTTACAGTGCATATTATTATTATATTATTATTATTATTATGGATAGCCCAGTGTGAGTCATGCAAGCTAGAATCAGAGGTTCAAATCCTGCTTAGGGATGCTGGTGATTCAACTGTGTGTCAGTTCACTGCCACATCTGTCTGGCTCCTTCACCAGCATGCTTCTGGAGGCTCTCCTGGCCCACATCTCACCTAGTATGCAGCAGTCAGTGAACTCTGACCCCCAAGCTCTTCAGAGATGTTTCTCAGCAATGCACAGCCCCTAACACAGTGCATCCACAGAAGACATTAAGTTTGCTGCTCTGTGAAAGAGTCAGTATGTCACAGCTTATCAGTTTAACTAAGGTAAATATACGCTTCCCTTCAAACACAACACTGAACTGGCTTATCGTGAAAGTAAAACAAGTTTATTAACAAAAGAGCCTGGTTTAAGTGATACCCAGGAAGAGGTAAACACAGAGATGGTTTCAAGCAAATAAAAGTGAAAACACATGTCTAAAACATACTCTAGCAAGATACAGTCTTTGTTCAAAATGGTTTCTGTCACCTCCAATTTCCTTTCCAGCTTTTTACTGATGCACCTTACGTCACTCAGGGGTGTGAAAAAGACACCCCCCGCCCACCGAGCGATGTAAGTTACATCCACCCAAGTGCTGTCCACACCAGTGCTATGTTGGCAAGAGACACTTTCCTGCTAATACAGCTTCTGCCTCTCTCTCTTGGGGGTGGAGTAATTATGCCTATGGGAGAGTTCTCTGACGTCAGCATTTCATATCTTCACCAGCCACACTACAAATGTTACTGCAAAGGTATGTGGAGGGTGTGAATACAGGGGTGCCTATGGTCCATGCACAAATGTAAGACTTTTAATCTATCATTCTCAAAAGCTATACACACATGCAGGTAAGCATTATTGTCCTCCTTTTGCAACCTGAAAGTAAGCATTCAAACCGTATTTTTTTAAAAATCAGTCACTCTCTTTTGTCATATAACAACTTCGTATTAGTAAATATCTTTATAAACTGAAAAATCAAGTTATCTAGGGCCTCATCCAAAGCTCACTGGAGACAGTGGGAGAGACTCCAGTCAGTGGGAATGAATCCTGGATCAGGCCCTTACTTATTTATATTTCATTTTCAGTTATCCATGAGCTGCTGGAGCCTTTTAAGTGATATAAACTATATTGTGTAGAAAAAAATGAGCTAAAATCCATAGACTCATGGGGACATTTTGGAAATTCCTACTTCATTGTGCCATGCAAAATAAACCATCTAGAGCACAGTAATGCTCAAGAAGCGGCTTGAAATGAGGAATGGATAAGGAACCTTAAAATAAGGTTCTCACATGTTCATTTAGGGTTACTTCCTGTCACCAATGCAGGGCATGACTAGTGGGAAACATATGTCATGCACATCTATTAAAAACATTTTTATTGACAATAATATCAATAGTGCCTGTTGGTACTTGGCACCTCTGAAAATTGGACCATATCTGAAAATTCACCTATGAGAAACAAGGCCTTCACAAGTCCTTCCACACCACTTAAATCCTGTATAGGGATTATGCTGGGGGCGTGGCTCTATGGGAGGAAAAACAGACAGCTCTTACCATCAGGCCAGATCTGTGAAGAGAATCCAGCTTTTCTGAGTTCCAGTCCCGTGTGCATCCTCCCTTCCATGAAGGGTCTTCAGGCAGGCTCCACATAATCCACCAGCGAAGGGCACAATGAGGGCATTCAAGGAGTGAGACTTTGAATGAGCATGCGCACCTGCCTTCATGAAGCTTCAGTGATGCAGTAGCTTATGCATCTGTCTTGGAGGAGCTACAGTCATCGTTATAGCTCATGTCCCAGTCCTGGCTTGTGGGGATGGGTTTTGCTTCCCTTTGCATTTTGTACTCCAGCCATGTAAAACATATGGAAATCTTTCTATTGACTTCAGTGGGGTGTTAATTACTGAGCCCCCCAAGCCCTTGGCATGCCAGTAGCTTGCCCAATGTACTGTGTCTCAGAGACAAGCAATGTAAGTGCTTCAGTAAGTTGGCCTTGCTAGCTTTGATGGCCAGTCACATGGCTAAGGGGAAAGTTCTTACTAGGGCTGGCAGGAAAGAGGAAGGTTGCAGAGATCTTAGGTACTGAGGCTTAAGCAGTTACAGCTCCAAGTGAGCAATAACAGGTCCTGTTTGGTTCTATGGAGGCAGTCCCTTTGGGAATTAGGGCTCTTTGAGCCTGGCACCTGGAGGTGCTCTCTTCAGCCCAGTCTCTATTCAAGCAAATGAGCATCTGCCACTGTACAGTCCAGGCTGAGTTAGTGTTTCTCATAGGGCCCCTTTGCACTGGCTCCCCACCCAGCAGTGGCTGATTTCACAAGTCCCACATAGACCTGTATTCAACTGTGATGATCGACAGTTAAAGCACATCCCACATGCAGTCCTGGCTACAGTACTGGGGCTTTTTTCCAGCTCCCTGCAGCTCTGTGGCTCCATCCCCAATCAGAGCCCAGCCACACCCTGGTTCAGGACCTTTCCCTCTCCCTGACCAGGTGAAAGGTAAGTGCAGTGGGGGGAAAGGCTGATGGGAGTTGTAGTCTCCTGCTTTGCAGATCCATCACTTGGAGTTCGATCAGACTCTGAGTCTGCACAATCCGACTCTCTGAAAGTGGAATGAATTACACCCTTATTGAGCAGTAATAGCTACATAACAGCTTTTATAGTACTCCTCCTATTACATATCAAACATATGTTTCAGTTGGGGTGACCAAATAAGTTGCAGTGATTATTTAATGATTTTTGCTTTTTTCCCACTCTGTTTGTAAATGATCCATAAACAGATACCTCAAATTTATTCATTATTCAAATTTATTCAAACAAAAAGGTATTTGAACTGTAGTTCATTTGCTAGCAATTTGTTGCAAATATTCACCACTCAACATCTGAGCTGTCTTGATTGCCCATGTAGGTCACACAGTATGTTTTGGTGCCTTTTCAATGTAAATAGGGATTATCTACACACAAAAATGTGCTCCAGTTTAGTTAAACCTAGTGCAAACCCCTGTGTGGACTTGACAATCTTATTTCCCTTTTAGGGTGTTTATTTCAGTTTAAACTTGTTCCTATTCAAATTCAATTAAACCAAAATAAGTCTGATTTAAACCACAATAAGAATGTCCACACAGTCTTTTTGCAGGTGTAATTAAGTCAGTTTAAAATCATATCTTTCGTCAAACTGGTGCAACTGTGCATGTAGGTAAGCACTTAGATACAGGCTTCTGGTGTAACACTCTGATTTACAAATTCAACATCTGCTTGTGAATTTTCTTCAATAGTTGCTGAAAAAGTGCCCATTAAAGTCAGTAGAAAGGCTCCCATTGACTTCAGCAGGTCTTGGATCAGGCCTATAAAGAAAAATTGTTACAGTAAATTCATATGTTAGAATATTTATAAAAAGTGGAAACAAATGGAGATGAAAAACACAGTAAGCCCAGAATTCAAAGAAAAATTCACAGAATTTTTTTGTAGTAATCACCCAGCTCTATCTATGTAAATAAAATAAATGTATTATTCAATCTGGAGGGCCAGATTCTCAGCAGGCATACAGCAGCTCAGCTCTGCTGATATCTGTGCAGCGTTGCCTGTTTGCATAAGCTGAGGATCTGGCCAAGAACGTTAGTTTGAGTAGTGTAGTTGCTACATGTTATTTGAATATCATTGAGCTACCTAAAATGGTCCTTTGGAGGCTTTGTATTATTTGTAACAAAACCTGCATTCATTACATTTTCATTTTCATTAATTCTCAGTAAACGTGTTTTAATAAGCATCTGTTTTATATCATACAACTGTTTTATTAAATTAATATTTGTCACCTTAATTTAAAGGGCTTTCAAGGATGGAAATGGGAATTTGCCTTCTTTCTTAATTTCTTTGGTCTATAAACATCAACAGCACCATAAATGTATTGGCATTCAGGAATGGGAACTGCTAAAAGCCTTTGAGGACACTATTAACTCATTCACACAAACATATTCCTATCATTATCAGTTTGACAATTAAACGGCTTTTAAAAAAATGTTAATTGCAGGCTTTGCCTTCAGTTTTTCAGCTCTGCATTCATTCTTCCAAACTGCGGGTGTGATTTGTAATCATTAGGAACACTGAAAAGTCAGTGGATCAAATGATCAAAATAAGACCCCCTTTGCTCAATGTAAAAAAATAAAATAAAATCAGTGAGTTAGTGCAAAAAAAAAAAACACCTAAAGAAGGGTATGGGGAATCGGGGGGAAAAAATAAGTCTCCACCATTGGAATGCAAAAACAAGTGCCATTGACTTTTTGTACTGCATAGTCTGACTCATCTGCCCCCTCCCGCAGGCCATTCAGTTAAAAGTTTGTATCTCATAAAACTAGGTTAGTTTAATCAATAATTAACTGGAACTTAGTTAGTTCATTAGGTAAAACCCAGGGTAAGCAGGCATGTGAAAGTCGCTACAGTCTTTGAAAGGAAAAGGAACACGAAAGCAATCCATAACCATCAAAGTACTGGGTAGGGTAAATGGCTCATGTATTACAGCAAGGTGTAAAAAAAAAAAATAAATAAAGTTCCACAACTGTCCTATTAACATACCAGAGTTGATTCGACTCCATTATATTTCATCAAATAGTTTAGAAAGCACCCAGCATAAAACATCATCATAATTGTAATCATATATTTGGCGATTTAACGTCTACACCATAATGTACCATTAGTTACACAAATAACTAATAATTTGCTAATGACAATATTATGTTAAGTCAGTTTAGGGGCAATTAAAGTGAGTGATATTTACATATGCCTAATGAATCACAGTCGATGGCAGATTAAGAGACGCTAATGAATATTCATCCAGACATTCGCAACCAGCTTCACAGTTTATAAACTGAATTATGGTTGATTTGCCCTTTTAAAAATGAATATGTGAGTATCTTCTGCATGGAGAGAATGAACAATTGGGGCTGATTGTAAAAAAAAATTTTTTTTTAAGCAATGTACCGGTCAGGACACAAACCATTTTTATGCACTCTCAGACCCTGGGCTTCTCGGCCTTTTTTATATCACAGATCAACATTGATGAACTATCTTCATTTTCATTCTCACCCATGACATGAATTATAGAAATTGTTTTGTGTCAAATTAAATGCAATAGAAGTTTTATGTAGCCTCACTAAGGAAATAATTACACAGGTAGCCTTGTCTTTCTAAGCTGAGAATATAAACGCTCCATGCCACAGCCAGCAACACTAAACCTCTGAAAACAGCCATTATACACATCACAGTCTGGATTCAACCCCCATTGAAATCAATGAAAAAAAATCCCAATGATTTCAATGGGAGTTGGATAAAGCCCTTGTATGATAAAGTCTGGGTTATGTCATGTCTTGTACAGGTCTCTCACTATTATTATTACTAATAATAAAATGAATCACAATACGGCACACAAAAATAGCACAAGATACTGCCATCACAAAAGCTGTAAAGTAAGCTTTAAAAATTAGAGGGAAAAAATTAAAGGAAAGATTTTTCAACAAATATTTCTGTAATGTTTGATGAGATTTTTATGGGTTCTGTGCCCAAGTTGCTTTTGCAAATGGCCATCTAAGGCACTTAAGCCCTGTAACCTGAGTGGAGCAACACATGAATATCTTTAAATATCTGTGCCTATGTGACTTGTCCAAGGTCACACAAGAAGTCAGTGACAGAACCTAAGGGTGAAATTCTTGCCCCATTGAATTAAAATAAATGATAAGACTCCCATTGGCTTCTACAGGGCCAGTATTTCACCGGATGTCTCTCAATTCCCACTCCTCAGCTCCAACTTGGATAAGTTATCTTAGCATTATGTGGGAAATTTGCCATATGTAGAGGGCCAGCCCAAAGCCTATGTGCTACTCAATATTCAAAATAGGGCAACTTAATTGGTGCATAGGCCTTGGTGTGAGCAGAGATGAATTTCATGCTCTCTGACCTATGCCACCAATCTTTATAGTTTACCCACATAACTAAAGCTTTGTACCCCTGGTACATATTGTTCATGACATTTTCCTGGTGTAAGTATATAGGTAAGTAGTTTCCCTTTTGCCCCATGCTGCAGAGCTGAGAGCTCCACAGTCTACTATCCAATCAAATTCACTGCATGGAGGTGTTCTCATCAAAGCTTAGTTGGAGCAAGAGGAACCATGTAAATGCTAATGTTACTAAGGACAGCAGTCTGAAAACCAAACAAGGAGCCAAGGCATGACTTGAAAAAAATCTCTTTATGTTCTGTGGCAAATTGCTGGCACTATTATAATGGGTCCTGTGCTTTCTCTTCTTGTGGGGGGTTCAGGGAGCCATTTCTTGCCCCTGAACAGGGTATTAACTGCCCCACTAGTATCCTAGAGGAGAGGGAGTGGAGAGGGAGGGACCCGGGCCCGCCCTCTACTCTGGATCCCAGCTCAGGGGCCCTGAGGATAGCGGTAAACCACCTGAATTAGCTATTCCTTCCCCTGGGCTACTTCCCTCTCCTATCCTTCAGTTTGTGGGCTTCCTGCCCTCTCTCTACACAAGTCAGGTGTCTCTTTACCTAGGGTCTGGGTGGTCTTGGTTCCAAACTCTCCTCCAACTGCTCATTGCTCCAAACTCCTATCCTCCTCCCCTGTCTGCCTGAAGCAGGGGGTTTTATTAGGTTCTTAACAAGGCCTTAATTGATTGCAGGTGTTCCAATCAAGCTGCCCCCAGCTTCCCTAGACCACAGGGAGCCATGCTTCAATTAGCTCTGAGCTTACATATCTCCTCTCAAGCACTCTACCGCAGCTCCCTGATCCTCCTCTATCACAGTTCTTACCCCTATTCCCCTCCCCCCACTTTTTAATCCTTGGCTTTTTGCCTAGGCCCTCCAAAGCAGGACTTCCCTTGATGCTGTCTCTGCTAAAGGGAGGTTGGAGATTTCCTTGTCTCTTCGGCCTTATCTTTTTTCCGTTTGAGTTCACAGTCTTTCTAAGCAGAAGATGGGCACACCATTCTGCTGCTCCATTTCAGTGCTGCTACTAATTGACATGTAAGCTTGTAATGATATGAGCATTTGAAATTCCTCATAGTTTAGGGGACTCAACGGAATCTCCCACATGTGTGTTTCAAAGAAATCAAGCACAGCTGTGACTCTGGGACATCCATTTTGTTGTGTCTAGGAGAATTGTGGCATTAATAGTGAACTGTACTAACATGGCAATAGTGACTGATTGGCCCATATGCCTATATTTCACTTATCTCCATTTTAACATATTTCTAAAGCATCTTTTGAAAAGCATGTAAGTAGAAAACACAATCACTATTAAGAACCTACTAGCCCAAATATGCATCCAAGATGAACCAAAGGATCTGGCATAAGAGCGAAGCCATTCAAAAGAGAACAGTTACAAATGAATACCAAGATTCAGATGAAATGGGTGTAGCACATAATGAAAGACAAGAGAACAGGGTAGAGAGCAGAAGAAAAAGTGAAAGATAAACAAGTTGAATAAAGATAACTTGAATTATTCTCTGTAGGCTGCCAGGATGGGTTTTAATGAAGTTCCTTCAACTGAGTTGCACATCTGAAGACACCACCGTTGAGAAAAATGCTGCACCTGATCCATTCACAATTGAACCTGGAAAGTGAGAACAGACCATCTTTGATGACTGTAGCTACTAGACAAGGATATAATGAGATGGCGGTGGAGGGGTCACACAAATATTAGAGGATTAGGGCCCAGTCCAGCAAAGCACTTATGCACATCCTACATTTTTAATGTACTGTTTTATAATAAGATGACCAGGAATTACTGTACTAATTGTGGAGACATTTTGAAAGGCACAAAGGGGAATTAAGCATTCAACTTCCATTGACTTTCAGTGGGATTTGGGCATTTCATGCTCCTTTGAAATTTGAAAATTTCCCTTTCTATTTCAATAAATGAGCTCCCTTCTGCAATACTAGAATTATAACTTCCAGCTCTCTGCACTTTCAAAGCCACTGCTTCTCTATCCTATGAAGTTATTTACTATTTTTTTCCAAGTATATCCACCATCATTCAGAGTTTTCTAGTGCTAAGTGTTCCATAGCATGCAGTCACCAAGAATATATCTTTCCAACTTAATTTTTAGTACCTTGACCACTGCTCCAGGGTTATAAAAGTAACTCTGAAGTTTATTGCCTCCCTGCATGGTAATGATTGTCCTCTCCCAGTTTTATAACTTCAGGGTATCTTTTTGCTTTACTGCACCATGCCTGCTTCCGGGTCAGCCACATAGACATGAACTAAAACTCTCCTATTGCTGATACCAGAAGCATTCCAGTAATTTCCACCCTTTGCATTCAACAATCCAAACTTCTTTCACTCATCATAATGGCTCAGTATCCTCCTCCCACCTAGAACACCAGGATCTCCCATTCCAAAACCTGGCACTCATGAGCTAAAAGAGATTCTCTTTTAGTTTTCAGAAGTAATAGGGCTTCTATCTTCTGCTGGCTACAGCTAACTATCAGTAGGTAAGAATCATACACACACAAACCATGATCACAGTCCTGCAGCTCTTACTCCTGGGAATGGGCTGAACGAACTCACTGCAGGATTGAGTCCCATTCCTTACTTATAACTACTATATTACTAATTATTATTTATTTAGTGATGAGGTTGTTCCCAAGGCATAAAACAATGACAACCACTGTCCTAAACAGTTAGCGATCTGGATATCTTGTTCTTTATTCTTCAAGTTACTTATAAGTCTAAAAAAATCATATTTTATATTATATATAGAGATGGTAAAAAAAAAATGCAAAAAAATTGGTTCTGTTTTTGGCACCATTTTATATGAAATAGACCATTATCCCAACCTGTTCTTACCTGGTGTAACCCTCAGAAATGCAAACAACTATTAGATGTTATCTCCCTCATGAGAATCTTCTCTGCATCTCTATATAGGGTGAAATCTCATAGCTCATGTAGGGCACATTGACTTCAGTAAGATCAAGACATCACCCATAAATCTTGAACTTCTTGGTGCCTTTCTATTCTTTGCCTGATTTCTGTTTTTCTCATTCTTTATTTCCCATTGCTCGAATCAAAAAGCCAGTTCTGAGGATCTCTTCTTAAAATAAAACTGCCATACCTAATGATAGCACCTTTAGACCCTGATCCTGGAAAGGATGTCATGTGACTAAACTGCTGTCCCTGCACAGAGCTCACTGCAGGATTAGGGCCCATGTTGAGTACTCAGTACATTAACTCAATAGAGGAAACTTTCATTTTCAAAGCAGTTTTTAGAAATACCTGCCACTGTTTCACTAGCTCCAGGACTGTGCATTGTTCTGGTATGAGTGCTGCCTTTTACTGCTAGACCAGAGTGGACTCTCCAACCTGATACTGCATAGATTAAAGGTGGGGGTTTTCAAAGCACACAATGTTGGCCTAGTCTGCTCCCATTGAAGTCAATGGAAAAACTTCCAAAAGCTGAATACTTTCGAAAATCCAAGCCTTAGACAATGGGAGATATGCTTTTTTTTTTCCTCAGTCAGTTCCACATTGACTTCCAAAGGATCAGTCTTTCCAAGTTGTTCGGCCTCCCAGTTTTAGACATATATTTGGATGCGGCTCAATACAACTCACCTTACAACAACTTGGAATGTCTCCTGCAGTTAAATTATTCTTTTGAAATTATATTTACTATAAGATGGTAAGAGATGTTTAGGCCTCAGTCCTACAAACACTTACACCTACACCTAAGGTTGAGCATGTGAATAGCCCCATTGACTTCAATGAGAGAACTCATGTGATTAAAGTTGGGCATGTGCACTCATGTTTGCTGGACCCAGGCTGGAATGATACTACATATATAGGTGTTCAATATTAAAGTGTCCAGCTGCAGGATAGGAACTTCCTGCTGCATTGGTAATGCTAGTAAAACAAATGATCTGGCAAGAGGAGAAAAAGCCCCAGTCCTCTATACACAGACCCTACAACACCTTTCAGCCCAGTTGGGTTTTCGCCTACTGTAATTGAAACAATCCAGTGTCACGACTGTGAGTGCCTACCTTGGGGCAGACTGTCAGAGAACAGGGCAGATGCCCCAAGCTGGTGGTATGATCTATTATTAGATGTCACCAACCCAGTGACATATGTGAACTTCTGGATAATTATGCCAGTCTTACAATGGAGTCACAGACAGTCCCCTTAGACTCTCTAGTCTATCCTGCCATCCAAATAAATTGGACTTTGTGATAAAAGGTCATTTAAGCAACCAAAAACAAAATTCCATCACATCAGGTTGCTCCCAGTCCGAGATGACCAGTCATTTACCCCAAATCAATTGGTACTCTAGATCTTACACCAAAAACAATGCTGGTAGCCAATTCTGTAGGAAACTAACCAAAGAGTTATGAGCGAAGAAAAACAAGTGAGAGGTATTGAGAGATCAAAGTAGGAAAAATATATGCATAGGTGACTCTTCTAGCAGAAAACGAGCTGACAGAGTCACTACCCACATTGGTTTTTCCTTTGATGATGGAAAGTGAGGAATGCAATCTTTGACCTCCAGTCATCACACACAATGACCACTTACTTTGACGTTAATTATTTTCTGTTAAAGTTCTTCATTTGCATTCCATAAGACTGCTTTTTCATTTGATGGGTTATTTAGTTATAGGGGTGTACACAATGTAAATGTTTGCTATTACATTATAACAGGATGTAGATAAGTGAAAACAATGCAAGAAACATCCCATTAGTTTTCATGACATTTAAACATCAACTACATTCATACATTTAACAATCACTTTGCTCTATACCTATACACGAGTGAATTGGCCTGGGGCTCTGGCATAAGTTGTCACCTGGTCTGCCAGCATCACACCTAACAGCATGGTTAGTGTCAGAGTGTTTAGGAACAGGTTCATGTCAACAGGTAGAATTCCCGATTCCTCCATGTTTGGTGTACCAGATAAGATAACTGGTAGACATTTAATGAATCTCTGTCTAATCTGTGTGGAACAATCTTTCAGCTAATTTAACTTGTTTCTATCCATCTAGCAGCAGCAGTATTTAAATCTCTTGTTTGCACTTTACTAGCTGCAGATTGTAAATGTTTTATGAACCGCTGAGCTTGCAGCATTACTATTTTATTAGGAAGTTGAATATCTTGTGTTCATTGCTGTCCTACAAGCAAATTTTGTATAAAAAAATTACCTTCATACTTCTTATGAATGACAGTTTGGTAGCCAGATGGATGGGATGCTGTTTGTTTCAGGTCATTTTGGGTTTGGAATTTGGAAATAGCCCCACGGCTTTGTTAATGCTATCACACCCCATTGCTCACTTAAAATAAATAACATGACATTTCCTTTTGACAACACAGAAACATTCAGTTCAGTTTGGTTTCTGGGGGGAAAGGCTGGGAAGCGGGTTATTTTATCATCAGAGACGTGTGCTAATCACAAGTAAATGATTTGTGAGGAAATGAAGGAAAAGACATCACGATAATTAGGGTATATGAGTTGGAGTACTTCTTGCACCATAAAATGTCAGCTCAGCAGTGCTTAGCTGACCTACTAAGGTGATCCAGAGCTTCAATCATTCCTGGCGACTCAGTTATTCACAAATCATATCCAAACTTGATAGCTCTTTGTAATGCAGGCAAGTCCTTAAATGATGAAAACTGAGGGAATTTGTCAGCAGTTTCCATGGAAGCTCTATCTTTCAGGAAGATGTGGCACTCAGAGAGGAGGAAATACAAGCAAAGCCTTTCTCCCAATTTTATATGCCAGTCACAACTGTCATTTAACAGTAGCTCCCATGGACAAATGGTCAGTGCTCTGGCAGGTCCTCAGGTGTTTCAGCATATGTACTACAAATTCCAGTAGAAGGCGCTGATCTGAAGCAGGAGTATCTGGATTCATTGAACAATCTGGAAGCCTGAGCAGAGCACTGAGGAGTATTTTCAGTGAAGTATCCCTAATTAACAAGCTCAAGTAGAGGTAAGGCAAGTTAAAAATCATGAGTAAGAATATATTGAGGTAAGACAGTGACAGGGACTTTTCACTTCCTTAAGGGTTCATAAATTTACAGTGGCCCTGTCTTCACTGACATTTAGAGGGCCTTCTTTAAGCAGCAGTGAAAATTTAAGGCGATAGAAGCAAAACATTTTAATTTGGTCTGGGAGGGTATACAAATGATGAATTGATTACCAGACTGCCAAGGCCATTTTACACTGGAGTCCTTTTTATTGAGTTTCAAACCAAGTTGCTTGTACATACTAGCTATATGGAAGATGCCTGCTGTGAGTCTCCAGCTAGGACTTGTGTAGGTGACCAAGGTATGTGCAGATGGAGTGGAAAATACCTGCAATCACATAGCAAAAAACAAGTCTGAGGTAAGTATCTTTGGAGGCAGATCTCCCACAGAGACTGCCCGTTCCGGTTTGATGCCCAGAAAATCTGCTTACCTTATGCTAGGGATTGAGAAACAGACTTTCAGCTACTTGGGGAAATTAAGATAACTGGCTTCTGATGTTCTAAATCATTTTACCGTGACACATTTCATTTATCACACACTGTCTCACAGGCCCTGATGGTTCAAGTAAACCAAAGAGTTATTAGCAAACAACATGGTATAAATTAGTAGAAAGGTGCTTTGTACTGGTATAACCCCTCCAGGATGGGATGTGGAATAAGCTCTATTGCTGTAGGGCACTGTCGCATGATATGCAGACTCCGTCCTCCTTTGGAGCGGGGCAGGTCTGTAATACCACTGTGGTTACAATCTACCAGACTGTCCTTAGGCTGAAAGTGGCACGGCCCAGAGCTGGAGTCAGTATGGCAGCTCTTGAGGCAGGGCAGTGTGGCCTAATGGTCAAAGTCAATACTGCAGCTCTTGCGTTCAGGGTAGCATGGTCTAGCAGCCAGAGTGAATTGGAATGGCCCTTGGGCACAACGCAGTGCGACTGAGCAGCTAGTATCCAAGAGGCTGCCACAAAAGGGAAGGAGGTGACGGCCCGGGTAGGAGAGCCCAGACGCCCCCCAACTCCACCCCTGGAGCCCTAACAGTGGCAGAGTGGTCCGCCACTGGGTCAGCAGCGAATCCTACCGAAACACGCTGACCCCCCCATGGGTGGGAGATACCATTCACTCACCCTCCCTGGGTCACTTCCTACCGCTCTTCCTGAAGCTGTAGTTCATGAGACATCAGGGTCTCCAGGCTCCTCCATGCAGGGGTAATTCCCTGCGGCTTCATTGGCCACAGATCTCCAGGCCTAATCTCAGAATCTCCAGCTCCTGCAGGCAAGGCCTGTGCCAGCTCTTCAACTCGAGCCACTTCCATAGGTCCTTCTCTCCGACAGTCAGCCTAGATTCAGAATGACCTGGGCTGCTCCCTTATATACTAAGGCAGTGGTTGGAGCATGCCACGAAGGGGGTGGGACTTCTGCCATCCATATTGTGGGGTTAGCCCTTTCTTGCCCAGGTGGGGTATGCATACTCCATCACAGGCACCATTATACTGATACAACTGCACCTTCAATTGTACTGGTAGAACTCTATTGGTAAAAAATCACACCCCTAATCAACATAGCCCAGGCATAAGCCAAGAGTTTTAGTCCTGGTCCATGCTTTCTAAGCAGTTCTCCCTTCCCATATTCGTAAATCTCAACATGTGGCCACTTGAGGGTTAGGCCTGGGGAGGGAGGGCTTTGTTTTATAACTGTTCCAGGCACTCTGATGATCTGTTCATCCTTTGCTCTCTGAACCAAATTAAAATGTTTCCATTCCCCTAAATTCTCTTCGGGGGGTATCAATGTGTGGGGGTGGTGCAGAGGAGAGTACTGAGGGGTGGGAGAGAATATGTGTGACCCCAGATCCACCCAATATTTCTAGCACCACTGAAAATGTATACTTGCTGCTGTGGCATCATAGCCAGGTGGTTGATTGAAAGCCCCCAGTGCAGCTAGTCATGGAAGCAGCTCCTGTGTAAAGGGCTCTATGCTTTAATCTGCCAGCTCAAGCTTCTTTCCTGAGGCTCTCAGCTCAACCATCAAAGTATATAGGAACCATCCCCATGGGCTCCCCAGGGGATGTCCCTTCCCCTTAACCAGCATGTAGTTTTTCGGTGAATGAGGTAACAGAAGGAGGGCACAAGGAAGACGTAAAGGAGCAATATGGTGGGTGATACAAGGTGGATGAAGTAATATCTTTTATTAGACCAACTTCTGTTGCTGAGAGAGACAAGTTTTCGAGCTACATAGAGCTCTCCTTCACGTTTTAGGAAGCTTGTATGTCTCACTGACAGCAGTTGGTCCAGTAGAAGATATGCCACACACTTTCTCTCTGTAATATCTTGGGATAGAAATACAACCACATTGCATACAAAATCAAACAAACAGAGAGAGAGGATAGAAGTAAAGAACCATGTTGCCAACTGTGCTAGGACACGGAGCAAGGGGACATGTTAATCCTTTATAATGGGAGGCTCCAGCAAAAGGCTTGAAACTGGTGCTACACTAGGCTGAATTTGCTAAGACTTTGATTTTTCTGTCCTGTGCTGCCCTCTTTCGGTCACTGCCAGCTTCAACAGCACCAATCAGTGCTACAAATGGGAATCCTCCCTCCTGCTTACAAACTTTTGGCTGGGCTTTCAGCAAAGTGGACACCTGGCCATGATTTGACCTTACAAATAAACACTGTTTGGGTGTTACTTGCCATTCAAATATGTGTTACTTAGCGGGGGGAGGGGAGAGAGGGGTGCGGTCAAGGGAAGAGGAGCAAGGGGGGTATGTGCTAAGCTCCGGCCCTCTCTTGTAGATAGTTGCCTAAGTCCAGGCTGCAGCCAGGCATCTATCTCTGCTTAGTGATCCATGAACAGGAACCAGCCACCTGTAGTCAGGTGGCTTAGTGCCTAAGGTGTTTCTTGCAGGATTGAGTTAGGTGCCTCGCCCCCGCCCTGCCCTCCGCACAAAATGGCCAGAGGAGGTGATGGTGCCCACCTTATAATTTTTAGCCCACTCACCTGGGTAATTGTGGGTTCAATTACTTTCTTTCTGTCTGCAGGGGAATAAAGGATGGGACTGGGGTTTCCCCTCTTTCCAAGAGAGTGCTCTAACCACTGAACTATGGGATATTCTGATGTGGGACTTCCTTAGTCTCTCTAGTTGAAGTGTCCTAACCCCTGGACTACAGAGTTATTCTCACACACACATAGTCTCTCTCTCTCTCTGGCCCAGTGGCTGTTTCCCTGTGGATAAATAGTTATTGGTCCAAAGAAAGAGTTTTGTGGGTTGCGGTGGAACCAAAACTGGGACTTAGGAATCTAAATATGGGTTTAGGCACCTATGTCCCTTTGTGAATTTGGGCCAGTATTCCTGTTCCTAGCTAACTTTTGGATAATTTGTATTGTCCTGGTTGGTCTGAGGATAAATAGACCCGAGGCACACATCAGTGTCACAATGTAGCAGTCTGAGCACTTAAATCCTTGGAAGATAAGGTTTCGATTCGTGTGGAGTTTTACCCTATGTTTACATACTTTCATACAATTCTGTTTACAGTGATAGAAAGGTAGAGTACCTGCTCCACAAAATGCATAGCATGCACTGGAGTAGGAATACAAATTGCATTCCAACTGTTTGTATGGTCTGATTCAGCAATATGGAAACTCTACAAGGATTTTAAATTGAGTAAGAAGGACTACCTGCAGTTGGAGGAAATTTGGGGTTTTACACTGGATATATTGTTTACATGATGTGGGGCAAGTCATCATTAACATTCCATACAATGTCAGTAGATCTGTTCCAATCACAGTCCTTTCTAGAGAACGCAAACACAACCGAATTTCACATAGTGCATGGCTCACTAGGACTGAGGTAGAAATGACAGGCTATCACGTGGCACACTTCCAGAGAAATTCAGAGACTCACCGGCTGAGCCTGCAAGCCAGAGGAGACACCAGAAGAACGGAAAGTGTAGCCAGTCATACAAGGCCTAGAAACACTTAAATGTAAAAGTGGGAGAGTTTGGGGAGGAGCACCATGAAATGAATGAGCCAGCAGGGTCAGGCAATTCATCCTTAGATATCACTATAACATAGAATCAATTAACAGTTAGCTCTTACCAGTTTTACTGGAAATCTGTAACTAAATGGGTGTATGAATATTCCTTAACATTCGTTGTGTGAATATACGTGTGCACTGATATACTTTTATGCTCATAGCACATTTTAAATGATATGCTCAAAAGTTGATGAATGACCCCTTCATATTAAGCTGTGTGTTTCTGATGTATTTTCAGTATGGTCAGTCCTCATATGATTTTCTTCCTTTAGAGAGAACAGGTGGGTGGAGTATATCTTTTATTGGACCAACTACTGATGGTGAGAGAGACAAGCATTTGAGTTTACACAGAGCTCTTCTTCAGGTCTGGGAAGTACACATAATGTCTCAGCTAAATACGAGGGGGAACAGATTGTTTAGCATAAGTCATTAGCCCATATTTCAAAGGACTATTTAAGGTGAAGCGGCCTGCTAACATCCCTTTAGTCAAGCTGGAAGGGAGGGTTTACATGGGTTACAGATGGTCATAATAAGCCATGAACCCAGTGTCTCTATTCAGCCCATGATTTTTAGTAGCTAGCAAAGTTATAAGTTTAAGCTCCCAGGTTCCTAATGCTGTGCAGGTGTCCCTTGAGGATGTCCCTAAGAGGTCCAATTGATCTCTTTCACCCACAGGTAATAGGGTGTTTTTGTCTTATATAATTTTTCTGTGTAAATTCATTTGAGAGCATCGTGATTGTCTGGTTTCACCCACATAGTTGTTACATTTAGAGCACTGGATGAGGTACACCACATGTTGTGATAGGCATGTGTAGGACTTGTGGATTTTGAAAGTTGTGTTGTGGGAGGTGTTGGCCTAGAGAGTACACTTGTAAAGTTTGTGGATGATACTGAGTTGGGAAGGGTTGCCTCTGCTTTGGAGGATAGGATCAAAATTCAAAATGATCTGGACAAACTGGAGAAATGGTCTGAAGTAAATAGGATGAAATTCAATACGGACAAATGCAAAGTACTCCACTTAGGAAGGAACAATCAGTTACAAACATACAAAATGGGAAATGACTGCCTAGGAAGGAGTACCACGGAAAGGAATCTGGGAATCAGAGTGGATCACAAGGTAAATGTGAATCAACAATGTAATGCTGCTGCTGCAAAAAAAACAAACATCATTCTGGGATGCCTTAGTAGGTGTATTATAAACAAGACACAAGAAGTAATTCTTCCACTCTACTCCATGCTGATAAGGCCTCAACTGGAGTATTGTGGCCAGTTCTGGATGCCTCATTTCAGGAAAGATGTGGACAAATTGAAGAAAATCCTCTGGAGGAGGCGGTCGGGGAAAAGGAGCAGGGGGCTTAGGTAGGGGGTGGGGTCTTGGGGGGTGGTTAGGGGCAGGGGGTCTCTGGAGGGGGTAGTCAGGGGACAAGGAGCTGCGGGGGGGGGGGGCTTAGATAGAGGGTGGGGTTCCGGGGGGTGATTGGTTAGAGTGGGGGGTGTCTTGGGCGGGGGCAGTCAGGGGACAAAGAGCAGGGGGGCTTAGATGGGAGTGGGGTCCTGGGAGGGCAGTTAGAGTGGGGGGTCTCCAGAGGGGACAATCAGGGGACAAGGAGCGGGTGGAGGGGGTTGGATAGGTTGGGGCTCTGAGGGGGTGGAAAGTGGGTGGGGGTCGGATGGGGGCAGGGCCAGGCTGTTTGAGGAGATGCAGCCTTCCCTGGGAGCACACCCAAATGAAATGTGCTGTTCACGCCTGTGCAAGTACATAAAAGGTTGTTACAAGGAGGAGAGAGAAAAATTGTTTTTCTTAACCTCTGATGACAGGACAAGAAGCAATGGCCTTAAATTGCAGCAAGGGTGATTTAAGTTGGACATTAGAAAAAAATTCCTAACTGTCAGGATGGTTAAGCAATGGAATAAATTGCCTAGGGAGGTGGTGGCCTCTTCATTATTGAGGATTTTTAAGAGCAGGTTGGACAAACACCTGTCAGGGATGGTCTAGATAATACTTAGTCCTGCCCTGAGTGCAGGGGACTGGACTAGATGACCTCTCAAGGTCCCTTCCAGTCCTGTGATTCTATGATTATCATAGCAATGAGGCTGTCTACAAGTTTTGATTCTGTAGTTCTGATAGAGTCTGGTGCTCCTGTGAGTTGGTTGTCCTGGTCTGTGGGGAGATTGCTTTTGATGAGCTTGGAGAGGTTCCAGGACTGTTTGAAGGCCAGAAGAGGGGTTCAGGGAAGGTTTCTTTCAGAATGTTGTCCTCCCCAGTATGGGTTGTAGTTGTTTGATGATAACCCATATGGGTTTGAGTATGGGGTGGTAGATGACAACTAGGGGTGTACGGTTGGAGAGGATTTTATTTCTGTATTGAAGCAGATTTCCTTTTGGTATTTGGATGGCCCATTCCATGATGCAATCCACTCTTCTGGCGGAGTGTGCTTGTTTGATGAAGGTGGTTTTAAATGTGTTAAAGTGTGTACCCCAGATACCTCAGAGCATGTTCTGTGGTGTCTGAGTGCCTGGCTGTAGATAACAGATTTCTTGGTGAGCTTGGGGTGGTTAATGGATCTGTGCAGGTGGGTGTGGTGACCCATGGGTTTCTTGTATATAGTTGTGTGTAGGGTTCTGATGTTGAAGCTCATCATGGTGTCCAGAAGTTGATGCTAGTGTGAGAGTGCTATAGAGAGAGTTTAATGGATGGTTGGTTGTTGCAGTTGTGATGAAAATCTATAAGGAAGTTAAGGTTGGCTGTTCAGGATATAAAAATGTCATTGATGTATCTCAGGTTTATCATTGGTTTTGTGGTGCATTTGTCCAGACATTCTTCCTCAGGGTGGCTGATTGGGTAACCATTTTAATATCCACGGCTGCTCTCGTGCACAAAGTTTTTGCTGTTGAATGTAAAATTGTTATGGTTGAGAATGAAATGGATGAGTTTGGGGTGACTATCTGAATGTGGTCCATGGTCTTGTAAATATTTGATGCTATCATTTGAGGGATGTTGGTGTACAGGGGAGGTAACAACAAAGATTGCTTAAAAATTGCAGTACTCTTTAACTAACACAAGGTGGCAGCACTTCTCGGTTTCTCCAGGATAGTGGTCTCCAACTTTTTAAGCCCAAGATCACTTTTTGAATTAGAGGGCAACCCAGGATCTACCCCTCCCCTTCCCCGAGGCCCCTCACTTTCCCCCAAACCCTGCCCCACTCACTCCATCTCACCC
>ML677333.1:74095875-74210885 GCA_007922305.1 Dermatemys mawii
GGGGAAACAAGGTGCAGGCTCTGGGAGGGATGTCAGGGCTGGGGCAGAATGTTCGGGTGCAGAAGGTGGTGGGGAGCTGATTCTGGGATGGGGTTCAGGGCTGGAGCTTGGGGTGCAGGAGGGAGTTCAGGGTGCTGACTCTGGGAGGGAGCTCAGGACTGGGGTGCAGTCTCCCGCCAGGTAGCATTTACCTCCAGTTGCTCCCAGCTGGTGCTGTAGCATGGCTGCTGCTAAGGCAGGCTGCCTGCCCCAGCCCCATGCCACTCTCGGAAGGGGCCAAAATGCTGCTGCAGACCTTGGTGGGAGGGCAAATGGGTGGGTGGCACGTGACTCCGTGCACTGCCCCTCTTTTCAAGCACCACCCCCACAACTCCCATTGGCTGGGAATGGAGAGCTGTGGCCAATGGGAGCTGCGGAGGGAGGGGGCAGGGCGGGGCGGGGGTGTGTGTGTGTGTAACACTGACAAACCACGGTTGTTAACAGCCAGGATCGAATCAGGGATCTCTGGAGCTTAGTACATGAGCCTATACCACATGAGCTAAAAGCCAACTGGCTGTAGAGCAGACTCATTTTATCTCTCTCTAAGATAAAGTGGTCTCGGTACTACTAGATGGGGCAGAACACTACACCCAGGAGATGTGTGTGGGTTACACTTGCAGGCAGGAATAGCACATGGAGGGAGCTCCCTCCCCTCCTGCCCTGGGGACATGCTGGCCACTTCCAGGAGTGACATGAGGCCAGGGCAGGCAGGGAACCTGTCATAGCGGCAGCCCTGCCAGAGATCATGACGAACAAGTTTGTGACCACTGCTCTAGCACAACGGAACCAGATGTTGAAAAATCTCTTGTGAAAAAAACAATGGTCCAATAAAAAATGTGTATGTGTAACAAATAAAATGTTCCATATTATTAGAATGTAAAACAAATACCACGGTAGCTCTCTCTTCTTTATGATGTCTTCTGCATGATCAAGAAAGAGTAATATGTGAGTTACTACTCTACTTTGATTGCTAAGAACAGTCACATGCTCAAAATTGTTCCAGTAATTTTAGTCATGTGATTTTTAAAACACCTGTTCAGAAGATCATTTTTGTTAGGCTGCTTATGAGGTACCATTCAAAAATGTGTTGGGGAGGAGAATAAAGCAAAATTCTGGAAGCTAAGTTACAAGACATTATCTTTTTTATCACAGTGTTAGGGAGCATAGGTATACACAACTTGTCATAATGGATCAAAATCCCTTCCCCATAGCGGGTGCAGAACTGACTGTCTTTCCAGAGTTAATATATGTGGATATTTTTCCATGACGAATATACGTGCTTTACTATGAGCCCTCCCATCATTTACATGAACTGCTCTTATGTACAGGACATTAAATTGTGCATTCGCACTAGGACAGAGTCCCATATCCTTGCTCACGTTGGTTAGTAACTTCAGGCTAGACCCACAAAGATACTTATGTGTCCAAATGTGTCTTTAGGCACCTAAGTCCACCATTTATGTGTCATTGGCAGTCTCAAAATCACCATTCAATTGCTGCCTAACTCCATAGGTATCTAAGTTTCCGTCAATGTACATACACAAAACTGTCTGTGATTTCACTCGAGAGCTAACTAGCTGCTCTGAGTCCTTGCTAAAGCTGAAGCCCTGGTGGCACTGAAGCCCGAGTCTCAGACTAGGGCTATGTCTACACTACCATGGTAAGTCGACCTACAGTATGCAACTCCAGCTACATGAATAACATAGCTGGAGTCAACATATCTTAAATCAAGATACCGCGGTGTCTACACCGGGGGGATCTTCTCCCATCAACTTACCCTACTCTTCTCATCGGGGGGGTAGAGTACTGATTGGAGAGCGATCTGCTGTCGATTTGACGGGTCTTCACTAGACCCACTAAATTGACTTCTAGTGAATTGATCTCAGATGGTCGATCCTGGCTATAATGTAGACCTTCCCCTAGGTTTTCCCCAACTAGCTTGTCAGTAGGGTCCAATCCTAATAGGTGAACTCTGAACAAAATCACTGTTGGAGATGAATGTGAAGTTAGATAAAAGGTTCCTGTTTTCAGATCCAATTCAGCAAAGTATCTAAGAACATGTTTTAGTCCTACATGTTAAGTGCCCCATTCAGCAAGGTACTTAAGCATGCTTAACTTTAAGCCTATGAGTATCTAAGCATTTAAGTGGGTTTAAGTGCTCTGCTGATTTAAGAAGTGGATTTAAGAACATACTTAAAGTTAAGCACATCTGTCCGTGCTGATTTGCGGGCTTAGTCTAATCACTAATCACAAGGGGCCAAATTCACCTCTGGTGCAACTCAACTGATGTCAATAGAATTACATCAGGTATAAGTTTCAGGAGATGGTGAGTATACAGTTTGTGAGAACAGATTGGCCATGTATTAAAAATTGCCACCTGCACAGTACTGGAAAGAAGGTTAGAATTAGGAATATAAATAGTTATGCCTAGAGCTGGATAGGGAATGATTTTCCCATCCCACAAAATTTGTGAGAGTTCAAAAAATTTTCCATCCCAAATCAGGATGGAAAAATCAAAATTTTGAATTTTTTCATGAACTGAAAATCTGAAAAAAGAAATTGTTCAGGTCAAGTGAAACAAATTGTTTGAATAACTTTGAAATGTTTCATTTAAATTTTGACCATTTTTAAATTTTAAAAATTCTTTTTATTAGCTTAAATTTCAAGGAAAACATCATTTTGAATCAGAAAATTGGAATTTTTTGTTTAGAAAAAACAAAATATTTTGACAATTTAAAAAATTTTCCTTTGCAATTTTTTGAGTAAAAAAACCTGTAGAATGCCACCTTTTCCTGCCAACAGTTCAATTTCAACAAATCAGCAGTTAATTTAATTTAAGCACTGTAAACACTGGAGTGCTTTGACTACAAAAACATTTCAAATCATAAATCAAAAGGATGAGTTCAGCTGGCTGTGATTCATCGGGTCACATTACATATTTTCTGAAGTTATTTGGACACCTCCCAAGTATTTGTGGGATTTTTTTTTTAATGCATTGTAGAACTGGTATTCATGAATGTGAAAATTCATACTGGAAGGGCATCATTCACTATTTGTTCTTTTCCTATTTAAAATTTTTCAGTCATCTAATCAGGGTAGCAGAAACAACACCGTGTGTTGTAACAACTAACCATGCAACAGGAATAAAGAACAGTCAATGGTTAAAGAGAGAAGTTTTCAAATAACGGATAGGTGGGATATTATTTGTCTAAACCATTTGGAAAATACTTGCAAATAATGGATTCATTCAAAGAAAACTGTGACTGGTGTATGAGCCATTTTCCTGATCACAACAAGGAGTACAATTATAGCTATTTAATGAATGATGTAACCTGCTGTTGTGGCTACACTGCCTCCCCTATAAACTCAATAGATTTCTCTGCTGACAATTCTGAAATGGCCACATAATCCTCTTTTTCAGTTTTTCTTGTCAGAGATCTAGGCAGTTTGATCTACGTCTTCTTTGTTAAATTAGTTTTCTTAACTTCTTCTGCAAATATCTGCATGATGGAGGGTTTTTTATTTTTTGTTTCGTGTATGCTTAAGGTGTGGATTTCCTTAGCAACAATGTTGTTTGGTCTCCCTTTTGCTTCACTTGCTTACACAGCATTTCAGTGTATTTTAGGACACTTATTATTAACTTTATGATTAGCTTTACATTAAACACATTTTGATACACTTTCACAATTATGGCTGGGTGGCAAGTCCTCTGATATTTATAATATCTGATGCATGGTTTGGCAGAAACAGAAGGCAACTCATAAGACTTTCTGGCAAGTTTTATACACATTAAAATGCATAGCCAGCACTAGTATTGACTGAATTAGTATCTTTGTTTGGGCACATACCACTTCAGCCCACACAATTTTAAGCTCCGTTTAATTTGCTCTTCAGTCAACTCTCTAGTGACCACAAAATTCATCTCGGCTTTTAATTTTTATAAGATCAATATTTAAGTTTTGCTCTAAACCATTCTCCTTCATTGCAGAATCCCACCAGATATTTTACTTTTATTAAGCAATGTGTAAAGCTATCTCATTTTAGAAACAGATTCAAGGGGCATAGGAAGGCAGAGGTGATACTGTACAATGTTTAATGACTTAGGAACGATATTTCTCACAGCAACTGAGCAACTGATACTGTTTTGGTTGATATATCTTCCAAGCCTTTCATTAACTAACTTCTTGATTTTGCTATCAAGTTGCACCTGCAGTATTACTGAACATAGTGTGTGGTCTGCCTTGGGAGTTGTGGGTATGCGATGGGCGGAGGACATGGCAGATTGGATGCTTTGTGTGCACATATCAACGGATAGAAGAGGATAGCTAGCAGGAAACTGAGAGCCTGATTCTCCACTGTCTTGCACTTTGTGTAGTTGTTTACATTCCGCACTTGATTTGTAATGAAAGAGGTGCCATTAGGTTCTGGGGCTCAAGCAATTTTTTTTACTTTCATACCTCGTGCAGCAAGCCCAGAGATGCCAGGGCTATGAACTGCCAAGCCTAGAAGTGATAGAGCTCAGCCCTGGCAAACCGTGGCACAAATTAAGCACTGTTTACCCTGTGCAATGAACATGTTACTAACTCAGAATGTGCAAGGGGGTGGAAAATCAAGCCCTGAGACTTTATTTCCTGGCTTCAGTTGCATGACAGGGGGCAGGATGAACACATTTTTCCTGGGTTGCCCATTGGTGCATTGCCTCCTGTTCCCAGCATCCACACATGCACAGAGGAAGAGTAGGAAAATCGCAGCATTTACCACTGAAATGCAGTTGTCCCTAGAGTGAGATGTGAGAGCACTTTAACAATGTTACAGAACAGTATCCTCTTATTTTTGGAATGGAAAATCAACAAAACCATTTTCTTTCTGCTGATAACATAGAGGAAAAAGACGTGGAATGATCAGACGTCATCTTTGTCAGCCTTCCAAGAAAGAACACTTCTTCAGAAAGGCTTCTTTAAGGGTTTCCCTGCATTGTCCCAGTCAAGAAAAATCCCCTGCACATTGTGTACAACACAGCACAACTGTTAGGAAAGCTGGATAATTCTGGGCTTCCCAAGGGGCATGGTGATAAGACTGGCTTCTAAGGAAGATTTCCAGGCCACTTCAGCTTTCCAACATGCCTTTGTGGATGGTCTGTGGCTGAAAATTAAGCAAACAAACATCATTCTATTTCATGAATGACTCTAAAGTGTTACCTTTTGTTAATGAGTAACAGGGAAGACTGTCTTCCCTGACTGTTATCAAAAGTTCTATACTGAAAATGAAAGTAAGTGAGATATCTCACCAAATATTCTCAGAACAGTCCAGCGATGAAGTCAGAACGCTGATTATTATTAAAACCCCCGCAGGTTTACCTTGCTGCTGCCTCGGAATTTCAGCTAGAACTTCAGCTGTACCTCTTTGCATCATCCTCTGCATGAAAAGTACCATATTCCTGGCAGCACTCAGGAAATACAGCGGTTGGGTTTGGGTAGGAGAATCAGCTAGTAATTTGTTCAGTTCAGAACTTAACCAGCTAGCATCAGGTCAAATTCAGCCCTGATGTATAGTTTAACTGTTGAGTTACTGTTTGCCACAGGGCTGATTTTGGATCATTGTGTCTTGCTCTCCCACTGTTGCACAGAATAGCTGTCATCACATTTGGAGCCTGCTGCAGTTACACTGACCTAAAGGTAGAGTAGTGAAGTGGTGACCCCTACATTTTACCTATAGATGGGATAAAGTCAGCACCTTGATTCCAAATGCCTTTGAATGTCAAGGGAGAGAACATTAGAATCAAATTCCTAGCTCTGAACGTATCCCTATGGTGATTCTAGGCCAGATCCAAAACTGGAGAGAGCCAATGTTCTGGTTCCACTCTGGATGTAGTGAAGATCTGATGAGAACAATCAGTCCCAGCTGGATATCTCATGAGAATAGCTGATTGTTCCCAGATGTGGAAGTCTCACACAAAGTCATGCAAGAACAGCTTTTTGAGAAATCAGCACTGAACTCAAAACTGGTTCTGATTCAGACTCAAACCCAAACCCTGAATCCTAGTCTGTATCCCCATTTGGTTTAATCATGATTCATTGTCTTATTTCTGATTTCACCATTTGATTCAGTGGAGAAGTGAGAGCAAACTGAGAGATGATCATAGCAGTTGTATTAGGAAGGGACTGGAAGTATTTGATATGGGCGGGGTCGGGGGGTGGGGAGGAAGTCAGCACAGCCAGAGAATAGTCAGATGGGACATTCTGAGAGCCTAGATTAAAGTTGTACCTTTATGGACAGAGATCTTAGAATGTTGTTGTTGCAGTGTCTGCATGTGTATTTTTGTGGGTGCATGTGCTGAAATCATATAGTACCTTTCTGGTTCAATATAGTTCATTTTGCCAGCACACTCAAATTCTTCTGGAAGATTAGAATACCAAGGCTATGCAGACTAAATAGTTCTAATCACTGTTGCTATTCAGTTGTCCTATAAGCACATTGGTGGAAATCTCCATCAAACAGTTTTTCTTTCCTGTTTTTTAAATACGGCATGCAGCATGGCTAAAACAGTTACAAAGAACTGTGCAATGAATCAGCAGGTGATGATTTAAACAATGCTATATGCTGCAATAATTCTACAAGATGGATCATGCATTTTATTGATTTTCCTGCCTTCATTATTTTGCTGAAAATATTTGTAATGGAGTGAAGAACAGTTTCTTCTTTACAGACTTCATGTAATGAAATGATGCCTGTGCCCTGGAATTATCCATCTTCAGTTTCTGCACCGTAGGCAGAATATTTTATTTTTAATAGATTCCTTTCTGAGAAATTCTTTTTAGTAGCCAGAAGGGCTGACACAAGAGTTATATGAAGTTTTGCAATGGTACTAAAACACACACAAAAATCAAATATATGTTCAGAAAAACAATGCAGACTTTTATTCTGAAAGATTTTTTATAAAATGTTTGATATATGCAAAAGACAACTCACTCAAAACCCATTTGCCCCTGCTATTTGATCCTGTAGTTTAGATATAATACAGGTTGTGAGACATTGTGAGTATTTCCATGGCAACAAACTTATGTCAGGGAAAAATTTAATTGCAGAATCAAGAAGGAAATTAAAGAATGAAAAGGGGAAAAATTCATAATTAAAAAAATGATCCTTCCTTTGAAATTCAAAATTCCAAGATATCAAATTTGAACTTTTCAATTTAATTTTTAACAAATTCTATTGATTGCTTTAAAAGGATGGGGGAGAGTGAAATTTCATGACATTTTATAGATATTTGTCTTGCTTCCTCCCAATTTTTAAAAAATTCATCTTGAAAATTCAAAATTTCAAAAAAAATTGGATCAGCTCTAACAGAGGATACTAGAACAGGGACCACTGTTTAGTAAATCAGTCTCATAGCACTCAATAAACAAATAATAGTAGTAAGATGGGATTGAAACAAAAACAGAAATATTCGTAATAAGCTAAAGAAGCACAATGTTACAGGTCAAGTATATATATTTATGAACAAACACTGATTTTTCTAAGGTTCCATCAACGTGAAATTATCTCTTTCAAATACTGTTCCTACTAGGAGAAAAACTAAATGAAAATTATGAGCATCTCAATCTGTTTCTTAAGAGAAAATAGGGAACATCTGAGAGTGTTTAAATGTCCTAAACCAGTGGTTCTCAAACTTTTGTACTGGTGACCCTTTTCACACAGCAAGCCACTGAGTGCAACCCCCACCTCCTTATAAATTAAAAATACTTTTTAATATATTTAACACAATTATAAAGGCTGGAGGCAAAGTGGGGTTTGGGATAGAGGCTGGCAGCTTGCAAGCCCCCCATGTAATGACCTCCCAACCCCCTGAGGAGTCCTGACCCCTAGTTTGAGAACCCCTGGCCTAACCTCAGGAATGGTGTTTGCAGAGTGGTTGGATCCATGAGTTTGAATCCCAGCAGAGTCAGTTTGGTTCTTCATCATTACAAACTAAATAAATTGAAGTTAATTATGTGGCTTTTTCCTAAAAACCTGAAGGTCTAGGATCTTTCAGAATGAAAGACATTATAAGGTACAACACCATAGTGTTATTCATTGGTCCCATGACAGTTCAGAATGAAATGTGGTAAGGCAAAAGGTATTAAACTTTTCATGAGAGAGTATTTTAGCTCATGATCATCTTAATTAACGTGACATGCACAACAGAGACTCTTTACGGTTCATCACCAGTGTGGTGTGTGAGTTAAATAATGGGAGACATGGTGTTATGTCTCAGAACAACTACTGGAAAAAAGACCTTCAACTTTCTGGTGGTGCTCTCATGGTGCTTATTTGGAATGGAAACGGGGGTTTACCCTTGTACTTTTTGTGTCCAGTATATCACAGAAGAGAAGTACCAAATTTCCACTACAAGTGGACCAAGTAGAAAGATCAAAGGGGAAATCCAAAATGCTTTATTTCCACCATGTTCGCTGCTCTGTATCCAAAATATCAAATGACCTAGCTCTGCTCCTTAGAATAATACCCAAGCCAGGAAAACACACCTACTTCCAGTGCAGTCCTCTTGACTTCACAAAGGTTGATACTGAGTTCTAAGAGCATTCTAAATAGTCAATAGGAGACTTTCCATTGATTTCACTGGGCTTTGTATCAGGCCTCATCATTTAGGAAAAATGTGCTCCCCTCTGTGACTCTTCCAGATTTGGCTCTGCTGTGAAAACACATAAACTCAGCTCTTCTGCGTTGCAGGATGTTGTATGTGAAAACACCGGGCTAAGAAACCTTTATTTAATCCACTAAGGAATATCCTGTTCTGGGACTTGAGAACACTTTATTTATTACTGTACAATAATATTAATTAAGAACAGTTACTCTAACATTCTTTCATTCTATAAAACCGCAAAGAGCTTATCAAACTGTAAATCCTACCTTTTCATCCCTCACAAGTTTCCACTGATTTCAATGGAGCAGGATCAGATTCCAAATGAAGATGGGACCCAAAATATGTAAATATATCATTTCATCCACCACCGAAGTACAGCCACTTCTATGATAGAAGGCAGGAGGTGTTTCACAGGCTATAGCTACACCACATTGGAGTGTAGGAAAGGAAAGGAAGAAAATTACTGTGACCACCTGGAACTGCAGGGGGATTGTAGGCAGACAGAATGTAGCTATTCTGAATTTGAATAGGATGTTGGGGTTAACACCCTGACACCTGCCAAAAATTGCCATGAGATATTTGACCATAATAGATAGGACTTTGGTTTCATGTCTCAACTTACACTATGTATGTCCAAAATATGAGCTAAGGAAGAAGGTAGCATGAGCATGCGCTGGTAAGTGTTATTTCATCCATTAGTTTGAAAATACAGGGGTAATGACAAAAAACAAGGATCAGTAGACTGAAAACAAAATGGCTCTTCCCATTTCTTCTCTGCATGTGAGGTTATTTTCTGTCACACCGAGATATAGCATAAACCCAACTTCTCTAGAGGGGATGTGTTTTTAATGCTGAGTTTCACCATTGCTCAGATTCTCACATTAAAGGCTTTGCTTAGATACTTGTGTTTGCTAACACAGCACTTTCTTGTCTCTGTTTGTTTTGTACCATTTCCCTTTGTACGATATCCAAACAAATCACCAAAGCCAGCACAGAGTGCAGTTTTTAATATGCCAGTCAGATGGTCCTTCTCACATGCCCTGCAAACCAGATGATGATTTTTTATGAGGTTTCTCAGACTCTCCCCAACTGCATTTATCAGCTAATTCCAGGGCTTCATTTGTCCCAGGGGTGAGACTCAGCACCTCCAGGCTTGGCGGTCCATAGCCCCAGCACTTCTGGGCTTGCTGCATCAGTAATGAATGTAAAAAAAATTGCTTGAGCCTCTGCACCTCTTACATTACTAATTAAGCACTGATCTTATTCCTGCCATTTCAAGTGATGAGGGGTAAATCAAAGCAGCAAGCAGCCATCCATTTGGATTGCATATAGCAGCAAGCCCCTGCACAGCTATTATGCGCATATGACCTTCTGCTCCAGCTTTCCAACAAAAGTAGTGGGAGCAAACAACCTAAAGAGCTGTAAGAGGGAAATGGAGGAGTTTGTGAATCAAATTATATGACGGGTTCCCTGAGATACCAGGGGACTGGGCTTGATGACCCAACAAGTTTCCACTGCAGCTGCGAAGTGTGATTCCCAGCCCGGGCAGACAGACTTGCACTACTTCAGATCGAGCTAGAACACAAAAACTAGGAGATTGGATACTGTGGCATGGGTGGTAGCTTGGGTGAGCTCCCCAAATCCAAGACCGCCCAACGCCCGGGTTCAAGCTCTGGTGACTGCCCGCTGCCAGTGCAGCAATGTCTACACTGGTATTTTAGTGCTCTAACTCGAGCTGAGCTACTGTGAGTCTGGGAACCCCATCTACCAGCTGCAGTGTACACATAACCTGGCAATCCTATATCCCGCGTTCTATGCCTGCACCACATGCTAACGTAAGCCAGTTGTCACTGCATTATTCAGCATTATTCATGGGACAGCTGCCCATGATTGCATAACTTAGGTGTCCTTTGCTTCGTTGTGTCTGTAGGAGACACTAGACGTGATATCACTCTGACGCAAGGTTAATTAGTCAACTTCAGCTTTAGAGTGGCTGCTTACAACGTGATTTCTTCAGCTTCATGATGTCTCAGCTCCCCAGGCGGTGTTGCTTCCAGACAGTTTCCCACAGGAACCAGTATGCTGCCTGAAAGGGTCTGCAAGCCCTTCCGTATGGTTGCATTAGGAACCCACTGTTCAGAATTCTCCCTCATTGCTGGCAGCATTTATCGCTGCCCCCGCATGGGTACCCGTTGGAAGGAGAGGCTGCAAGAAGCTCCTCCTCCTCCTCCTCCCCAAGTGCAACCATGTACAAGGCAACCACATTGTCACTGTTTGTGCTCCTCTGCACTCACATGTGAGGGCCAGTGATCACTACCAGCAATGTTCAGTGCCCCAAAGAGAATGTGAACAGGGCCCCACCCCCACCTGTGCACCAGCTAGCAGCTGGAGGCCAGTGCAGAAGGAATCCATGCTGCACCTTTTCACATGTACAGCAAGCGCTGGTCCTGAGCCTCCTTTCACAGCACACCTCTGCTCTAGCAAGCATAATCATAATAATACATAGCTCTTGTATAGCACTTTTCATCCATAGATCTCACAGTGCTTTACAAATGCCTGCAGCAAGTCCTGGTATAGGAAGGTGAAATGAAGTCAATCCAGCTGCTTTTGCTTTTGCCAGGACTGAATCTGGCCTGTCTGTAAAGCCCCTTTGAGTTCTGCTAGATACATTATTATTATGGTCCAAGTTACACAACTCTAACAAAAGTATTGTGTGGGATAATAAAACATTTTCTGTCTCACTTTGATTTTTTCCCATTTAGATGGTCAAACTTGTAGACAGTAAAATAACAACAATAATAATATTCAGTACATGACTAATAAAACAAGAAACCCGACAGCCTACTATCATCTTACAAACAGCCAAACACGCTTAGCCAGCATCTGCTTGCCTTTTTATTAGGGCTCAAGGGGGAAAGGCACATCTGCTTGATCCAGGCAAACTGTCAGAGAGGTGACTGGACAACAGCTTCAGACATTTCAGAAAAGAGCCCCAGCCCAGGTTACAGCACTCAACGCGTTTATTTTCAGTTCTCTTGTACTCTGAGTGCTGAGAGTCCTGGACTTTCCCAGCGTATCCCACTGGAATGTAAATAATCTTCAGATCCCAACCAGACGGCAGCATATTTCTTTGATCAGCTAAAGGGCAAGTTCACATGAGAGGTTCAAAGCAAACAGTAACCATTTTCTTTTCTCCATGGAGGACTAGTTCGAGAAAATACAGTGTTCATCTTTATAGACTGTTATTCAGAAGGATAATAGTCTATAAAGAATACATTTGATTTAGTTGGGGATTGGTCCTGCTTTGAGCAGGGGGTTGGACTAGATGACCTCCTAAGGTCCCTTCCAACCCTAATATTCTATGATTCTATGATGATTCTAAGGAAGAGTGTAGGCTTAAATAAAATAGATGCTGACCCTAAAATGTGCCCCTAAATTGGTTGTCATGGATCTGGTGTGAAGTTTCTGCAGTCAAAGGGAATGTTTTCATTGATTTTGACTGTTTTGGATTAAGCCCTTTAAATACAGATTCTGGGACTAGAGACAGATGCATACTGCAAACTCATATTCATGGACATTTATGATCTTAAAGAGCTTGAATAGTTCCATAGTAGTTAGGGTGACTGGACAGCAAGTGTGAAAAATCTGGACAGGGGTGAAGGCTAATAGGTAATAGGTAATATAGAATCGAGACATCTGGTCACCCTACTCTGCAGTAAGGGTGACTTAGCAGTACAGAGAATGGCATGATGTGCACATAATTCCAGAAATTCTGAATAAAGCATCTTCAATCAACAGCCCACAGATGTGCAAGCAGGATGGGTTGGAGAATCGAAGCATTCATAGCCACAATGTTACACTCAGATGTGCCCCAGAACAACAATCCCAAAACACACACAATCCTCCCCCTCCCACCCCACCCCCCACTGAAGACATGCAAGTAAGTGATCAGTTAAAACGTAGTAACCATGAACAGGTTAAATCAGCAACAGTCTGATCGAAACATAGCAGGCTGAAAGGCGGATCTGTAGCAGCAGATCTTGAGTAGCTGTACATACCCAGCACTATAGGTGCCTCCCCCCTCCCTGTCACACAGAGAAACAGGAACTGGAACACTAACTTTCAGGAAGCAGAAGCAGGAAGATCACACACACACACACACACACTCCTTATGCAATTCAAGATACATGCAGACTTACTTAGTTCAATTCTAACAAAGGAGTGATATTTTAACCCAAAAGAGTTATTTCTATGAACGGGCAAGAAACTGTTTAGCTTGGGAAGTTTCCTTCCATCACGTGGATTCCCTCCAGTTATACTTCTCAACCAGCAGATTGCCTGAGTAGCTTTCCTGCCAGTGTATGACTGAGCCCTGAAATTTGCCCAATCCTGTAGTGGCCATTGAAGCTGCAGAACAGTAGTTGTGGTCTGCAGAGAGAACACTGGGTGACTCCAGATTCCCTGCATGGAGATGTTTGGGCGGAGAGCAGGGGAACTGCAGGAGCCACTATGCCATAGTTACACAGATCTAATACCCACTAGTCCCAAAGATCATCATAGCCCCCAATTAAGCCTTCAGCTGAGAGCATAGACTTTGAAATCCTCAGATAGTTCGCCATATAGCCTTTATCTATTTGTAGTGTGGGAAAGGGAGCAGAGAGTGTGTGACTTTCATCCCAGTGGCAAATTTAATGATTCAATGAGCCCAAAGAGCCCAGCACAGAGTGGGTAATGTGGAGTCTCTCTAAAAGTTTGCATAGAAACATCAAACAGATGTTGTTCAACTCAATCAATATGGCCCAGTCAGAGGAAAGACCAGCTGAGAAACAAGCAATTTGGAAGAGGGAAAAAATGAGAAGTCAGAGCAGAGGGGAGATGTTAATGGAAGGAGATGAGAGGAAAACACTTATTGGTTAAAGAGAGAAGGAAAATGGAACACAGATAAGGTGAGCATTTTAGCAATGATTTAAAGATACACTGACTTGAACAATCAGAAGGTGAAAGAAAAGAAATAGTAAAAAAAATAATTAAAGAAAAGTAATAAAACAGATTTGCTAGAGAATAAGAAAGATTTCAGTACTGATGATATCTTTCAACTGACTTTCTGATATCCTCATATGAATGTTGCATTTATTTACGTACCTTAATACCACTGTTTTTTCTAAACACGAGTTTCTTAATTAGTTTTCATACATAACACGTTCTGTTTCATTTAGACACAAAGCCACATACCAACAATGAGGCTACAAACATGAGTAAGAAATGCAGGAGTGCTTTCTAGCTAGATCCAGAACAAGCTGGGGAAACTGTTTGTAGGAAATTACTTAAACAAAGTTAACCTGGCCTTTGTTCTCTTTGTAGATAATTTTTTGCTCATTGGGGTAGGAACTGCCTCTTGATATGTGAATGTGCAGCATTTAGCACAATGGGGCCCTGATATCAGTGAAGGCCCATAGTCAGTACTATGTTCTAAAACACAGACTAAGAATAATCATGCTTTGTTCTTTGAAACTGACGAATGATGAATTTCAGCTCTAGGGTTGTTCACAAAGCATTAGCTGGGAGTAACACACCAACGATTCAAGATTCTTCTTCACTCTTTGAGAATGGGATCAGTCACCTAAGTCACATGCTGTTGTTTCTGCTTCATGTTTGGATGCCTCCCAAACCCACAAAGAGCTTTCTAGATGACCACACAAACACTTCTAGCACAAGTATTTGTTTGACTATATTCATGAGAATTTATATGGAAAATATTTCTGACATTTTCCCTTTCCACAGATGTTCTTGGAAACCAACTTTCACTTGTATGAATAATAAGCTTTTATATAAAGTTTTTCATCAGTGGATCTCAAAGAGCTTTAAAGGAGATCAGTATCATTATCCCCATTTTACAAATGGGGAAACTGAGAAACAAAGAGGTGAAGTGACTTGCCCAAGGTCACACAGCAATTAAGTAGCAGAGTTAGAAATAGGTCTCCTGTGTCTTCGTCCAGCACTCTATCCACTCATCCACAGCCTGAGTGAATAAAAGATAGTGTGAATACTATTGTTAGGGTGACCAGATGTCCCAATTTTATAGGGACCATCCCGATTTTAGGGTCTTTTTCTTATATAGACTCCTATTTCCCCCCACCCTCATCCTGATTTTTCACATTTGCTGTCTGATCACCCTACTGCAGAGCAGCTTAGGCCATGATGGCATTGATATTCATAATGGACTCCCAGAGTCCAAGTCCACCTTTGATGTGGCTGTGCGGCCTCTCAATGAGTATTGTGACTGGATAATCTGTTCTGTTAAAGAGGAAAACTTTTTTTGAAGCTTGTCAGCAGCTCAATGAAACCATACATAAATTTGCATCTCATTTGTGGCGGTTGGACCAGGACTGTGAATTTGGTGACATTATGATAATTGTGCTTGGGGATATTTTTGTGCTTGACATAGCCATTAGTGCTGACTTTTATTTTTCCCCATGGGTTCTCCACTCTGACCCTGAGGTCCCACCCCCACTCCACCTCTTCCTTCGAGGCCCTGTTCCCACTCTGCCTCGTCCTGCCCCCACTCTTCCCCCATACCTCAAGGTCCTCCACCCACTGCTCTGCAACCTCCTCTCAGTTTACCTGTGAAGACCAAGTCGTCTATGCTGATGGAAAAGGTTCATTTCACCTCTTCACCAAGCTCAAAGCTGACTGACGTGACTAGGAAATATGTGAGTTTCAACAAGTGTATCCCTGCAAGACTCTTGAATTCTATCCTAGACAAACAGTGTGTGTTAGGTGAGGGTCTGGAAGAGTGTCCGATAATCATGACCTGATCTTGTGGGCTGCTGGCTATGGAGTGTGGCAAGTGCATTTACCACAGGGAGAACCTCTTGTAAGATATACTGCCTACTGAAAGGAGAACAGATAGGGAAGAAGACACTCCTTCTATGTATGATGATGTCATGTGGTCAAGGGGGGAAGTTGCACCACTGCAACAGCATTCACCTCCTGAATCAGAGGTATAACCTACAGCCCCCGGGGTCACTTAATGCCTCTAGCAAGGAACCACTGAACTTCTGGGAACAGTAGAAGGAAATTGTGTTGACTGGTGTGTGTTGCCTTCCTGCTCCCCATTCCTGTTTGCTTCCTAGTTTCTGCTCCTGAACTCAGTGTTTCAGTTTCTGTACCCACAGGTGGGTGGGTGTGTAGGATTGGGTGTGTGCAGCTATTCAGGATCAGCTGCTACATAACTGCCTTTTGGACTGCTATTACGTTTTGCTGAGTCTGTTGCTGACTTAACCGGTTCATTGTTATTACATCATTTGATTGAGAGCTCACCTGTCTGTGTTGCTTTGTTTGTGCGGTGCTTTGGGACTGCTGTTCTGGGGCACAGCTGAGCAGAACAGACAGGATATATAGCAGAGTAGCAATTATTTTGTACATTATTTGGTAGGCAAATATTTTCAGCTTTTCTCCTCATTACATAAATTGATGGCTTGACGTGTGCTGTGCTAAGCTTCATAGTTGTTTGGAATCTGGTAAGTTCTCTTTCTAGTTTGTGCCATTCTGTGAGCATATCAAACCATATCTTGTGGAGGGCAGAATTCAATGTTTGCATTTTCTTTTTCATTTATTTATGCTGGTTCAGAATGACTCATCGGCAGACATCATGTCATGTGACGATGACAAAGGGTCACATAAAGAGTTCCTTTCTTTTAATATTGAACAAGAAGCTGTATAGGAAAAGGAAAACAGTATTATCTTTAAGCTATCCTGATTCTTTCTGCTTCACTGTGGACCTTCCAGCTATTCCAGTGTGCAGCTATTCAGGATCAGCTGCTACATATCTGCCTTTCGGAGTGCTATTACGTTTTGCTGAGTCTGTTGCTGACTTAACCGGTTCATCGTTATTACATAATTTGATTGAGAGCTCACCTGAATTTTTCCCAGGTCCCTCCTACCTGGCTTCCTACTACAGTTTTAAAGAAACAGGACACACTTGTCCTTACACCATATTAATGCAGTTGCTGATGCATAGAAGAGGTGGATGGATTCCAAAGCAGAAAATGGTAAAACAAAATGAAGCAGTGTGTGAAAACTAAAGGATTCTGTTCCATTAATCTTCTGTGTCAAATCAACACCAACACTGGCATATATATACAGGAACTCCACACTTAAAACCATCCTGGTTAACGTTGTTTCATTGTTACATTGCTGATCAGTTACTGAACATGATCATTTAAAGTTGTGCAATGCTCCCTTCTAACGTTGTTTGGCAGCTTGGCAGTCGCTTGCTTTGTCCACTGCTTACAGGAAGAGCAGCCCATTGCAGCTAGCTGTGGGTGGTTGGAACCAGGGTGGTCTGGCAGCTCCCCTATCAGCTCCCCCTTATCAGCTTTCCTAAATTCCCTGTGCAGCAGCCGCCCAGCAGCCATCAATTGCCAGCAGTTCAGCTGTCCATCCCCCCACTGCCATGTGCTGCTCCTGCCCTCTGCCTTGGAGCTGCTCACGGAGACTCCTGCTTGCAGTGCAGGGGGAGGAGAAGGGGAAGAAGAGGGAGGCTAATGTTAGGGTGTTCTCCTTCCCCCACCTGCTCCTGCACCCCACTTACCTCATCTTCCATAGACCAGGGGGGACACATGAGGAAGGGAACTGGCTGACAGCTGCTGGTCTCTGTAAGCTGATCTAATTAACAAGGCAGTGTACTTAAGAGTCTGCATACTTAAAGGGGAATCTCTCTCTCTCTCTCTCTCTCTCTCTTTTGCTCTCTCTCTCTCTCTCTCTCTCACACACACACAGCGTGAGTCTCTGTCTGCCCTCCCTCCTTTTCTGCTGTGAAAGTTAACCTTTGAGGGCTCAGCCAATTGCTAGTTCATTTAGTAGTAAGGCATTCCATTGGAAATATCCCTCCCTTTGATTCCTCCACCTCAGTCAAGCTTCACAATCATCATCACTGTGTACCAGTATTAAATTGTTTGTTTAAAACTTATACTATATGTGTGTATATACAGTACAGACCTGTTTACGTGTGACCCATTTACGTGCGAATCCTCTTAACACGCGGTAGCACCATGCCTCCCAGTGCTGCTTATTTAACATGAGAGAATCGTTAACACGCGGTACAGGAACTTGCTATGTAGTGCTACAGATTTGCTCACTAACTCACTGACATAGAAATCGACAGGAAGTGCGGAGTGGAAACATGTTATAGGCCTATGGGTGTTTCCTCTTCCTTTTGATCGCTGTTATTGGTAAAGACATACCACCAGGGCCGGTGCAAGGATATTTTGTGCCCTAGGTAAAACTTTCACCTTGTGCACCCCTCCCCTCCCATTCCCTCTGAGCATACTGTATAATGTGCCATTGTTCATTAGAATTAATATACATTCGGCTTGAAAATTTATTAATTTCATTATTTAGTCTACATATTTAATGAAAATAAATGAATAACCTGACAGCGTTGATATTGTTATTGTTTTCACTTTGCACAACATAGCATGGATTTTAAAATAAATCACATACATTACACACAATTCACTGTCACCGAGTAACACGTTATAATTTAGAATTTATTTTTCCACGCTTTTAGCTTAGCAAATTTAGAAACAAGTTCCTCCAAGTCAACGCTGCGAGCAATGTCATGTTCTGTTGACAAGGTAGATAGCCCAACAGGTCTAGTTTGTTGAACTAAATCAAAGAAGGCGGTTGCCTCCAAGCAACACTTTGCAGCATAATTAACAACCAAATTCAATGAATGTGCACTGCAAGGAACGAGAAAGACTCGTAGATTAATATCCAGAATTCTTCACTGGACACCATTTTCTTTCCCTTTCATATTGTTCCCATTGTCGTAGCCTTGGCTATTTCAATTAGGGCTATGAGTTTTACATAATAATTAGGCCAGTTGAATCCTCAATATAAATAGTTACACTGATTCAAAGGTGATTATATCTGGATAACTTATTCCTATAAATTATACTGGTACGTGTACATCTATAGTGCTACAGCTGCACCTGCACAAGGAAGGTTATATTGCTTTAACTATACTGGTATAATTATAGCTGTACAACTTTTGTGTCTAGACAAGCCCCCAGTGTTTATACTATGTACTGATATTTATGACATACAGAAGTACAGGAGTGATGACCTGGGAGCTATATTTAAGTTACTGGAAAAAAACCTTAAGTCACACATGAGTCAAACAAAGACATTTGCTTGGGTTACAGAACAAAAGTATCTTTATCCCTTAAAAAAGAGGATTGAAGTTACAGCTGTTCGGGAGGAGGGACAAGTTCAGGCCACAAAGATAAATGTTGATAAACTACTAAGGTGTCAGATAAACTAGTCAAACTGAGGTACCAGACAAACTAGAAATAAAAATAGGCACATGACCAAAAATAATCATTACAAGTTTCTAAATCCCAAATTATAATACAAATACATAATACAAATATACCAGTAGGACTATATTAGTAGCCTTCGGATCACAAGCAGGCTATTGAGTGCATGATGTTGAGAGAAATCAAGGAGGCATGCAAATCCAATAAAATAGAAATTGCCCATATATAATCTGGTCAAATGTCACAGTAGGTGTAGGGAAGCAATTTCTCAACACCTCAAACAGTTACATCTTGCAACAGCTAGTTCTAGAAGGGAGTAACTATTTCTCCACTGAGGTCTTGCATAGTCTAGGGAGATTTGGACCAGTCCCACTATTTACAACAGTCCCAACCCTTAGTGCACATGTTGCACCAGAAAAAAATAATAATGGCTTGCACCAGCATGACTTACCTCAGCAGGTAAACTAGCACTGGTGCAAGCCCTGTCTCACAGAGGTGCAGGCAGTACCTCCATGGGGGTGGGAGGAATTGAACTGGCATAGGGACACCCATACAAAACCTGCAGTGCACACTGCGCCTCACTCCAAAGTCACACACAGGATTAGTTTCAGTGAGTAGGAACAGAGCATCTGGGCCATACCAAACCTAGCACTGACCCCATGACACTTGAGAAAGGGGGGGGGTTAAAACTCCATTGTGCCCTCCCCACCCTTCCTAGAGGGTCTCCTGGGCTCTGGGCTCTCCCCTGTGCTGTCACACTCATAGAGCAGCCCCATGCCCTCCCCCAGGCTGCACACCCGCTCCCTGCATGGCTCACAGGAGATGCCCTGGGTTTCCCCCCATGCTCTCCTTCCATCAGGCATTGCCGTGGCCGCCCCACAGAGCAGGTCCGGGCCGGGCACCACAGAGCTGCTCGTGCCCAGAGGCTTGGCATCGAGCTGGACTGAGTGGCTGCTGCTGCCTGCCGCGGCTCCAGGGGAAAGCACTGCTTTTTGGTGCCCTCGAATCTTGGCGCTATAGGCGCCCACCTAGTTCACCTAGTGGTTACACAGGCCCTGCATACCACTCACGCTTAGTCATTGCCACACTAGAGAGATATATTTACTCAGGAATTCTGAAAGGAATGCCGCTAAGTGGGCCAATTCTTCAAACCCAAGCAACAGAATTTGGAAATTTAATGGGGGATGAATCATTCCAAGCCAGCAAGGGGCTTATAAGTCATTTTAAAAAGCTTCATGCCATTGTGCAGGTATCGATTTCTGGAGAAAGCCCATCAGCCGATGAATCGGCGGTGAACACGTTTCCTGCTAAGTTAAAATCCTGCAGTGACGCTGTAACGCTGTGAATGTGTATGTAATCGTAGATAATTACTATACATGTACTGTATATATAGATATCTGAAGATATTTCAGCATGGCCCTCTTAACCCGCGGTCTGTTAACACACGGTCGTGACAGCTTGACGCCCAACATCCGCACTTAAATGGGTCTGTACTGTATATATATATAATATAATCTTTTGTCTGGTGAAAACAATTTCCTTGGAACCTAACCCCCTCATTTACATTAATTCTTATGGTGAAATTGGATTCGTTTAACATAGTTTCACTTAAAGTTGCATTTTTCAGGAACATAATTACAACATTAGGTGAGGAGTTCCTGTACCTCGGCTAGGCAGGGTAGGCACCAAAAAGTATTAAAGTGACTACCAAGCCACTTCACCTCCCTCTTGCTGAGTGACTGTAGGACCAGCCATGGCCAAAGACAATCTTAGTGTGAAGGCACCAGTTTAAAAACAAGGTGCAATCTCCTTTAATGGGAGGTTCACATGCATGTTTGGTCAACTCAGTGCATAGCCTAAGAGTACTTTTGGATTTCTGGCTGACACTGAGCTCTCATGCCACAACAGCCACAAGAAATGCTTTCTACCATCTCCAGCTGGCTAAGAGAGTCTGTGCCATTCCAGTAGACAAAGGCCTGGCCTCAGTTGTTTATGCTTTTGTCACCTGTTGGCTGGATTACAGCAGTGCAATATACCTGGATATGAAACCTTCAGCAACCTGAAACTCCAACTAGGGCAAAACTCTGCAGCACAGCTCCTCAACCATACATGGTACCATGAGCATATCACACCTGTTCTCTGCTTTCTACACTGGCCTCCCTTAGAATTTTGAATCATGTTCAAGGGCTCTGGCCTTGTAGTCAAAATTGCTCCATGGTCTGGTCCCAGGATACCTAAAAGACCTTCTTAAGCTCCAGGACGAAGACTGTGGCCAACAACTCCACTCCTCTGGTGCAACGGAACTTTCAAATATAAGAATAAAGCTTGTTTGCATGAGAGGCAGAAATTTCTCTGAGATTGATCCAAGACTGTGGCATGAGCTCCCTCATGAACTAAGGACTATCACAAACCTCACCATCTTCCGCTCCACATGCAAAGCTTATTTTTTTGACAATTGCTTTCTTTAACACCAACACATAGCAACAGGTATATTTATGTAACAAAAATAAAACCCAAACGCCCTACCAAAACAAACACTTACCTGCCCATGCTTGTCCCTCTGGGAGAGGATGAGAGAACAAACAACACGTGATGGATATATAATCCCTGTTGCTTAAAGCACTACTGGAAGGCATTCAGATACTATGGTCATGAGCATGGTGTGAAAACCTAAATAGAATAGAATTTTATACCATGAAGCCAAATTGTTTTGTGGATCTTGGTTTCACAGCTGAGGTGTTCATAGGATTATTGTGGAAAAAAGCAACTCTTCTCCTTTTGGGCCATTCTGGCTCTAAATCACATATCGTTGATAAAACAAAGATGGCCCCCTCTGCCACTGTTAGGGCCCTGGGCCGGGGTGTGATGAAATTGGGCGGGCCGGCGTCGCCCCTGCCATCCCACCCCTGGGATGGCAGTGCTCCCCCTTCCATAGGCCAGAGGGCCTACATCTGCCTACAGTCTACCAAGTGAAGACAGTAGGCTCTAACCTGCCTGAGCCCCCCTAGATTGTGTTTGGGTGCTCTACCCCGGCCTGACCTCCTGTAGACTGTGTTTGGGTGCTGACTACGGGCCTTGGCTCTGAACGATTTGTTTGCTGCTCAGCCCTGAGTGCAGGCCCGAGACCCAGACTCTGTACCTGACTAAGGGCTCAGCTTACTAACTGTTTATTTGCTGCTCACCCCTGAGTACAGGTCCGAGCCACTGATCCTTCACTGCCCTGATTGCGGGCTAGAGACCCTAACTACTTAATGCTCTACCCGGACTGCCCGCCAGAGCTACAAGCTGAGAGTGACTCAGCTAATTCCCCAACCCTGAGCAACAGCTCATGACATAGTGAGGTGGAGTGGCTTCCCACTGACCCAGAGCAGGGGAGGGGCCACCACTAACCCATTACATGGCACTTATATTTCAGAAAGGAGAAATAATTGATACGAGCAATTACAGACCTGTTAGTCTGACTCCGTAGTTGTAGAGGCTTTAGAACAAATTCTGAATGAAAGAATAATTTAATTCCTGGAGGTAAACAGAAAAGATTTAATGCAATGTGGGTTTGGCAAGACTAACCTGATTTCCTCCTTTGAGGAAAAAAAACTGATTTTGTTAGATAAGGGAAATGCAGTAGATCTAATATACTGGGATGAAATTCAACAGTGCAAAGTGCCAGGCCATGCCCTTAGGATCTAATGATAAGAATTTCTGCTACAAGTTGTGGGCCTGTCAGTTGGAAGTGACAGAGGAAAGAGACCTGAGGGTGTAGGACAACCAAAGGAAGGCTGTGAGCCACTGATGTGATGTGGCTGTGAAAAAGGCAAATGTAATCCTACCTAGGATGTATTTGGCAAGGCATTGCCCCTAGTAATAGAGACGTATTAATACCATTGTACAAGGCATTGATGATACCTCATTTGGAATGCTGTGTGCAATTCTGGTCACGTATTCAAGACGGATGAATTCAAATCTGGGCAGATGCAGAAGAGTTACTTGGATGATCAGGGGAATGGAGGGCCTGTCTTAGAAGAAGAAACCAGAAAAGCTTGGCTGGTTTAGCTTAGCGAAAGGAAGGCTGAAAGGGGATATGATTGCTCTCTATACATACATCGGCAGGTAAACTCTAGGCGGGATGACGAGCCATGTAAGCTAAAGGACAATGTTGGCATAAGGTCAAATGGGTATAAACTGGCTAGGAAGAAACTCCAGTTGGAAATTAGAAGAAGGTTTCTAACCATCAGAGGAGGGAGGTTCTAGTACAGCCTCCCAATAGGAGTTGGGGGTGGAGGGTAAAAAGCTTAAGTAGTTTTAAAAGAGAGCTGGACAAATTTATGAGAGGGCTTCTATGATGGGGATTCTATTCTGTGATAGTTGCAAAGGAGAGGGAGAGGCAAGACTCAGCAGCCCTGGCGGGTCCCTTCCTGTTTATCTTTTATGTTCCTGTAACTCATACTGCAGGGGTTTGGCCAGTCACCTTCAGGGGTCAGGAAGGGACTCCATCTCTCCCACCGATTATATTCCAATTTTGTTATTGTTTGTTGTTTTGTCTTATTCTGAAGCATCACGGATGGCCACCGCTGGAGATGGGACACTGGATGGGATGGGCCAATGCTCTGAGGTGTCACCAAACATCTTCTCTCTCATTTGCTTGGCTGGCTGGTTCTTGCCCACATGCTCAAGTTCAAACTGATCTCCATATTTGGGGTTGGGAAGGAATTTCCCCCTAGGTCAGATTGGGTTTTTTTGCCTTTTGCAGTGTGGGCTGCTGGAAACTCATTTAATCAATTCCCTGCTGTTATAAGGGCTTGGTGCATCTCAGTCCCTCTTATTATCTGCTTGTGACACATCATAGTTTAGTCTTCTGTGGTCTGTAATATTTTGGTCTCATTTCCATTGCTGGGTGTAGTGTGTAGGTGCTGGCTGATGGTGGTGGTCTGTGATATTCAGCCAGTCAGACTAGAGCAATGATCCCTAAACTGTGGGGCGTGTCTCTCTGGGGGGTCATGGAAGAATATTCGGAAGGGTGTGGTGGGGCCTGGGCCAGCCCTCACAGGGACTGGGGAAGGAGTGCCACCCAGCCCTGCTCTGCCCCCAGCCCCACCTCCGGCCGTGGCACCTGGCTCCCGGCCCCCAGCTCCTGGCTCAGCAGTGGCCTCAGGCCCTGGCTCCCTGCCCTGGCTCCAGCCCCACCCCCAGCCACAGCCCCCAGCTGCCAGCCCCAGCCGCAGCTCTGTTCCTGGCCTTGGCCTCCGGCTCCTGACTGCAGCCCGGCTTCCAGCCCCGCTCCCACTCTCAAACCCAGCCACAGATCTGGCCCCAACCTGGCCTTGGTCCCCAGCCCTGACTGTGGCCCTGCTCCCTGCCCCGGCTGCAGACTGCGGCTCTTAAAGGGGCAGATTATGTTCGAGTAAGAGAGGGTGCAATTTAAAAAGTTTGGGGACCATGGACTAGATGATCTGGGGGTCCCTTCTGGCCTTAAATTCTCCTGTCTATGACTAAAGAGAGAAACCAGTTCTTTGCACGCACCTTTAAGATGGCACTTTTTCTTTCTAATCATTTCAGGTGCTTCCATATAACACCCAAATAGCAGCTGGGGTAGGAAAATGAACAATGTATTCTTGACAGCACAAATAAGTCATGGTTCCCTCAGGCCATCAAAAAAAGGGAAGTGAGCACAGCTGGAACAGTGACAAGGGGAAATCACCTTTTCTTTGCCCACCCCTTATTTGTTTTACAAAGTGGCTGTTGTGGGGTGGGAGACACACAGGAGTCCTGCCCTTGAGCTTCCTCATTTTGAAGTCCTGGAATGATGTGTGTGGAAAAAGCAAATGAATTAGCCTTCCAGTGCAATCTATTCCAGTTAAATAAGAGACCTGTATGAGCTGGTGTTCTGCTGTTTCAAGAGAATTCCAATAGATGGCAGCACATGATCCATCCTTGACTGGTCTATCTGGAGATGAATAACCTATATATCTGTGTCTTCTGTTCAATATATTACAATGAAAGGTTTCTTTTCTCCTCTAATGCCACAGGGAAAATTAAATGCAAACTAGCCATTATTCTGAATGAAAGTTATCTATGTAACTATTCTGCAAGACAACAGAAGACTAGATCCCTGTGTTTTTCCAACAAGAAAATATGAAGAAAGTAAAACATAAACTGTTATTAAATTGCCAGCATAAAAGTTTTTGAGACCCTAGAGTCAAACACTCTTGAGCCAGTGGCAAAGCCCCATTTGCAGTGCAAAGGTGGGACAGGTGATGAGTCATTAGTGGTGGGCTGGAGAGTAAACCTACCCCTCAGTCACCTGGCAACAGTGGCTCCTGCTTGGTGGGGCTGGGGCTGGGTGGCATGTTACTCTAGGTGTTGCGACATGGCCTACAGAATGGCTTCTATCATGATGGAAGGGCACCTATGCTGAGTGAGTGGCATTGAGACATGGCCAATGGGGTTTCAGTGCCACACAACCCCATATGCCAAGTTGCAGTCCCACAAGTCAGGAGCCATTGCTGCCAGATAGGTAGGATGGAAGAATGAGCCCTCCCAGCAAATCCCTCCCTCCACTACCTTTCCAAACCTTCAATATGGAATTGGAGTAGAGGGGGCAGACTGGACTGCCCCTCCTGGTGACCTTTAGATGTCCAGTCTGCCCCCTCTACTCCAATTCCCTATTAGCTCCATCGCTGCCGTGAGCTTTGGGAAGGCCAAGCTCTCAGTCTAAGATTTGTGTCTCTATACTTACTACCTGGTCTAGCTAAATCCATAGAGGAATGTGTTGCACCACAGGAACAAGAATCACCCTACTTGCTTCATGTAGTACACTTAGGGTACAGCTCAAATCAACAATTAAAGTCTACTCAAGTCACAGATTTGAAGCCATGGATTAGGCTTTGCCTTTAAAGGTTTGGAAAGGCGGTCTAGTCTAGTGGCCAGGGGTGTTAGATCGAGATTTAAGAGAGCCGAGTGCAATTCCTAGTTTAACTATGGATTTCCTATGTATGTTGGACAAGATACTCAATGTCTCCTGTTCCTTAGTTCCCCAGCTGTAAAGAGGAGGTAACATTTTCCTACCTCACCAGGAAGTTGTGAGCACAAAAATCCCTTAATGATCGCAAGGTGCTCAGATACAATGGTGACGAATTAGAGACAGGTAGATTTGCAATAAACTTAAGTCAGCAGATTGCAAAAATGCTAGAGTATTTAAAATATACATGTTTTTATAAGAGTAATATCGCCAACTAAAACTGCAGTGGTCAGTCATCATGTTGCATGCAGTGTCCTTCCTGGTAGAAAATACAGGACTCAGGTGTAATGAATGTAAAGGGGATTGTTTACTGAGGCTACCAGGGACAGATGAGGCCCTGCAGTTCTCCCTGGACCTCTAGCTCCTGGATTAAACAGCCTGTGACACTTTGTGATACCACCCAGGGTCTTCTGAGTCCTGGCCTAGTCACAGACGAGACTGCTAATTACACTACAAGGTAGAACCACGGAAACAAGGTGGTTTCACAGATAAGACAGAAAAAAACCATGAAATCATAGCACACTATGTACATACCATAGATTTTTAGTCTTCTTTAGCTGAACATAATATCAGATCTGTTACTCCTGTAACAGAGGTCGGTAATCTACCCACAGCTGCCTCTCCGCAGAGGCCCTGCAAGCGCCCTTTGCCTTTCTGCCATTTTCAAACCTTTGCTAGTTATACTGATCTAATGGATGAGAGAGAGAGAGAGATGCCTTATTTTGAAGAAAATGATACAAAATGATACAAAAAGTGAAGATTAAAGACAATAGAACTTGAAAGAAAGATGGACAGATTGTAGGATTCCTTGGGACAAGATGTGACACCCACACCTCTACCTTTGGGGCAGACTCTTTTTCTTCTGCATTTGTATGGAGCATAGCACACTGGGATCCTGGGCCATGACTGCAGCTCTTTGGGGCTACCCCAATACAAATAAATAATATTATCATTATTAGTGTATTACCTAGCCATATACCCTCTTTGCTCAGCCTCCCTCTTCACACCTGTCCTGCTTGGACATCATCCACACTACAAGGATGGCATGGTATATAGACTGTAAATGAGCAAAAGTAAATGCACCACTGATTTGGCATAGGTGTCAATGAGAACAGAATACAGATTCGTTGCTTTCTCCTACTCTCCAGCTGTATTTGTTTTCTGCTGCCTCTGGCCTGCAGTGCAGCTGATGTTCTCTGGGCACCTGAGTTCTATATTCTATCAGCTACCCCTTCTCTCCCAACAGTGCTAGCACAAGAATGCCCCAGAAAGCTGCCATCTTGCCACTTCACAATGGATCAGCTCATCCCCTGTCTTTGTGTGGGTGTATAGCATGGGGAGAGGGAAGGGTGAATGGAGCTTTCCATTCCAACAAGAGTTCAGCACAAGTGTACTCAGTCTCGATAAACTGAAAGTCCCCCTCCCTCCCTACACTCGCTACACTAGCCCACATAACTAGACGGGAATACTGGGGGAGTAGGCTTCCACAATTTAAGATCTGGGGTAGCTTGCAAACTCTCCTTCTATGCAATGGAGTTCAGGAAAAGAACAAATCTGCACCAGTGTAGATGCAGTTATACTGTCAAAAGTCCCTTTTCTGATATAGCTTATTTCAGTTGGGGAACTGGTCTAAGCTATATACAGTACTCTTTTGCTGGTATAAATTGCATCTCCATTAGGAGGGTTTGCCAGTATAGCTCTACCAGTAAACTCTTTCTAGTGTAGGCAAAGCCTTAGACAATCTTCCATTTTAGTAAGACCCAGTTTCTGTTGAACTTTGGGTGTAATTAGCTTACATTACCAATATAGCCATGAAGATATGTGTTCATGGACACTGTTAAAGTCCCAAGTTCAGATCCTGAGGGTACATTTATCATGGCGTCCTCTCAGCCACAGAAATATTTTGCTGGACACTCATAAGAACATAAGAATAGCCCTATTAGATCAGACCAAAGGTCCATCCAGCCCAGTATCCTGTCTTCCGACAGTGGCCAGTGCCAGGTTCCCCAGAGGGAATGAACACAGAACAGGTAATCATCAAGTGATTCGTCCCCTGTCGCTCATTCCCAGCTTCTAGCAAACAGAGACTAGGGACACTATTCGTGCCCACTCCTTTTACTTACACTGCTTTGACACTTATGTAACTCCATTGCCTTTGAGGGAGTCACTACTGATTTATACTAGTGAAAGTAAAAGGAGAATCTGGTCAACTGATGTTTCTTTATTGAAATTGCGCTCTTTAGTCTGCATTTATGAGACAAGCATAACTTTAAGAGGTATTTGCTATCATCTAAAGGTGCATATAGGATGAAGTGTCTTCCATTCAGCTGCCTCTCCTTTGTGGAATGCGGGCACTCCATTTTATGAAGATTTTTTTTTCCTAGAGTGAGCTGTTAAAATTCCTTTCCCAACCACCACCACAAGGCAACTGCCTTCTCTTACTTAAGGTCCTTTGGTATGCAGATAAGGCATCCATTGGTTTCATCTACAGAGTCAACTACAAGGGTTTTCATCTGCATCCTGGAAGTTATTAAAGATGTCTCTATTTCTCCATCATTTCATGACTTCCAATGAGCAATGCCCACCATCTACAATAGCACTCTATCTCTACAGCACTACATAAAGTCATCCACTTTGGATCACAATGCTATAGATAAACCACTTATCAAATGCACAGATACAAAATGGGGACTAACAGACTAAGTAGCAGTACTGCTGAAAAGGATGTGGGGTTATAGTGGATCACAACATGGAATATGAGGCCTGGTCTACACTGGCGGGGGTGTGTGAGCAAAGTCGGTCTAAGTTACGCAACTTCAGCTACGAAACTAGTGTATCTGAAGTTGACATGCTTAGAGCTACTTACCGTGGTGTCTTCACTGTGGTAGGCTGATTGCTGACGCTTCTCTCTTGACTCTGCATACACTTCTCTTTCGGTGGAGTACCAGAGTCGGCAGGAGAGCGCTCAACGGTCAATTTATCGTGTCTTCACTAGATGTGATAAATCGACCCTAGCTGGATCAGTTGCTCCAGAGGTAAGTATAGACATGCCAGGAGTAAGCAATGTGACGTAGTTGCAAAAATGGCTAATGTTCTGAGGTGTATTAACAGAAGGGTTCTATGTGAGACACAGGAGGTAATTGTCCCACTCCACTCAGCAATTGTGAGGCTTCAGCTGGAGTACTGTGTCCAGTTCTGGATATTACACTTTCGGAAAGCTCTAGACAAATTGGAGAGAGTCCAGAGAAGAGCAATAAAAATGATAAAAAGTTTAGATAACCTGACCTATGAGGAAAGTTTTAAAAAACTGGGTATGTTTGGTCTTGAGAAAAGAAAATTGAGGAAGGACCTGATAACCGTCTTCTACTATATTAAGGGCTGTTATTAAGAGGACAGCAATCAATTGCTCTTGATATCTGATGAAGGTAGGACAAGAAGGAATGGGCTTAATTTGCAGCAAGAGAGATTTAGGTTAAATATTAAGTGAAACTTTCTAACTATAAGGATAGTTAAGTGCTGGAAGAGACTTCCAAGGGAGGTTGTGAAATCTCTGTCACGGGATGTTTTAAAGAACAGGTTGGACAAACACCAGTCAAATATAGGCTAGGTTTATTTGGTTCTGCCTCAATGCAGGGGGCTGGACTTGATGACCTCTTGAGGTCCCTTCCAGACCTACATTTCTGTGATCCTATGAGCTCCCTCAAAACCCAAAGTCAATTTGAAGCTGCTAATGCCCTTCCAGAAAGCTTGAGCATTATACAGAATTGGGCCCTTTCAATAGTACATCACTGTCTGTACCTTATGTTGTCTCTTGTTTTAGATCGTAAGCTCTCTGGGGCAAGGCCTGTCTTTTTGATCTGTGTTTGTACAGCGCCTAACACAATGAGAGCCTGGTCCATGACTGGGGCTCCTAGGCACTATAATACAAATGAAGAATAACAATAATAATACTTCAGCTCGCTCTATCTCTCACTCTCTCTCTCAGACACACACACACACACACACACACACAAATATGAAAAAATTGCTAAAAGATAATGTTGTTCTAGACTCTCTTTCCCTCTAAGTTACAATCTAGGTTTCCTTTATTTTAATAGGGATTGAGTAAGAAATTTCAGCATTGCATGATATTAGTAGGGAGCCAAACTCATGGTAGCTGCCTTCCAAATATAATTACTACCTACATGTTTATTACATATGAGAGTAAACATTTTTATGGTATAAATTAATTTCAAATTAAGAGATTTTTCTTTGTTTGCTTTCATGCTCCAAGCCATGTCTACACTCCCACTTTTGTTGGTATAACTTATATCGCTCAGGGGGTGTGAAAAAAACACAAAAGTTACATTAACAGAAGCGCAAGTGTGGACAGTGCTATGTTAGTGGGAAAGCTTCTCCCACTGACATAGCTACTGTCGCTTGTGGAGGTGGTATTATTATGTCGATGGCCTCTCCGGCCTCAGGAGAGATAAAGCTGCTTCTGTAATGAGCCAGCCACTCCCAGTCTCTATTCAAGCCCCAAATTAATGGTGTTAAATTTGCAAATGAATTTTAGTTCTGCAGTTTTCCTTTGAGGTCTGTTTCTGAAGGTCTTTTGTTCAAGTATAGCTACTTCCAAAACTGTTATTGAATGTCCAGGAAGATTGAAATGTTCTCCTACTGGCTTTTGTATGTTACCATTCTGATGTCTGATTTGTGTCCATTTATTCTTTTACATAGAGACTGTCAGGTTTAGCCAATGTTCATGGCACAGGGGCATTGCTCGCACATGATGGCATGTATCACATTAGTAAATGTGCAGGTGAATGAGCCACTGATGGTGGGTCCTCTGATGGTGTTGCTAGAGTCGATTCAGGGACAGAGTGGGCAATGGGGTTTGTTACAGGGATTGGTTCCTGGGTTAGTGTTTCTGTGGTGTGGTGTGTAGTTGCTGGTGAGTATTTGCTTCAGGTTGGGGGGCAGTCTGTAAGCGAGGACTGGCCTGCCTCCCAAGGTCTGTGAGAGTGAGGGATCATTTTCCAGGATAGGTTGTAGATCGTTGATAATATGCTGGAGAGGTTTTAGCTGGAGTCTGTACAGTAATGACCAGTGGTGTTCTGTTATTGGGCTTGTCTTGTAGTAGGTGACTTCTGGGTACCTGTCTCACTCTGTCATTTTGTTTCTTCACTTCCCCAGGTGGGTACTGCAGTTTTAAGAATGCTTGATAAAGATCTTGTAGGTGTTTGTGTCTGTCTGAGGGATTGGAGCAAATTCAGTTGTATCTTAGGGCTTGGCTATAGACAATGGATCATGTGATGTGTCCTGGATGGAAGCTGGAGGCATATAGGTAAGTATAGTGGTCAGTAGTTTCTGGTATAGGGTGGTTTTTATGTGACCATTACTTATTAGCACAGTAATGTCCAGGAAGTGGATCTCTTGTGTGGACTGGTCCAAGATGAGATTGACGGAAATTGTTGAAATCCAGGTGGAATTCTTCGAGGGCCTCCTTTCCATTTTGTTCATATGATGAAGAGGTCATCAATGTAGTGCAAGTAGAGGAGGGGCACTAGGGGACGAGAGCTGAGGAAGCGTTGTTCTAAGTCAGCCATAAATATGTTGGCATACTGTGGGGCCATAGCAGTGCCACTGACTTGACGGTATAAGTTGTCCCCAAATCTGAAATGGTTGTGTGTGAGGACAAAGTCACAAAGCTCAGTCACCAGGTGTGCCATGGCCTCCGCAGAGATACTGTTCTTGACAAGTTGTAGTCCATCCTCATGTAGAATATTGGTGTAAAGAGCTACTACATCCATGGTGGCCAGGATAGTGTTTTCAGGAAGATCATCAATGCATTGTAGTTTCCTCAGGAAGTTGGTGGTGTCTCAAAGATAGCTGGGAGTGCTGGTAGCGTAGGGTCTGAAGAGAGAGTCCAAACAGCCAGATAACTCTGCTGTAAGAATGCCAATGCCTGAGATGATGGGGTATCCAGGGTTTCCAGGTGTATAGATCTTGTATAACAGATAGAATACCCCTGGTCAGGGTTCTGCGGGGGTGTCCGTGTAGATTTGTTCCTGTGCTATAGCAGGGAGTTTCTTGAGCAGATGGTATAGTTTCTTTTGGTAATCCTCAGTGGGATTGGAGGATAGTGGCTTGTAGTAGGTGGTGCTGGAGAGTTGCCTGGCAGCCTCCTGTTCATAGTCAGACCTGTTCATTATGACTACAGCACCTCCTTTGTCACCCCTTTGATTATAACTTCAGAGTTGTTTCTGAGGATTTGGATGGCGTTGCATTCTGTACGGCTGAGGTTATGGGGCAGGTGATGCTGTTTGTTCACAATTTCAGCCTGTGCACGTTTGCAGAGGCACTCTATGTAGAAGTCCAGTCTGTCATTTCGACAGTCAGGAGGAGTCCATGCAGAATTCTTCTTCTTGTAGTGTTGGTAGGAGGGTTCCGGTGGGTCAGTGAACTGTTCAGTGATATGTTGAAAATATTCCTTGAGTCAGAGATGATGAAATTAGGCTTCCAGATCACTGCAGAACTATATCATGTTCGTGAGGGTGGTGGGGCAGAAAGAGAGTCCCCGAGATAGGACAGACTTCTGCCAGGGCTAAGTGTGTGGTTAGATAGATGAACAATATTGTTAGGTAAGTTAAGGGTACCACTGTTGTAGCCCCCTGTAGCATGTAGGAGTTTAGATAGTTTACTGTCCTTTTTCCTCTGTAGAGAAGTGAAGTGTGCATTGTAAATGGCTCAGCTTGTTTTTGTAAAGTCCAGCCACGAGGAAGTTTGTGCAGAAGGTTGATTTTGTATGAGAGTCTCCAGTTTTGAGAGCTCATTCTTGATCTTCTCCTGTCTGCTGTACAGGATGCTGATCAGGATGCTTCAGCAGTGTTACTGAGCATGCTTACACAGCAGAAAATCTTGGAGGAGGGCAGATGACCTCACATGCATCACCTTTGGGCTTAATTATTGCAGCAGCTATACGTTGATGTAACTTAAGTTGACTTAATTTTGTAGCATAGACAAGGCATGAGTGAAAGAACAAATTGAATGAACTCTGACAAAATGTGGTATAGAATCTTAAGGGGTAATTTGGTATGTATGATGAATACCAAACTAAATCAAGGTAATGGGACACTTCACATTGAATGGTCCCTTGAAATATGTGTTAACTACTTATGCTAAATCATCTGTTCTACCTTATATTTAGCTTTGACACTCTGAGGCCATGGCTGCACTTAAAACACTATCGTGCTTAAATGAAGACTCTCCTACACCGATGGGAGAGCTTCTCCAGTTGGCGTAGTTAATCTACCTCTGGGAGAGGCAGTAGCTGTGTCGACAGGTGAAGCGCTCCCACCAACATAGCACTGTCTACACTGGGGATAAGGTCGCTATAACTATGTCAGTCAGGGCTGTGGACTTTTCACTCAGGGGTGAGTGATGTAGTTACACCAGTATAAGTTTGTAGTGTAGACCTGGCCTTAGTAAGTTTCCCAGACCTGAAGAAGAGCTCTGTGTAGGTCAAATGTATGTCTCTCTCACCATCAAAAGTTGGTCCAATAAAAGATATTACCTCACCCACCTTGTCAAACTAAATCAAAGTCTTTATAATGAGATATAATGTATCACATATGTCAAGGGCACATGGATTTCCTTTCTATGAAACCACATTAGACTGCCAAAGTTTGAGGAAAATTCCCACTAGAAGGAAAGGGGAGATTCCCAACCACAGACCCAGAAAAATATCTGAAGGAATTGTCCATGATGACTAATGAGAAATTCAATTCTATCAAATGGATGGAACAGAAACAACCCAGGGTCACCTCAGAACATTTTACACACTGCAGTAAGTTAGCTGTATCAATTCATTTCTCTGGGCCCAATTCTGCAGCACTGACTCAGGCTTGTCTACACTTGAAACACTACAGCAGCACCACTGTAGCACTTCAGTGTAGATACTACCTCCCCAGTAGGCGATAGCTAGGTTAACAGAAGAATTCTTCCTAGCACTGTCTACACCAGGATTATGTTGGTATAGCTACATATTTCATGTAAAGTCCCAGAGTAGACCAGACCCCAAGCAAAACTACTTTGAGTTCTTTTTTACCTTAGTCAGGACTGCAAGAATTGGCCCTTAGAATTAGGGCTTCATTCTCCAAGGACAGGTCTACACTACCCGCTGGATCGGCGGGTAGAGATCAATCTCTCGGGGGTCGATTTATCACATCTAGTCTAGACGTGATAAATCGATCAACGAGCACACTCCCCATTGACTCTAGAATTCTACTGCTGCAAGAGGTGGAAGCGGAATTGATTGGGGAGCAGCAGCGGTCGACTCACTATTCCCGTAGCTAAAGTTGCGTATCTTAGGTTGATTCCCCCCTTCCTCAGTGTAGACTTGAGCCAAGTTATTCCATTTTTCATTGGAGTTACACTGGCATAGAACTGGCAGTAGGAATCAGGTCCTAATTGACCACAAAAAAGGAGTCTACTTTCTGGGTTCAATTTTTGTTTTCTTTCTGTCTTTTTGTTTTTTTTTAAATAAAATAATGGGGCCTATTCTTCCTAGGTCTACAGTAGTGTCTGCTTGTATTGAGACTATCAGAGGGCTCAGCGGTACAAAGGGTTGCTTGTGAAAAGTGCCAGAGGATCCACATTCTCCATTTATCCAGAGAACAGCTACAGCATGAACAGTTGCAGTGCAGATTTCCCTAAATTGCCTTTCCAATGTTTCTCCAACCTGATTTGAACCCTATGAGATCCAAAGATAACTGCATTCACTCTATGCATGCTCCATTCCCATCCCTGGTCAGTGTTATGACTAGCTAAAAAGATGCAATCTGAGGTGTTTCTTCTTTTATTTGGACATCTGAAAGTAACCAGTAATTCATCCTTTCACAGAATCCATTTCACAGCCATCAGCCAACACTGACTTTTGTCACTGATAAGTTAGACAAATTCAGAACAGTTGTTGGAGGGAGCAGGTTCAACATTTCATTATGGAGGCAGTGTTGAATGGAATTATTACCTAATTTACAGGCTAGTCATGGAGTGCATGTGGCTTGCATCTAGTTTACCCAATTGGAGATATTATTTGACAATGTATTTCACTGCATCCCCATCATCAGGAAATGTGGCTGGCAGCTGTAATACTGTCTGTTTCATAGTCAAGGAATGCTACATCAGATGAGTCTGTTTCTGATTCAGGGGAAACACATTTTCCAGTAGTGGATGTGGGAACAGACTTACACAGCTGAAGCAGTTTTCGCTGATTGGCACTGGGGTCAGTATGGAAGAGCGTCACAACCTCACCAATTCCTGCTCTGCTTTTCCACTGACTATGAAAAACCCCAGAAGGGGAACCACATCAGACACTCCATTGGCCCTGCTAGTGTCAGAAACATTGCAAAGAATGGTGAGGAAGCCAGTATAAAATTCCCAAGCTAGATTTTACATCACTGGGGGCAATGCAGGATGAAGTGGAGATGCTATCATAATTGACAATGCACATGGGCTATCACTTAATGAAACAGAAAGACCAATGGAAAACTGTCATCCACATGAGAGCTGCTATAATGATACTATCATAACTGGTGCACTCTCTGCCTTGAAAAGCCAGTGGGAGAAAACTCTCTCTGTGGGGGAATAAAATAACTAGGTTTTCTAGACATTAACATTCCTGTCATGTGACATACAAACATGTTAGGCAGCTGAATCACCAATTCCGTCTCTTGTTTATATTTACTCCATAATTTTGCAAGCATGGAACTTCCAAGCGGACAAGGAAGGAAATTAGAGTTCATATTTATTAGCGCAAGATTCACTTGATTGTAAATATGTTGTCAAATGGTTGGATTGCTTTCTACTATAGTGAAGTGAAAAACATTAAGGGTGAAATCCTGGATTTGTTGAAGTCTATGGCCAAAACTCTCATTGACTTCAGAGAAGTCAGGATTTCATCTTAAAAGTCTCTGCAGACATCTCTTCTCCAGCCTGCTACATAGGATTTCAGTTTCAGTTAATTTTGTTCTCTCTTGTTTGGGAATTTCTACCAGTTACTCAGCCTTTATTTACAGGAATCTTGAATGTGGAGTTTCTTGAGAATTGTATTTGGAAATAATGTGGCTTATGAGGAAGGATGAATTTATTGTGTGTCCACTGCTTGTATCTTAAAGATTTATGTCCCTTCTAAAAGAGACCTGAGTGTAGGAGCTAGACTGTCATTTCCCCCAATTTTCCTGCAAAGGGATGGGAACTGAAAAGAAAACAAAGAGAACAAAGTAGGAGAACATTTTTTTAAAGGGTCATAAGAAGAGGTGGAGAAGCATAACTGATGCAATGGAGTTTTACTCCACGACAGGGCCTCTTAGATGCTATAAAAGTTCACCAACAGTTCAGCTTATTTTCTCCTACTTCTCCTATGATGCTCCTTTTTCTAGCCCAGGTAGTAACATCAACCCATTATACTTCTTGCTATTGCTGGGCACAGCTGGTCAAAATATCAAAATTGTTTCCATTTTGCAGGGTTCCAAATGGAACAGTTTATGTATTTGTTTGTTGAGAAATTTTATGAGTATTTGGGAGAGTGGGTGAAATTTTAAAATTTTGAAGTTTTGTTTTTACCCTTTCCTGCCTTATTTCCCTACCACTTTTTTTTGTCATTAAGTGCAATAAAATAAACAATGTGCAGGATTCACACGCACACAAACTTTTTTCCTTTTTTTTACTTTGTGATTTTTTCCAGATTTCCCCAATTTTAGAGAACACAGTAATAAAAGGAAAAATGAGACTCTGTAACTCCGCCATTCTGAAACTTTCCAAAACTTCATCAATTTGAAAGTTACAGAGTGGCAAAGTTAAAGTGTGTTTTCCTTCCTTCCACTGTGTAACTTGTCCAAAGCTGAGAGAGTTTTGAAAAGTTAAAGAAGAAAAGGGGGTGGGGGAATCAAAACCTAGAGATCATTCATTCTATTGCAGCCAGTGACAAAAAAGTGGTGGTGAGAGGGACGGGGACAGAGAGGAAATAACAAAAACACGTTTCAAAATCTGTTTTTAAAAAAATGGTTGTCATGAAAGATATGAAAATTTCAATGAAAATGAAAATTTAAATTCAACATGAAAATTTTTATCGTGCTTTGAAACGTCCCATTTTAAAACAAAATCTTTTTTGTTGAAATGGACATATTTCCCTAAAAACATTGTCTTTGATTATACCTAAATTTTTAGCAGGAAAATTTTTCAGTTGAAATATTTTGATGGTCTCTACAATTGGTTTATGTCCTTTCCTTTTTAGGCCCATATCACTCCATATGTCTGCCTTGTTGGTGTAGGAGTATGATTCTCACTTTGGGTGTGAGTGGTTGTGGGTTTGAATCCCTGACAAGCCTGTTGTTTGAGGTGACTATCTTCTGTCTATATTATTCTATTGACAAAGGCTTGGCTGGGATGATTTAGTTGGTGTTGGTCCTGCGTTGAGCAGGGGATTGAACTAGATGACCTCCTAAAGTCTCTTCCATCCCTAATATTCTATGATTCTACCTGATGGTAATTAAATTAGTCTTAATACTCAATAAAAGTTTCTTGAAGGACTGCTTCCAGGCTCTGTGAGAGATCAAATCTCTCTCATAACTACCAGTGAATCATAAGGTTAATCAGCTCAGTTTGCTGGGAGTAAACAGAAATTTAATGTCTGGTCCAAGGGGGTGTATTTATTGCTATTACAAACAGGTGAGTATTCATCTGCCTTTAGTTACATGCACAGTCAAAACAATACTTTGTTTTCCCCTCCTGCTGCTTTGACCACATCATCTACCCTCCCAGCATCAACCCCCTCTTGTTCCACAAATTATTCATTCTCACCGTCAAGGCCTTGCTCTACTCCACTCAGCCTACACTTGTGTTCTAATTAACTCCTGGTTCTGCAACAATGTTCCTTCCAAATCTCCCTCTCTTAAATGGCTATTTTTGTGCCCGTCTCCCACTCCTTTTAACATGCCATCTTTCATACCGCCTCCTATCTTTAGAATGGTCTCCCCGCTCTTGTGCACAAAGCAACATCATTCTCTTTTGCTAAGCCTTCCACTGCTCACTGCCTTCCAATATTTCTCAAGGACATCTGGAACTATTACTAAGCTATTGTATATGTCTGAGTTATTGTGTCTGCTCCTTGAAGCAGGCGCCTTTCCTTTTACCTGTTCTGTGAGGACCATGTTTACCTTTGGCACTATGTAATTAATGCCTAACAATAATAATCACTGTGCACTACTATATGATTATTAATAAAAATTAAACTTCTGCTTTGAAGCAATATTTAGTTTGGCGCTCCAAAAATCTAGCTCTTTACCACATAACCTACTGATTCACAATACTCTTTCTGGAGAAATGCTAAAGAAACTAACCTAAGCAGCACAGTTTTCTTCAGATCTTAAAACAACAACAACAACAACAACAACAACAAAAAACAGGGGGTGCGGGCGGTCCCTACCAAATATTAATGCAAAGTTTTTTATAAATGCTGAGTGGTGGCTGCAGAACTTTCAGATGTGCAAGGCCACATTTCTGGGTCTGTGTGTGCCAAACTCAGCCCAGCTGTCCCATGCAGGGACAGCCAAATGAGAGCTGCACTGACAGCTGACAAGTGAGCAGCAGTTGCACTATGGAAACTTGCAGTGCCAGATTACCAGCAGTCTGTCAGGAATCAGTTTAAAGTTGGTCCACTGCGGGGGGCCATGAAGTGCCTCTTGCTAATGTGCATGACATACTGAATGGGTTTTCCAGGAATGGGGTTCCCAAACTGTGGTGGGGCAATTGATAGCATGCATATCCTTATACCAGCTTGTTACAGAAAGGACTACTTTTCTATGCTTATTCAAGCAGTAGTGGATCACTGGGGATGCTTTTCTGTCAGAGCTTCAGCTACAGGTCCAGCAGATACAGAAGAACAGTTCAAAGTGCCTTTGGTCATTTGAAGGGCGTCTGGCATTGTTTATTTACAAGACTGGATCTCAGTGAGAAAAATATACCACTGGCTACAGCTGCCTGCTCTGTCCTTCATAATATCTGTGAAGCAAAGTGGGGAAAGTTTGCACTGGGGCAGAGGCGAAGTGACTATCTGCTGAATTTGGTCAGCCAAATACAAGGGCTATTAGAAAAGCTCAACACAGAGCTATATGGCTCAGGAAGGCTTTGACAGACCATTTAAATAGTGAGCCAGAGGAGGGTGTATGGCTGGAGTGTGCTCTACCTGGCCTTGTTCTTTCACAAGAATCTTTTAGTGAGTGCCTGTGTGTAGGACTATAACACTATTAATATTGTCCGTGAATGCTGTTCTGAGTTCTGTGACAAAGTGAAATAAGAGGAAATTAGTGGGTGTCAGACCTGCTCAACACCAGACAGCATATGCTGTGAACTAATAAAGAAGAATTTTATTTTCTAACATGAACAAGGCAATTAAAAAAAAAACATTTAAAACTTAATGAATGAAAGGAACAGAACTTAGGAAGGGCAAAGAACACTCCCTTTCAGGTATACATGCTCCAGCCGTGGCTTTCACAGGCCAGTGTATGGGAAGCTGTGATTGTCTTTAATGTCCCCCCAGGTGGAGTGGTAGGGGATGGTGTGTGGACACCCAATAGCACATGGAATACTGAGGGGGTAGGGGTATAGGAAGGTCCTGATATTGACTTCTCTATGGACTGCAGAGGGAGGTGAGCACAGGACCTGCTGGACCACCAGAGTCTGCAGCATCTCAGTTTGCTGTCTGAGAAGTGCATGCATCTCCTGCAGCACATCCCTCTCCTTTTCCTGCATCTTTCTCCTCTCACTCTCTCCTTGTCCATGCTGTTTGCAAGGGTGATCCTTCAGGCACTGTGCTCATTCTCTGATGCAGCACTGGCTTACAGGATCTCCTGGAACACGTCATCCTGAATCCTTTTCTTTCTCCTCCTTATCAGGCTCAGGCATTCCGCGGATATGGATGGGGAGCCACATTGAGTACAGCCCTCAGGAGGACTAGGGAAATGAGGGAAGAATAAATAGCTCATTGGCACATTTATAGTTAGGGCGATGTAACCGAGTACTGGCACCGCTTTCCACAGGCGGAGTGATTTTAGCTGATACCTCACTCCTGAGGGTAACAGAGGCAGAGGCAGAGGCAGCTCAGCTGCCACTGGGGTCCCAGTGCTGCCCGGGACCGTATGCTGGTAGCCTGAGTACTGCAATGGTGACGGTTGAAGGAATCGCTGAGTGGTGAGGGAAAGTGTCCTACCACCCTGGGAAAAAAAAGGTAGCCCCTCCCAGAAACCTTTGCCAGAAGATTGCAAACTACTTTCATGAAAGTTTTGCTGAGCTCTCTACCAAGGATTCATGGGACACCCTGGTGTTCATAAACAAACTGCTCCGCATGGTCCCCTCTGCCTAGCTCTAGAGGGGAATGAAAGGCACAGAGCAACTCTACCGCTCTGGGTTGTTCCACTGATACTTCTAGCACAGTAAAAAAGAGTAAATCAATAGATGTGTCCTGCTACTTTGGGGGTGCCATCCCTGTCATTTCAAAGCAAACTGCATACTTACCAGAGGTTCCTTTCCCTGCATCAGGCTCACCTGTCAGGACTGCAGTAGAGTCAAAAACCCATTCTGGCTTGCTGCACAGCTGGATCATCTGTCCTCCATATTCCTCCTCCTCCTCTTCCTTGTCCATCTCTTCCTCCTTGCTGTTCATAGCAGTGGCCTGTGACTCAGGCTCCTTGGAAGTATCCACAATACTCTTGAAGGGTGTGGGGGGAGTAGGGTCTCCATCAAGTGTGGCACACAGCTCTTTGTAAAAGCAACAGATCTGTGCTCTCCGCCAGATCAATTCTTGGCCTTCCTGGCCTTCTGGTATGCCTGCCATAGCACCTTGGCTTTCACATGGCACTGCTGCAGGTCCCTGTCGTAACCCTTCTCCTGCATCCCCTGAGTCGTCGGCTTGTAGATGTCCATGTTTCTATGACTGGATTAGAGCTGTACCCGCACAGCCTCTTCTCCCCACAGAGCCAGGAGATCCAACACCTCCTGTGGACTCCAGGCAGGACCGCTTCTGCAGTGCGTAGCCAGCATGGTCAACAGGTCAGTTACACTCTACAATGGAGAGCTGCTAGGTGTGCTCGCTGAGATGGGCAGCCAGGAAAAGGGATTTCAAAAATGTGTGAGGCTTTAAAGGGGAGGGACACCTTCCTGTCTACCTGACCTCTGGGCAGTGGAGTTCACAATGCTGACCAGAGTGGTCAGTGTGGGGCATTGTAGACAGCTCCTGGAGGCCAGGAACAGTCGACATAAGCAATACAGTGTCTAAACTATCACTGCGTTGACCCAATTATATTGACTGCCACTGTATGCCACTCAGGGAGCAGATGTTATTAAATCACTGAAGCAGAGCACTTAACGTTGGTGGGAACCAAGTTCAAGTGAAGATGCATCCACCACTAGGTCAATGTAAGCTGCCTTGAACCAACCTAATCACGCTGTGTAAACCAGGTCTTATTCTCTCTTCACTAAATATGGCCTCTCTAGTCCAGCGCTGAAACACACTGGCAGTACAATAGGCAACAGTTTGCCCAGGCTGCAGCTTGTTCTGTGGCTATACAACTTCAGCCTGTAGGGCTGTCCATCTAACATCTTTCACAATTTATCTGCCTAAAACAAGTTTACATCTAAGCTGGCAGCTTAAACAACATGCTGAACTCTACCTACAACTTCACTAAGGCAATGGCTATATAAAGTATTTTTCATCTTTCCTTTCTTCTTAAGAAGAAACTCTTTTAATCCTAGAAGAACTCATTTTCTTGGCTGCAGTTGGAAGTGTGGATTGTGTCAGTACAGTAGAGCAAAAATGAAAGAAGGAGCATTTGGTAGCTGATCTTTTCTTTTGGACAGATGTACTCAAAGGTCTTCAGAATTACACTCTCTTCACAGGGCCACCAGAAACAGAAGATAGTAAAACAGCAGATCATAGTATATATCAGCCTATATATGCAGACCTTCTACTTCAATTCAGGCATACAGCTGATCAAATGGGAACAGTGGAATTAACCCAAGGGAGTTTCCTCTGAATTGTATATTTTTCTTATCAGCAATCTTTGGTTAGGTATTTTTACTATGATTAATAGAGGCTCATGCCATTGCAACCCAGCCAACAAAATTAAGATGAGGAACTCCAATCCACATCCTGTATCCGCACGGTTTTCACAGTTCCCCTTTTATCAAATGAGAATTTAATGAAATCTTTAAAGGTCTGTCACCCAGTTTGTGACCACTCTCTCTGTCTCCATGGCCTGATTAAAAGATTGTGGTTCTTGATAGCTCAGGGCCCATTTCATTTCTAGCTTCATTTAATTATATGGATTATCTTGCAAATTCTTGTGTGTTCATTTTTGGGAACAATGGAATTATATTTCTCTGTGCATCCATTTCTGTTCTGTGATAATCTCTTTTAGTGGTGCCTGGTAACTGACATTTTCCATATAAACATGCATGTTTATGCTAACCCATCCAGACACTGAATGGCGCAGGTGTGTAAAGTATTATTATTTAATTATTATAGTCATCAGGTGTACATACTTGCTCTGCCAGTAGACATGTTAAAAGGCACACATAAGGCTGCATCTTGCAATCTTTAGACAAAAATCTCACAAAAATTGCAGCATTTGGCCCCTAAGAGCATAGGCTTTGTAACCACACATCCAGCATGCAAAGTACATGGTCAGACAAAATGGCATATACCTTACTTGGGGCCGATTGAAGTCAATAGGAACTTTACCTGAGTTGGACTCATAGGATCATACCCTCATGGCTTGATTTTCACAGGGGCTTTGCCCTTCTCAGGATCAAACCATTCAAGTTACTATTCTTTCTTATTCACTAAAATAAAATCACTTTATTTTAATTCTTTTCATATAAATTATAAACACATAATGAAACAAAACATATATACACCATTCTGCCCCATTATCTCCTATCAGTTGTCCCTAGTGAGCAGAGACAAAGACCCAGCATACCAGGACTGAGGACAAGCACTGATGTAAGTGCCTTTTGCAAACTCTCTCATCTGCATCATCAGACTCCTATTTTGTTGAGTACAAAACGTCAGCAAAGTCCCCCAAAAGTTGGGTTTTTTAAAGATTATAGCATGATAGGCAAATTGCCAGTTCCTGTAACTTAACTTGATTGTCATATGCTGCAAACCACAAAAAGAATGTATCTGTGCTCTGAAAAATTCCCACTTTAAAATGTGGAGCTCATTCAGTACGACTGAAAAAGGGAAGGCCAGGATGTTCTCATCCCTAAAGTCCACAGCCACTTCCTCCCCTAAATTCCCTACTAGAACAATTATTCTATGAATGGTTTGACCTAACGTAGTTTAAACTGCATAGGAGTGTTATGTGAACATGCTTGCCCAGCTATGTCCACACTCTCCTTCCAGCACCAGGGCAGATAGGCGTTGCAATGCCTGGCATAACAGGAATGCATCAGGCGCTGTACCTTCCTCATTCGTATTGCTCACATTCTATGGAAGTCTCAATTGCCACGGATGGGGGAAGGAGATGTAGCTAGCAAAATCAGTGGCTCTCATTGTAATGTAGAGCCCTATGCACCTCTGTGCCATCCCCACAGAAAGCCATCCCTTTTAAGTCGCTGGCTGCCTACACTACCCCACCCTCTTTAGTGGCACCGGAACTTTGCTGCCATTGGCTGTGACTTTGGGCCTGCCCTTTAGCAGTCTGTTGGGCAAGGTGCGGATGGTGAAGGGTAATGTGACTGCACCAGCGGTAATTCCCAGAGACGTCCACTTGGGAATCTGCACAGTCCCTCAGGGAACATCCTGTACCACTGAGAGCTGTTCCACTTCTTCACACCTCTGGCCCTACTTCCCATGCTAGCCCAAGTTGTGGAGTTTGTGAATGGGCTTCTGTGGTCTCTGAGGGCCACTGTATAGCAAGGGGAAGTATATGGCGATAACTATTTTGAATTTTCAGCAAAGGTGACGAGGCCTCAGGACAGGTCGCTTTTTGTACATGTTTATTTTAAATAAAAATAAATACATTGTTTTAAACCACATTCAGCGGATGTTGTGTTTGGGCGGAGTTTTAACACAGTTGTACAGAACAGCTCTATCCTGATTTGTGACCATTACTACCACCAGGCTTTTAGACAATGCTCTGCATCAGAACTCAAAACATTCAGTATCATTATCCCCCGCTTACAGATGGAGAAACTGAGGCATGGAATGGGGAAGTGGCTTGCCTATGGTTACCCAACAAACCAAATGGCGGAATCAGGAACTAAATGTAAGTCTTCAGAGGCCCAGTTCAGTGCCTCTCCACAAGGCCACACTACCTCCCTTGAGCATGCAAAATATATCTGCCTCTTCTAAAACGTAGAGAGACAAGGTGAGTGAGGTAGTATCTTTTATTGGGCCTACTTCTGTTGGTGAGAGAGACAAGCTTTCAAGCTTACACAGAGCTCTCCTGTGTTCTTTATCTTACTCTGGTTCTACAGTCATAGGTCCTGACTATGCTAGAGAATGGTGTATTGCAACCCCTGCTTCAAATCCCCAGTATGTCCGTAATATCACGTGTCCATCCACTAAAGTGCTGGCATCTGTTCAGAGGCATTCATATCATCATTGCGATGTCACTTCTGAGAAGGACTAAGCATGATGTCATCCACCACTGAGTCACCCTGCACCCTTGCAGTGCCATTATAGACAGTAAGTGCTGACATAGTAGCTGAAGGGGTGATTTTGGTCCTCCCACTGCAGTCAGGGTAACGCAGAAGGACTATGTCTAGTGATTAGAGCAGGGCACTAGGTTGCCATAACTCTGACTCTTGGGTTCTATTTATAATTGTGTCAGTGTATGTCCTCGTGCAGCTCATTAATCCCCTCTGTATTTCCACTACCCATCTGTAAAATAATAACAGGAGTTCGCTGTACCACAGAACATGAAGTGATTAACGTTCATACATAGTACTTTGAGATTCTCCCACAAAAGCCATTGTGCAAGTGCAATGAGTAAGTGTTTTATATTCCTTCCTGTCAAAGAAGCTGTATTTCCCACTTAGCCTGTAAAGATCATTTACGTCAGTGATAAAAGTTTTCTCCCAATCATTGCTGAACCAATTAGCATATTCTCTTATTAGATAGAATATGGTGTTGGTGAAATCCAGTCCTGAATAAATTGCAAAAGAAGCACTGAGTGTTACTGGGTTTTTTAGCCTTGTGACATACAGACCATCAACTATGGTGCATATTCTTTTTTCTTTACTTTTTTTTAAAAGTACATTCAATTCACTCTGTACTTTCCAGTTTTGCTGTTCACTTCCTGTATATGTTCAGTCAGCTGACAATGAGTCATTCACTGAGGATCAGAAGAGCTTTCACAGAACATCTGCGAAAACTATCAATGATAGTAGGTCAGAACTCATCCTGAGAAAAACAACATGCATAAATGTATCCAACCCCCATTCATAAACTTTCACCAAGTTGCAAAAGCTTTGATCTTCATGACAGGCACTGTAATCCCCCACAACAATAACACCATCACAAAAGAAACTCAGTTCTCAATTTCCAAGAATAACATGGGAAACCTTTTCTTTTTAAGACATAATTTTCATGAATGAATTATTCAATCAGTTGCAGTAATCCCGACACATTTTTTAAAAAAGCAAAATTCAGCATGTTCTATGAGCTGATGATGACACACTGTAGTGCTGGGTTTGTGGGAGAGAGGGCAGACCAAAAACTAGTTTCTAAATCCAGAGGGAAAGATGGGATGGTAGCTCTCTAGTGGCAACTTCAGTAATGTAGAGGACCTGAGATAGTAATCTTGGTATTTTCCCTTTTGTTTGAAAGTACAGAAATTTACACATGGATAATTTTAGACAATGACTACAATAGCTGAAGTTTAACTGGAGAAGCAGCAGCAAATAAAATGACTAAACTGAGTTAAAGAGACAAGGTGAATCTATTTTATTGGACCCACTTCTGTTAGTGAGGAGACATGCTTTTGAGTTTACACAGAGGTCTTTTTCATGCCTGTGTAGCTTGAAAGCTTGTCTCTTTCACCAACAGGAATTGGTCCAGTAAGATACTATTTCACCACCTTGTTTCTCTAATATCCTGGGACCCATACGGCTACAACAAACACTGAATACAAACTGGATTAAAACAGGTTTGTCATTTTTTTGAATTTTGGGATTTTATAGTGCTGATATTACATCCTCGCTGTTCTGTGCAGAGTAAAACTACCACAACCGGACCCAGTTCCACACTGTATGGTCACCAGTCTATTGTGAGCGGCCCCAACCACTGGCTCCCACGTTTCTAAATCAACGAGGTCTGGGCAGAACTGGCTCACTATTCAATTAAAGAGCAAATATCTTAACACACTAATTAACTGAGCCACCCAACCAACATTAACATTAACGCTTACTAAGTGATCACACTTTGGGGCCTATCTTCACGTACACCACTACAGTGGCGCAGCTACACTGGCAGAGCTGTAGCACTGTAATGAAGATGTTCCTACGCCCATGGGAGAAGCTATCCCGTCAACATAGTGCTGTCTAGACTGGGAGACAGGTTGGATTTTTCACCCCCCTGTTTAAAGCAGTTATGCCAATATAAGTCTGGAGGCTAGACCTGGCTATGGTGATCACCCACATTCCATCTAACCAGCTCCTTAATTATAGAATTCATAAGAAGTGACAATGCTGTTGGATTTGAAAAACATTTTTTTTAAGGAGATTAAGCATGTTCCTCTTATGTTCCACAATGTTCAGCCCAGTTTTGAGACTCTGTGGGTGACACAGGTCATGTGTGGCTCTGAGGGACATTTTGCAATCCTCCTGACCATCTTCCGGTTTTTGTTGGATGGGATATTTCCTTCCTTCTTCAGCTGATCTGGTGCTCGTGAACTGGAGGTCCTGTGGTCAGCTGCAGAAGCAACTGGAAAAGAGAATGTTTACTTTAAACCAGCCCTACAAAATCCGCTTCTCTGTGTTTTTTGTGAAGATTAAGAGGGCTTATATTTCTTTAGGATGTAATCAGCATTAGTCCAGTAAGGTGAAATACATTTCTGATGCTATTGCTTTCATTGAGGTGACAGGAAATTGTTTCTCAGTAGTAAATAGGAGAAGCAGTGTGATTACTACGGTATTCTAATAAACTGTAGATATTTTAATTTCCCTATGTGGGGAGAACTGCATAGGGATTACCTTGAGCAAGTCAAATCACCTCCCTGTACCTTAATTTCCCCATCTATAAAATGGGCATAATGATACTTGAGTCCTTTGAAAAGTACTTTGAGATCCACTGATGAAAAGCGCTATACAAAAACTGGGTATTACTATTATTAATGAATTGGCCCACTGTAGAAGATATAGTGAAGAATAGACCCAGAGTCTGACATGGTGTTCTCTGGCTGGCAAATGACACCACTGTCATACCTAGTAGTTCAGAAATTAAAAGACAAACTGAAAAGATCCCAGATTCTGATCTCAGTTACCCTTCTATAAAAATCCAGAACAATTCCATTGATAGAGATGGTGTTATTTCTGGTTTGCACCAGCATAACTGCAATCAGAATACAACCCAGGAGATTTTATTTTCACCTCAAATGCACCCAAAAACCTATTTACAGTGGGCATGTCCCTCCTCTGGCTATGTGCATACAACACAATTGCTTGTAACAATACTCCTGATAAGTAGGCTGACCATACAGCCAAGAGTGAAAAATCGGGACAGGGGTTTGGGTGGGAGGGGGAGTAATAGGAGCCTATATAAGGAAAAGCCCCAAATATTGGGGCTGTCCCTATAAAATCATGACATCTGGTCACTCCACCGATAAGGGCAGCAAACTTATCCAACCTATAATTTGGAATGGCCAATGCTTCGCTGATTGCCAAAAAAGGAAAGATCAGATTCACCCTCGCCACTGCCCCCTTCCCAGCCACCAACCTACCTAAGAGCTCTCTGTTTATTTTTGTGCCTGTGACACCACATGTTCCAGCCCACTAAAAAACCTTCAGGTTTAAGAGGGGGGAGGAAGAACACCCACGATCCCTTTCCTGCTAACAGAAAGTGTCTGAAACTTGAGCCCACTCCTTTGCCCTCACACACACCTACTTCTCCCACTCTGCCCTAACCAAAATACCTCGGGAGGGGACATTCCCTTCCCTCGGATGACACACAATGTGCAGTTGGTGTGTTGCACTATGATAAGCCCTGCAAATGTCATCCACATGCGCAAAGAACTGATGAAAAAAATCAACCACGAAGGGTGAAGTTTAATAGGTTGCAAGTCAACCCCACCATCACCAAACTAGAGAAGCGTGATTCTAGCTTCTCTTACCATGTAAATCAGAAAAACAAGCAATGTCAATAGCATATATGAGATCAGGTTTACATCTGAGCTGCTATATTTGAAATAAGTTCTTGGTTGCTGTTGGCAAAATGAGTGATGGGGGGAAAAATCACATGTCAGAGTGTGAACAAAGACAAAGCGACAAAATCAGCTTTTGTTCTTGTTTTGAATTTACTCACATTACAGGAAATGGGTTATAGGATGGATCACTTGATGATTACCTGTTCTGTTCATTCCCTCTGAAGCACCTGGCATTGGTCACTGTTGGAAGACAGAATACTGGGCTAGATGGACCTTTGGTCTGACCCAGTATGGCTGTACTTATGCTCTAACACAAATGGGAAACTGACATTAGAGCTTGTCAAACATTTTTGAAACAGCTAGTTTTTGACCCGTTAAGTGTGGTCCAAAGCTTTCAAAAATTCTAAACTTCAGTAAAAAAAAGTCACAAGAATTTTGCATTAAAACATTTCTGAGTTTTTAGATCAGCTGAACTCAAACATCATCTGTACAGTAGCAATGGTGACATTTTACAAATGAAAATGACACAATTGTTCAAATTTCACTGCGAAAGTCCTCAAGGTTCACTGATGGAAAATGGCTTCATTTCTTCATAGGTCAAGTTAATAAATGTTTGCAAAAATATCAGTTTCCACACATGGATATGGTTCCTAGGAAATATAAACCGGTATCAGTATCTCAGGGTTATTTCCCCTGAAATTCACATTGGTATGTTGTAATTCGATCTTGTGAAACTACTACATATCTCCTGAAAAAATAGCAGGAGACAGAAACACAGTATTAAATACTAGGTAAATATACAGTGACTCAGTGTTTCTTATTATGTAATCATAGATACCAGTTCAAATAATACAATATTCATGGCAGTTGCATCAAGGGGAAAAGGAATGAATGCGTATGGAGACTGATATACCCTCTGACTCTTAAAACTGATCCATAAGGATAGAGTTGCATTGAGTGAGGAGAAGGGAGCAGTACTGGAAAGCTTGTATTAGTTCTATGGCCAAATACAGGATTTCAGTATCCAGGCCTCAGTAAATTCATTTTAAAATTTGAAGCCAGATCCTCAGCTGGTGAAAATCAGCAGAGTTCTGTTGGCTTTAAGTGAGCTATTCAAATTTTTACTAGCATCACTAGTAAGACAGCGGATTTGGCAACATTTTGGCTGTCTCAAAGTCTCCCATCCAAGTCCTTAAACAGGTCCAAAAGAGTTAGTTTTCGGATGTTTGGCAAGATTGGATAACCCAAGGTGATACATAGCTAAAGGCAACCGAATAGGTAAGGATTATCCCCAGTAATGAACTCTGTGATTATTTTATAGAGAATAAGTTCACCTGCATGCAAAAAGCACTTCGGTGGTAGTGAAGCCAAAGCCGCGGGACCGACGGACCTCCCACAGGCATGCTGCCGAAGGCTGCCTGACTGCCACGCTTGGGGCGGCAAAAATCATACAACCACTCCTGCATAGGCCATTTACAATTTTCGTTATTAAACTGAAGAAATCAAAATAATTTCAAGAGACTCCATTAGGGATTATTACTTCATTGTTTGGAAAACAGTGGAAATTAACATCTTACATTTCTGTGGTGCTTTTCGTCCAGAAGGATGCCCCAGTCTTTTATAGCATGCGCAGAAAGATATACTTTCAGACAGACTTCTTACAGGCATACTTCAAATATCAATTTGTAACAGTTGCCATCTTGGTTGATGAATCATGGACTGAACTGGTGACCACCAGAGTAAAACACAGGAGCAGTGCTAGACACTATAACAGACTTGTAACCTCCACAGTTAAGCACAAAGGGTGACTTGTAGCACACACTCATCAGTGGGTTACACACTTCCTCTGCCCAAAGGAAGCCTGTCCTGAGCATCAGAAGTTCACAGTAGTTTGAATCCTAGGTGAGCCTCTATTTATGTAACATTTTCCACCTTGGCCAACAGATTGGCCACTGAACCAGGTATCTCCAGAGCAAAAAGCAGGCATAGCGGTGGCTTGAATTAATGAGCCAAAGCTTTGTATGCTAGTAGCATAATCAGTCATGTCCTCTGCAGACCAGGCAGAGAGTGGGGCCTGACACACACTCACCAATGGGTTACATTTACCCATGCTCAAATTTGGCTACAGACATAGACAGGGATCTCCTAACTTTTTGAGACGAGGGCCATATTAGATTTTTGAAGGGGCTTCATGGGCTGCTGCTGCAACCTCCCCCAACTTTGCTCCTCCAGCCGCTGCCGCAGCCCCCCCGTTTTGTTCCTCCAGCCGCTGCTGTGACCTCTCCCCACTTGTTCCTCCAGCCAAGCTGTGGGGACACTCACCCTTTGCTCCTCCAGCCACCGGCATCAACTTGTGCCATGGGCCAGCGACAGCTTCTCCACATAGGGTGACCAAACAGCAAATGTGAAAAATTGGGACGGGGTGGGAGGTAATAGGAATCTATATTAAAAAAAGACCCCAAATCAGGACTGTCCCTATAAAATTGGGACATCTGGTCACTCTACGGCCCATGGGCCATAATTTGGAGACCCCTGACATAGACAACCAGTTTTAGTTAGGTGTTTATTATGTAAATATCTAATTAAAACTGTTTTTCATTATTATAAACACCTAAATAGTTTACATTGGAAACATGATCCTTGACATCCCTCCTAAAAATTGAATGGGAAGTGGGGTCAGTGCAAAACAGCTTTCTTATAAGTGTGACTAGCTCTATCTCCAAACTTAGGTGACCAGGAGAGCATGGTTAAGAATAACCTACTCATGTAAAAAGTGCTGTGGCATCTTCTAATGTTCACAAATGTCAAGACCTCAACTTTAGTATCATCTGAAAAGTACCACTTTCATCTAACTCCTCTTAACGCCATTCAGGGGCTCCGGTTCAGCACTGACTCAGAAAAGAATACTACGTACTGAATCATTGCTTCCATTACTACATTATTCTCTGCAGCACCCTGGAATTTCCTTCAAAGTCTCCCATCCAAGTACTTAAACAGGTCCAAACCAGTTTGTTTTCTGATGTTTGGCAAGATTGGATAACCCAAGTTGGTACATAACTAAAGGCAACAGAATAGGTAAGGATTATCCCCAGTAATGAACTCCGCGATTATTTGATAGAGAATAAAGTTCACCTGCATGCAAAAAGCACTTTCAGTTCTCTAGAGAAGTGTAATTTGCCTCAAACGTCAGCCGCATCTATAGAAGTTGCTATTTCCTCAAGAAGATAAGCAAACTGAAGGTAACTGCGGTAACTCAGTCCCTCTGACTGGCTGGCCAAAGTGGAGTACTGCTGTTAGTGTAGCAACACATGCATTTTTAACTCCTCTGCATGATAAAACAGAGACGTTGTCATTTTTTTAGGCCAGAGTGCAGCAGCATATTCTGTCAACCTCTTCCACTAATTTGGAGTGAATTATTAATGATAATATCTAGCTTTTATACAGGGTTTTTCCTCAGTAGATCTCCAAGCACTTTACAAAGGAGGACAGGATCATTATTTCACAGATAGTGACACTGCGGCACAAAGAGTTGAAGTGGCTGGCCCAAGGTCACCCAGCAGGACAGTGGCAAAGCTGGGAATGCAACCCAGGTCTTTTATGTTCTAGTCCAGGGGTCTCCAAACTTTTTGAGACAAGGGCCATATTAGATTTTTGAAGGGGCTTCGTGGGCCACTGCCACGCCCCTCCCCACCTTTACTCCTCTGCCCACTTCTGCGCCCCCCACCTTTGCTTTTCCAGCCACGCCATTGCCGTGGCCACCCCCCTTTCTCCTCCAGTCATGCTGCTGCCACGCCTCCCCCCCGCCCCCCTTTGCTAGTCTGGCCGCGCCGCAGGGGCAGCCAGATCTTTACTCCTCCAGCCACAACGCGGCCACAACTCCACCTGCTTTGCTCCTCCAGCCGCACCACGGGGGCACTCACCGCTCCATACATGGGATCGCCATCAGCAGCTCACGCTGGGGGGCAGTGGCGCCTTCTCCATGTGTCTGCTCAGCTGGGCCTGGGGACCGGACAAATCGACGCCGTGGGCCAGATCCGGCCAGATCCGGCCCCCGGGCCATAGTTTGGAGACTCATGTCCTAATCCAGTAGCCTTCCAAAACCAAAAGACACAATAGGTGCTAAGTATTAGACAAACACTCACTCCTCATGAAGGAGATCTGGTCACATTGATAAGATTGCTAGATATCTTTAGAAAATGGAAAGTAAGGTCACACTTTGTTAGTGCAGGAACCCAGACAGAGAAATCAGGTCCGTGTTAGTGGGAGGAGAAGGGCTTGTCCTGAAGAAGTCACTCAAGGAGCTAGATCCCCTGATGCTGGCCATAGAGCCAATGTATCCAGGCCCCAGGTGAATCACTCAGTGCAAGAGGACTCTTCTGGTGATATAGTGGCTTCTAGGCTGCCAACTGCTTGCTGACAGTGTAGGGGGTGTGACTGCAAGAAGGGAACATGGCCGGGATGCTTCTCTGCTGCCTTAGTACCCGGCTGAGATTTCAGCCAGTTGGGCCATTAACAGCCCTCCGTCTCTTTAACTTGTGCTAGGGGACTGGCCATGCATACAGTGGCCCTGGGATCTGAGAAGTTCAAGGTGAGCTTTACACCATTTTTGCACACACACACACTCATGCTACCTGCTCTGTATGTAGTTTGGCCAGGCCTAGGGATCTCTCCCACAGAATCCAACGGAAGCAATCATTGTGTTTTGTGTGATCCTCTGAGTGTGTGTCGGGGAGGGTTGTCACAGCTGGTCCTTATTTTCCTAGGAGGTCTATGGCAATTGTGGTGGTTCCTGTTTCACTGGAACATCTTCATCTTCCTTATGATTCACTTTTCCTGGGATGCCTAAAGAACACAGCCTATAAATAACAGTCAAGCTATCTAGTGGATTGTTATATATTGGCACAGAGCTAGTCTGCCTAAAAAAATGCTCATGGTAACCTTGGCCTCCATTCCTTCACCCAACACCATTTTTTTCTACCCACTGGTTGAATCTTGTCATTTTCCAAGGCCCTGATCCTACAAAGACCAGTGGTGGATTATCCAATGACCCCATGGGACTTGTGCCCAGGGCCCATGGCCAATTGGGGGCCCCCCAGAAAATGGGCTCTCTAGCCCCCAGCAGAAATCCGCCATAGGGTGGCGGAAGCCTGGATCCCTGTCAGAAGGCATGGGAAAGGGGGGGCAGCACCCTGACCCCAGTCCCCAAAAGCAGTGCCAGGTGATACGGGAGAAGCCCCAGCACCCCAGCTCTGGCTCCCAGCGTCAGAGCTGGGCAGGCAGAGCAGCAGAATCATCCAGCACCCAGACCCTAGGTGTGGTCACAGGACTGGAGGAGCTCTTGCTGCCCACTGCAGCCCCAGGGACATGGCGGCTGGGAGCGCAGAACAGAGCTTTTACGGTCTTGGGACTGCAGTGGGGGGACAGAAAGAAGCGAATTGGGGTAGGGCTGCAGTAGGGGGTGGAATGGGCCAGGACTGTGGTGGAAGGAACAGAACGAGGGCAGGGACATGGGCGGGGACATGGTTTCAGCACCACCCCTCCCCATGTTGAGCACACGTGTTAATCTGTCTCTGAGATTAACGCATGTGCTCAACTATACACACAGTCAGTAATCCCACTGAAGTCATAAAGATAAGCACATGTGTAAATCTTTTGCAGGATTGGGGCTCAAGACTGCCAGCTCTTTGGGTCTGGAACTATCTTTTTATTACATACGTGTACACACCAAGCACAAAGGGGCCCTGATCACTGACTGGAGCTTCTAGGTGTTACTATAATTTGGCCATACCTAGTAGAGAACTCAAACAGTCCATCTGAATATTAACATTAAATGTACATACTGCAATGACTACGTACATTTAAAGATCTCGTTTTGTTTTGCTTTTAGTGTAGTAGGTCTCGTCTGCCTTTCAGTGGTATATTTCTGCTTCAAAACTCGTCCAGTACCATTCTCAGAAGAGAAATTGCAGAGTTCTCCATCTTATTTCATATCTGGTGTAGGTAGGCGCAGCTCACGTAGGGTCTATGGAGATCTTATACCAGATTACAACTGAATCATTGTCTGAGATGCTTTCCGCAGTTTTAGGTCACAGTACGTGAAGCATTTATAATCATGGGGAAGCCACTAACCATGTTTTGAAGGAATCAAAGTGCTCAATTTCCAATTGAATTGGCTTTCCCATGGACTGTCTTCCAAAAATTGTACTTTTGTGCAAGTGAAATTTGCATAAGCAAGTTTCAAATCGCTTAAAGGTTTTCCCTCCCCAGCTGCTAAGCTTATGGCTAGTGGCTTCCTGTCAAGGAAACATTTAGTCTGCTTTTGTCTTTGTTAGTCAAGTCTGGCATTCCCCTCTTTAGAAAAAAAGTAGGTATTGTGTAAAAAAAGAATGCAAGCAAGCGAGGCCATATATATATATAAATACTCATGCCGCAAAGCATGAATATCCACTGGTGTGTGCAGTGACCTGAAATATTCACCGCAATGCTTACCACTTCCAAAGGCAATCAATTTCTAAGAAAATAGTAGCTTCTCATTGCCAGATATCATAGGTCAGCACAATATGATGTGAAGAATATCACATGCACTTTTCCCCCAGCCCACATAAGCCCATAATATAATGGGCTTTTTGACCACATGAATCTGCTAAGGAACAAATATGATGTGCCAGTGACTCAAATCTTATCTGCCTGCTCCTCAAACAGCTCTTCCAGCAAGATAAGAAAAGCCACTCTTTGGGTGATACCCATCATGTAACTGGGATGCAAAAAAAATGGTTGTGTGTCAGCAGTTGCTCCTAAGCAACAACTGATCCGTTCTGGCCACTGACAGTGATTAGAAAAGGCGAAGGCTGACAAAGATTTAAAAATCTGGAGTAGAAAATTCATCACTTTGGGAGACCTGCTGTCATAAATGTAAACATTTTGTAGTTTCGTATATTGGGGAAGCAAGAGGAAAGGCTGGGGTGGTTTGACCTCATTTTCCAGATTAGCAATTCTTATTGAACAATTTTCCACCTGGAGATATGTGCATACTAAGAGAAAAGCACCTGCTGTCTGTAGCTTCAGTGGTAATACGAATGACTTCCCACGCTACTTTGCAGTATCGCACAAACTACAGTAAGTTTCCATGTAACCCTGCTGAATGGAATTATTGCATAGCATGTGGACAAGGGGGATCTAGTGGACATAGTGTACTTAGATTTCCAGAAATCCTTTGACAAGGTCCCTCACCAAAGGCTCATACATAAGTTAAGTTCTCATGTGATAGGAGGGAAGATCCTTTCCTGGATTGAGAACTGGTTAAAAGACAGGGAACAAAGGGTAGGAATAAATGGTAAATTTTCAGAATGGAGAGGGCTAACTAGTGGTGTTCCCCAAGGGTCAGTCCTAGGACCATTCCTATTCAACTTATTCATAAATGATCTGGAGGAAGGGGTAAACAGTGAGGTGGCAAAGTTTGCAGATGATACTAAACTGCTCAAGATAGTTAAGACCCAAGCAGACTGTGAAGAACTTCAAAAAGATCTCACAAAATTAAGTGATTGGGCAACAAATTGGCAAATGCAATTTAATGTGGATAAATGTAAAGTAATGTACATTGGAAAAAATAACCCCAACTATCCACACAATATGATGGGGGCTAATTTAGCTACAACTAATAAGATCTTGGAGTCATCATGGATAGTTTTCGAAAGACATCCACGCAGTGTGCAGCGGCAGTCAAAAAACCAAACAGGATGTTAGGAATCATTAAAAAAGGGATAGAGAATAAGACAAAGAATATCTTGTTGCCCTTATATAAATCCATGGTGTGCCCACATCTTGAATACTGCGTACAGATGTGGTCTCCTCATCTCAAAAAGGTGTTAGAAAAGGTTCAGAGAAGGGCAACTAAAATGATTAGGGGTTTGGAACAGATCCCATATGAGGAGAGATTAAAGAGGCTAGGACTTTTCAGTTTGAAAAAGAGGAGACTAAAGGGGGATATGATAGAGGTATATAAAATTATGAGTGGTGTGGAGAAAGTGAATAACGAAAAGTTATTTACTTGTACCCATAAGAACTAGGGCCACAAAATGAAATTAATGGGGAGCTGGTTTAAAACAAATAAAAGGCAGTTCTTCTTCACATAGCGCACAGTCAAACTGTGGAACTCCTTGCCTGAGGTAGTCGTGAAGACGAGGACTATAACAGGGTTTAAAAGAGAACTGGTTAAATTCACGGAGGTTAAGTCCATTAATGGCTATTAGCCAGGATGGGTATGGAATAGTGTCCCTAGTCTCTGTTTGTTAGAGTGGGGTGATGGATGTCAGTAAAGAGATCACTTGATCATTACCTATTAGGTTCACTCACTCTGGTGCACTTGGCATTGGCCACTGTTGGTAGACAGAATAGTGGGCTGGATGGACCTCTGGTCTGACCCCATACGGCCATTCTTATGTTCTTACGGTATGTAAGCCACAATATGTGCATTCACAGATGAACATATACACACACCATTGAGCTGACTGTCCTAACATCTTGCATGCAATGCCTGTTGACTGGAAAATGGACACACCGAAATGTATGATTATATTTGCTGGTATAGGTGAGTGAGCAGTCCAGCCTTTGAAAACCAGGTCTCTATAAAGTTGCCTAAGTTAGGTGTCCTAAAACTGAGGCACCCAAAATTAATGAGTCGTTTTTAAAAACCTTAGTCAGAAAGTGGTTATTTTAATTTTTTAAAAACTGTTAATTGTTCTATTGTTTTAAAATACACCCTACATATAATTTTCTAAACTGGTCCTTTTTATTTGTACATGTTATTCAGTTACAAGATTATATTTGAAATTGTTCATTACTTAATTTGGCGGTGGTTGTTTTTCTTTAGAAATCAGATCTGCTGTGCTGATACTGCCACTCCAGGAGGGAGTTAAAACAATACTTCTTCCTGAAATATTAAATAGAATGGTGTCTTGTTGCATATTAAGTAGAAGGGATAATGAGTTGGTGGGGGAAGAGAATTTATATCCTAATGCCTCTGCTTGTAGGAAAATAATTCCATGAATTTGGAATCCACCTCAGTCAAACAGATTGCAATTTTCATCCAAGACATCCTATAAATGTCAGTATCCTACTAGCTAACTAGAGTGAGCATCAAGTCTTCGTAAAATAAGAACAATAGCATTAGTTAGCCTCTAAGGCCTGGGCTATACAATTTTTATACCAGTATAGCTGTGCCAGTTAGGGGTGCTATTTTATGCTAAAATATTTTACCAATAGAACCCATAGAGTGGAGGCAGTTATATCAGTATAAAAGTACCTCATACCCATATTGACTATTTCCCTACACATAGGGAAATAGCTATATCAGTATAAAGCACCTTTATACCAATATAAATGAATCCACACTACGGTGGGGTTGTACCACCTTAGCTATACTTTTGTGTGCAGACAAGGGGTACAATTTACAAAACACCTAAGTGACCTAGAAGCCTAAGTCAAAAGCCAGCATAGTTAAGTAACAGAACTTAGCACACACAAGGCCTAAAATGCTTTTGAAAATGAGGTACCTTTGAAAATCTCACTCACGCCTTTATTATGCAAAGATTACATGTGGTTGGTTTTTGTGATCAGTTTATCTTGCAGTGGGAAGTTTCAGTGTACGTGTATCTGCAAAGTGAACAACTGATATTTCATAGATTCATGGGTCCATTAGAACATCTAGTCTGACCTCCTGTACATTACAGGTCATTCAATTTCATGGAATTAACCCCGTATTGAACCCAATAAATTGTGTTTGGCTACAGTATAACTTGTGTTTGGCTAAAGCATATTTTCTAGTTTTGATGTGATGACAAGAAATGGAGAATCTGCTCCTTGTAGTTTATTCCAATGGTTAGTCTCACTGTTAAAAAATTATGCCTTATTTCAAATTTGAATTTGTCTGACTTCAGCTTCTAGCTATTGGCTCTTGTTATGCTAGTCTCCTCTAAATTAAAGAGCCTTTAGTGCCTGGTATTTTCTCCCTGTGAAAGTACTTAGATACTATAATCAAGTCACTTCTTGTTGGTAAACTAAACAGATTGAATTTTATAAGTCTCTCACTGAAAGTCATTTTCTCCATCCCTCAAATCATTTGTGTCTCTTTGCTATACCCTCTCCAATTTTTCAACATCCTTTTTAAATGTGATTGCCAGAACCATATGCAGCAATCCAGTATTGGTCTCATCAATGCTGTACACAGAGGTAAAATCACCTCTCTATTCCTACACACCAATTTATACATCCACGGATCACATTAACTTTTCCAAATATTTAGTATTTGAAGAACATAGAATTTACACTATATAGTGTGACAGATCCTGGAGTACTCAGGACTGTGAGTCATCCTGTTACGTGCTGCCTCAAGCATGAGCGAGTACTGCTTGTGGTAACCGGATGTCAGTTCTCTAGCACCACCAGACTTTCAGTCACTGAAGCACTCCCTTCTGGGTCACTCCCCAGCACTGTCTTTGCTTTGCAGATTAACAAAAGGTGCACCCCAGTCCTTTGAAGTGTTCCTCTGACATGCAACCCCATGACACTGCCTGCTCACAGAAATCCCAGATGCTCTGTCCCCGAAGGAGCATTGTGCCCCAGTTTAACCATAATCCACTGCTCTTGAATAACGCAGCCTTTGTAGTGAAACAAAAGGTTTATTTATGCAAGGATAGAGATTCTACTAGACACAGGAGAGTGATGGAGACAAATGGTTACAATACAAAACAAAATCATAAAATGTCAACCGGGACTGACACCTCTCCTGTCTAATATTGTATGCATCCCACTCCCCAAGGTTCAGTCCATTGTAGAGCCATCTGGCTACTTAGGAACCAGTCGTCACACCTGGGGCCAAGGAGAGGACAGCACATGGGGCTGAGGCCAAAGATAGACAATGTCAGACACCTCACTGACGACTGGCCTCTGACCAGATTTGACAGCGGTCTGAGGGCTCTGCACTTGGCTAAGGAGGCTGCCGCAAATTGGCCTGGCAAGCTCTGTACCCAGTAAGAACAAGTGAATGGCTGCACAGTGCCTCTCCTCACTCTGTGTTAGGCTACGTCTACACTACCTCCTCTACAGTAGTGCTTCTGGTTAAGACGCTCTCCCATTGGCTTAATAACTCCCACCTCCACAAGAAGTGGTAGCTATGTCAGAGGAACTCTCCCACTAACATAGCACTGTATACACCGGCACTTAGGGCGGTATAACTTACGTTGCTCAAGGGTAGGAATTATTCACACCCATGAGCGACGTAAGTGATAACTAAGTAATTTGCAGTGTAGACATAGTCTTAGACTGAAACCATTTTTGTTCACAGACAGGGTGATCCCCTCTCTGTTACCTTCAAGTGGTTTTGAGCAGTTACTCAGCATTTTCTGTTGTTTTTATGGATTGGTCTAAGTTTCATTTGGTCAGTTCGACTTTAAAGGGATATGGAGGGAACAGGGGGCATTCTCTCAGTACATGGTAATCACTGGGGAGAACAGTCAAATACCCAGCATACAAAAGGTAAAGAACCTAATTTTAGATGTATTTAACCTGCCTTTCTATGGCCATAAACTCTTTGTGCTCTTTGGGGGTTCGGTCTTGCTCAGTCCCAGATAACACTGATGTAGACAGTGCTAGAGCAAGACAGCAGGGGAGAATAATACATTATTAAAAGTGCAGGTGAGACAGGGTTCCTGTTCGCAGTCCTGGTGCCCAGGCCCACCCTGGTCCAGAGCAGCTGGGAGCAGCCATTATAGGGAAAGGTCAGCTTCACCCCAGTAACTCCTGGGCTTGGAAGGATCATAATCAGTGGCTCTAGGGGAAAGGTTCATGCACAGTCCTCTCAGATACAAAAGCTGTGGGGGGATGGAGCATGCTCAGTGAGGATGAAATCTCTGAGATTTTTAATTGTTAAACATTAAGTCTCTACTGATCATGTGCAAACTCTGATTTTGCAAAGGCTCATAACTTAGGCAAATTTGGACAGATTTTCATAGGGGTGGCCAAAGGCCAGGGCCGGATTTACACCTTACACCCCACTAGGCACAACATCTTCAGTGCCCCCCTCTACCCACCTACAGCTGATCTTTGTGTTTTCCATAAAAAATTAAACTTTTAATCCACTTTTAACTTTTAGGTGCCCCTAGAATACCAGCGCTCCTTGACCTACTGTGCCTAATTGGAAATCCAGTCATGCCAAAAGCACATTCTTAACACATCCCAGCCAAATTTCAAGCTTCTACTCCAAAGCAAGGGAGCACTAGAGCTGTTCAAAGAAAAGGTTACCAGAATTTTTTAACATGGATAAAACAATGTACTTTCTCCATTATTCTCAGAAACAGCTGAATGATTTTGGCTGAAATTTCCCTCAAAAAATCAGCTTGAAGCAGACACCTGATATGGAAAATTTCAGTACAAAAGGTTAAAGTTTGGCAAAGTTATCAGCAACTGAAACCAGTTTTATAATGGGAAGTTCTGGGCAACCTTAATAATAGGCGGCACTGCAAGACATGCTTATAATTGCGAATAAGGGCTGCAAATCATTTTTTGACATGTTAACTTACCCCACTGGGATTCATTGTCTCGGGCATCACCAAACAATAATTAACACAGTGCTTTAAAATGACAGTGGCAGCCAGGGATAGTTGGAGTCTGGAGTAAAAGAGCTGCTATGGTTAAACTCTAAGTAAACAGAATCTGCTGCAATGTCACTTGTCCTATAAGATGTTCCCACTTGTAGGGAGCCCGAGTGGGCTCCCTCCCAGCGGGAAAGGGAGGAGCCATTACACTTCTCTTGGAGGGCAGAGCCTAGATCATCCCCACCCCTCTCGCCGGAAGTACTGGGGCGTGGCCAGAAGTATAAGAGGCCAGCCCTGCAGCACAGTGGGGGGAAAGCCTGTGGAGGAGACGGACGTTCTGCCAGTTCGTCTGCGTCCCCGAGAGGAACCCTGGCCAGTCAAAGCCCAATCTACAGGCGACGACGAGGACTGGCCCAGAGTACCTGCTGCTGTCTACCCTGAGGAGCTGGAAGAGGCCTGGAGATTAGAGGTACCGAATCCCGGAGTGGCAGGAAGTGGCCCAGGAGCAGCCTCGCAGCAGACGGCTGCAGAGCCAGGTGTGGCTCAGTCGGCATGTTGCAGCTGGATCTCCGCCGACACAGGGGCAGCTGATCCTGTCCCTGCCAGGGCCCTGGGCTGGGATGCGGTGCAATAGAGTGGGCCCGCATCCCCCTGCCAACCCATCCAGGGGTGGCTGATTCCCTACCCTGTGCAAGGAGGCTCTAGCCCTGAAGAGGAGCTCCCCTTACCAGTCAGCCCTTAGAGACTGTATACGCACTGGTAGCCTGAGCCTACTCAAGCCCAGGCCCCAGGTTACTTGTAGACTGTTTGTTTGCTGGCTGCCTGAGCCTCTTCAAGCAAGGCCACAGCCCTGATAGACTGTTTTGGGGTTCCTGGCTGCCTGAGCTCCGCCCAGGTCCCAGCCACCCAGGATAGACTCTGTTTTAGGGTTGACTACTCGAGCTACTAAGGCCTGACAGGGACTATTGACCACCCAGCCCTATTGTTGGACTCTGAGGGTACGTCTACACTACCCGCTGGATCGGTGGGTAGTGATCGAACTATCAGGGATCGATTTATCGCATCTAGTGTAGACACAATAAATCGATCCCCAAGCGCTCTCCCATCAACTCTGGAACTCCACCGCTGTGAGAGCTATTCGCATAGCTGAAATTGTGTATCGTAAGTTGCCCCCGCCCCAATGTCGACCTGGCCTGGGCTGTCTTGCAGATTCCAATCTCAGCCAGAGCAGACCAGCCTAAATGGTCTCCCTCTAAACGGGAGAGCAAGGGTCCATTACACACTGTAAAATAGGATGACTGCTATGATCCTTACTTTGTTAAGGCCAAATTGTAGCTGATCCTTATAGAGCTGCACAGGAGTCAGGAGAGCACAAGGCACCTTTCTTATGCAAGATGAATAAGAGGCAGCCAAAAATGCAAGGTGGGGAACAGAGACTGCTCCCTCCCTATATCCAGAGGGATGCCACAAAAGGAGACAAGTGAAGGCCCGGCTATGGCCTCATTCTAGCCCACAGAGGAGCGGCACCTAGGGTGAGAGCATGCTGCAGTTGCACCACAGAAGGTGTGTAGCAGCAAGATTGTCTTTTTTCCGGTGCTTGCACTCTGTTAGCATAATGAGGTCCTGGTTCATGATGAGGTTCTGGGGACTACTTGCTGCTCCTACCACTCCTAGTAACAACAGTGGAAGAATTCTGCCTCAGAGACAGTGTATCTTGGCTCCACACAACCACTTACTCCAGGCTTTGTATAATTTGTACAATCACGCCTTTAATGATCGTGTTATAGGGCACCTCTTGAAGTTGAGAAATGGTACCTTGAATAGATGATCTGGTAGTATTGCAAGAAGAGTCTGAAGCTGATCACCACCCTTTATTTTCCATCACTCTGAAATGAATCAGTTACTGCCCTGGCCATGTGTTAGCTCTGAATCACATTAATCACTGAGCACAATGCTTTTAAACCCACGTGACACTTGAAACGTGGTATTTCCTTGTTCAGGTTGGTGAGTGCTGATGCAGAAGCAGTGATGGAGAGATTTGAAAGTTCAGTTCAATTTGGATCATTTTTGATGGGTAGGTCTTCACTACCTACCAGACTGGCGGGTAGCAATCAATCTTTTGGTGATCGATTTCTCGCGTCGCGTTAAGACGCGAGAAATTGATCGCCAATGGCGCCCCCGTCGACTCCAGAACTCCAGCTCGCCACGAGGCGCAAGCTGGAGTCGACAGGGGAGCGCGCAGCCAACTGCTGTCGCCATGAGGACAGCAGGTAAATCGGCTGAAGATACACCGACTTCAGCTACATTATTCACATAGCTGAAGTTGCGTATCTTCAGCTGATCCCCCCGCCCCCAGTGTAGTAATAGTAGCAATCATTTAAGTTGAATGAATGTCACAAATCACAAGGTGTCAAAGGGTTCATGGGGCAGGATCAGAAAACCCATTGCTGAGTGCATCTAAAGGGAAATATGTCATTGGGAAATGTATGGAGATGACTTCTCGAAACCGGACTTTCAGCCCTCAGTATGGGAGAGCTCCAGGATCCCTATTCTTGTCATTCACCTCCGGTTGCTTTTTTCACCCTGGCATCTGGCCTTCTTTGTTTCCTCCCCCACCCTCATGACCTTGTATTTGTTCAGTGATGATAAAACCACTGATAAACACAGGAATTACATTGTACATTCTGCTTGGCTAAGTTACTAATTCAGTTAGAATCAGTTTAAACAGGAAATCCATTCTGATCTTAAACAATGAGAAGTCCTTGTGGCACCTTAGAGACTAACAAATGTATTTAGGCATAAGCTTTTGTGGGCTAGAACCCGCTTCATCAGATGCATGGAGTGCAAAATACAGGAGCAGGTATCCTACAAAGTTTTGCATTTTGAAGCTGCTCCTTGATGACTCCCATCTTCTTGAAGGTGTGTGGAATCGTGTGGGGGGATCCAGGTGGGGGTAAGAGATATGTGGCAGTCTGGGTGTGGACAGCTCAGTGGGGAGTCTGGATGCACAGAAGCTCATTGCGGATGTAACGATGCTGGCTTTGGTGGGACCCAACTGAGAGTACAAGTTCAGGACAAATTGCTTACAGCAAGGCAGTCACAGCCCCAGGCTGGTGGTTCTCCACCTCTAAGGCACACCAAACCAGCCAAACAGAGAGGACTTTGGTTTTACCCCATTGGCTAACCAGAAGTCACACAAGCAATCCCCTTAGACACTCCAGTTTCCCAGTATCACCACCAGTGCCACTTGCTATGGGGATGAATAGTTAGGAAAACCAATGCCCCAGTAAAAGAAAAAAGTTCTCCTGATCCCAAAGGACCAAGCCCCAGACCCAGGTCAATATACCAGTCAGATCTTACCCACAAATCATGCTGTCTAAAATCTACAAGTTTATTCATAAAAGAAGGAAATATAGGTGAGAGCTAAAATTGGTTAAATGTAATCAATTACATACAATAATGGCAAAGATCTTGGTTCAGGCTTGTAGCAATGATGGAATAAACTTCAGGTTCAAATCAAGTCTCTAGAGTACACCCACAGCTGCGATGGATCATTCAGACCTTTGTCCAGAGCTTCAGCAAGGCTCTTCCAGAAATAAGAAGCACAATTGAAGACAAGATGGAGGAGCTGCAGCAGCCTTTTATAGTCTCTTGCCATGTGGCCTTTCTTTCTTTGTTCCAAAGGCAAGCTATCCAGCACATGGCATGAGAAAACATCACTCTTCTGTCAATTGTCAGGTCCCTGCATGCCTTTCTGAGTCACAAGGTGTATTTGCCTTCTCTCAGTGGGTCAGTTGTATAGCTAATAGTCCTTAATGGACCAGCTAGCAGGCTAGGCATTGCTGACATCAAATTGTCAGGAGTGTACCCAGAAGCATAGCATAAGTTTGAAATACAGACAGTATAGAGCTGATACTTATAACTTTAAATCCAAAACTGATACATGTGTACAGATAGCATAATTATAACCAGCAAACCATAAACTTGTCTTAGACACCTTATTTGACCCTCTTTATACAAGATTTGGTGCCACTACACGACCTTGGTTGCAACAGTGATCTATACAGTCACAGTTCATGTCAGTAACATCATGGGGGGTTCCAGGTGCAGGGGAAATGGGACTCCGCAGGGAATCCAGGTGAAGGTGTTTGGGGCTCAGCAGGGGAGTTCAACCAGCACTAGGACCCAGAAAGTGGCATCTTCTGAGCAGCAACCTCTTTTTTCAGCCAGGCATAGGGTGACCAGACAGCAAGTGTGAAAAATTGGGTTGAGGGTGGGAGGTAATAGGAGCCTAGATAAGAAAAAGACCCCAAAGTCAGGACTGTCCCTTTAAAATTGGGACATCTGGTCATCCTAGCCATGCAGCTCTGTGCTTGCAGAAGCGGGGGCAGTGGCATGTGATTCCATGTGCCCCCACACCTCTCTCTGTTTGGGGACCCCGCAAACTAAGCCCATGGGCTTTCTCAGCTGCCCCACCCCTTTGCTTTTTGGTCACTTTTTTGAAAGGGAAGCAAAGAAATCTGACGGGGATCTGTTTTCATTCCCCCAGGAGTACCCCATACAGAACCCCCACTGCCCAGTGCCCCCTCACAGACCCTCCAGAGACCCACTCCCCCATGCCCTTCCTCCCCCTTCTTCCCCGGCCACACTCACTGCCTGCTGTAAGTGACTATTTCCATGCATGGGCTGAGCCTGCAGCACTGCTGGGGCGGGTCAGGGATCCCTCTGGCCCCTTGGAGGCAGCACAACCAGCCAGGACAGAGTGGGAGCCTGGCCTGCCCCAGACAGGCTCCCTCAGGACTCACATGCCTGGAGGAGCCCAGCCCACCACTCATGCCACAGGGGTTAGGCGAAGTGTGTGTGAAGAGGAGTGAGCAATGGGTGGGGCCTTGTCTGGGCAGAACCCACGCAGAGCGGGTTGGAGAAATGGCGGCACAGTCCGGACACAGGAGTCCCTTCTGAGTGTGGGCCCGGTGCCGTGGAGCCACTGGCACCATGGTAAACCTGGTATAGGTTTGTACAGCACCTAGCACAGTGGGATCCTGGCCCATTATTGGGACTCATAGGTGTGACGATGATAATCATAATGTGGGATCCCATGAATGGGGTAGCATAGTGAGAAGATGTTCCCATCTTCTGTGTTCTCAGAATCATCTGCAATAGCTTTTGCTTCCCTCCACCCACATATGTAGAGGAGAGCACCAGGCTAATAGTAATGTATAGCAGGCAGTTTGTTGGTTGTGGTTTGTAGCAGCAGCAATTACAGAAGTCGAGGCATGTAACGAGACTACCAAACCATTCCCTATTTGGGGATGGCAAGATCTTACACACAAATCTCTATGTTAGATCAGAATAAAGGCTATTATTAGTCTCAGCAATAATCACTGTCACTGTCAAAATGGAGAGCCTGATTCTCCTCTCTCTGACACTGGTACAAATCAGGAGACATTCCATTAAACACAATAGACTTAAGCTAATATAAAACTTGGTCAAGCGAGGGCAGAATCAGGCCCACTGGAATTGATTACAGTGAACCCATATATGTACAGCAAATATCTGATTTCCCCTCAAAAGCTTTATTGCCTATAAATTAACAAAACCATGGCACTCCTGTTATTTCAATTTGAGAACAAAGTGCTGTAATTCCCATCCACATCCAAACATCCTTCTTTGGAGGATTTTTCTTGGGGAAATTCTGATTGTGTTGATTCGGGATAAATTCTCTCCATATGACGTGATAGGCTAGATTTCCTGGACACTCATTAGGTCATGCTGTCATTGCTGGTTATTCCCCATGCACAGGATATGCCTTACATTCAGGAAATGTCTTTCCTTAACTTTTGAAAGGACAGGAAAGAACTGTGTTTCCTTATTGCCATAAAATGCGTCCACATACTTGAACTTTGAACGTAACCCAGGTTTATTTAACCTGTTAAAATACAAGTTCTTGGGCCCCAAAATGATACCAGTTCTAGGGAAAAACACTAAAAAAACCTGCTTTCCTGGTCTTATCAGGGTCTGTCTGTATTTCCTAGACTTACTTTGAATTAGGCATTAGAGTAAGCTTTTGGGTCAGAGACATCTTTGTGCACTGATTAAATCAAGACTGAATCTCTCTTGAAATGACAGGCTGTAGCTTAAACAGAAGTTAAGGGTAGAGCTGGTTGGGAATTTGTTGAAAAATTTGTTTTTGCTGGAAAATGGACATTAAACATTAAAATGGAAATGTTTTGCGGGAAGATTTGGTTTCAATGAAACTGCCATTGGGAAGGTCTCTTAGGTTCAGAATGTACTTTCTGGTTAAAAAGAGCAACAGCCCTCAGAAGAGACGACACTCTGGTGGTCTCAGTATAGGTCTGTAGGAGAACCAGGTTTAAATCCCTACTCAACCTGATTTGGAGGAGGACTAGGACCTGGGTTACTTACCTTCCAGGTGAATGCTTAACCAGGTGGCTTCTTTTCAATCTCTCCTGTTAGAACTGTTCAACATCTCAGGTGAATGCCCTAACCACTTGGCTATTTGGGATGGGTCTCTCTCTCTCTAACCACCTGGCTATTTGGGATGGGTCTCTCTCTAACCACCTGGCTATTTGGGATGGGTCTCTCTCTCTCTCAAACCACCCGGCTATTCGGGATGGTTCTCTCTTGCTCTCTCACTCAATGTTGTGTGTTACTTAAAAAAACCACCCATAACAATATTATCTTCATCTGGAGTGCATTACCAGAAGACAAACAGTTCCACCCTGCCTAGAGAAAAAGCAGCAAGATGAATCAGGGGAAAACTGTAAATTACACAGGAGGAAGGGGAGCATGCGAGTGACTCACCACTAATGGTTACCCTAATGTGATCACTTTGGATTCATGAAGAAGTCCCTAAACAATTCCATTTCTGAGCATTTTAATGGGGAGAGCGGGCTGTTTCCATCCTGACAGAGGCCCCACTGATTCTTCCGCATTAGTAAGGAATGATACAGAGTCATTCATACACATATTCACAGAGCATATGGAAATTACCTAAAATAGTGTTATTTGAACCACATAAAAAATAATAATAAAAAAAAAACATTGTAGAGGGGAGCTTAATGCTGGCTTAAGAAATGAAAATGCAAAGGAAAATAGAATGGGAAACATCAGAAAAAAGTAAGAAAAAGTGATATTGGATCTTCACATTTGGGTTATATAAGCAGCATTTGTTATAGCACAGAAAAATAGCTGCCAACGGAACCAGATTTCACCCTGAAAGGTGACTGAAAAGAACTCAGGAACATTCAGCCAAAGTGCTAAAGACCAGAGCTCTGTATGACCAGGAAATCTGAAAATGTCAAAGAAGCAGCAAGCCAACCTGTCTAAGGAAACTCGGCCCATTTTGTTATGCTTGTGGAACTGTACAGGGAATGGGAGACAAAACAGACATGCCCTTTATTAGCTCTGTAACTTCCCAGCCAGATCCTGGACCCAGTCTTCTTCCCTAACTAGGTTGCCTCAACCTTGCAAATTATTCAGCTCTAAGCTGGAGTTACTCCCTCAAATGATCCTCTCAGTCAAACAGATGGATCTCTCTCTGGTTGCATTTTCGTCTGACAAAAAACAGAGTTCGTGGAAGGGGACTCTCCTCCCTTGCTAGGTTTTTCAGGGTAACGCCTGCCCCGATCATGGTATTGCTGCACTGGGCTGGCAGGGTTGGCTGAGAAATGCTCCCTCCACATCCACTCTCCCACTGAGGGAGGAATTTTTGGCCTGGTGGTCCCTCTTCTCTTCCAGGGAAATGTGTTTTCATGCCATGGAATACCTTTAAATTTTTGTCTATGACTGACTGGTATGAGTCAATTATTGCAGATACTTCATCCACATTAATGGTGTTCCTGGACCCCATTTCCACAAACCTAACTACCCACACAATTTGGTTAGTGGCCATGTAACATGGGCACTGCCAAGGAGGAACTTCCTCCTTCAGAAGAAGGGCTGGTCTTTGTGGCTGCAAGTGCAAGAGATTGACAGAGCTGTCAGCCAGAGGCAATTCTGAGCTGCCTAAATAGCTTGATTTGCTGACAATTCTTAACCCTATGTCTTTGATCTGATGATCTCTCATAGACTATAGTCACAGAATGAGAGGTGTTGAGGTTTCATGTCTGGTGAGCAGATGGGTAGGAAACCCAGAAGAAAACAAAAAAGTGGTAACACTAGGTCCTACTTTAGATGAGACATTGTCTATAATTCACTTCAGTTGCACATTTTCTTATTAAGGAATGACACTTCCATAGCAGCAAAGTTGTTCACTGAAGTGAGAGTTTTCTCTTGGAATTCCTGATACTATTTTGGAGCCCCCTACTGTGATTTGGGCAATAGAACAGCTACCCCAGCATACAAACCAATCTCAAACCTAAACAACATTGGCCCAAAGTCAGCTGCAAGGGCGTGAAGTGCTACTCATCTCATTTTGCTCTGTGCAGTTGTAAGGGTGTGAAGTGCTAATCATTTAATTTTGCTTTGCGCAGTTGCGGGGTGTGAAGTGTTGATCATCCCATTTTGAGAGAGGCCCATCTCTGTCAACAACCCACAAGCAGGGAAGATTCTCCTTTCAAATGTTTGATTATTTGTATTGCAGCAGTGCTTAAAGCTCACAGCTTACATCAGGGTCCCATTACGATATACAAAAGCTCACAGTCAGAAAAAGTTAGTTTACTTAGACTGTACGCTTTTGAGGGGGCAGAGATGATTTTTAAAAAATATTTGTACAGGGCCTAGGACAATGGGGCAGGGGCCTCTAGATATTACTACAATACAACAAATAAATAATAATAGCTCTACACTGAAGAGTTTGCACTCTGACTTAAACAGAAAGGACAGATAAAAGTAAGAGAAAGGAAATATGATTGTCTCCACTTTACAGATGTCTACACTTTGAGCTGAGGGTGTGAGCCGCTGCTTTAGGAGAGATACTTGCACTAGGTCTAATCAAGCTAGTGTGCTAAAAGTAGGGCATAGCTGCAGCAGCATGACCGGTGGGAGGGCATAATCACCTAAGTACATGCTCAGTGTCTTGGACAAATATGTTCCCCGGGTGGCTAGCCCCTCCTGCTAGTTTTTTGGCCTGCTAGTTCAATCAAAGCTAGTGTATGTATGTCTCTGTAAGATGGGTATTACACCCCAGCTTGAAGGGTAGACATACTCTGAGGCACTAAGGCCCAGATCTTCAAAGGTATTTAGGCACCTAAGGCCTTGTCTACACTTGAGACGGCATGTAGAGCATGTGTAGCTACACGCCACAATAAAAGGCAAGCTGTGTCCACATTGTGATGTGTAGCTATATTTGGCAATGAAAGGCCCTGGCAGCAGGCAGGGAGCATCCCCCCTGCCAGGGTCTTTCATTGCTGAGGGGAAAGGCTTTAGCAGCAGGACAGCACGCTCTTAAAAACAGCAGTGTAGACATGAGAGGCACTGCTCAGGAGTGTAGAGAGCCAAGCAGGGTATATGCCCTAGGGTTCTAATCTAACATATAGTAACCTAACCTTACCAGCCCAAGCAGTGCCTCACCACCTACACTGTTATTGATACCCAGCCTGGGGGGCATGCAGTGTCTGAACACTGTAAGGGCAGACCTGCTCTAAGTTACACTGAAATCAATGGGAGTTAGGCTTCTAAATACTTTTGAGGATCTGAGTCTAAAGAGATTAACTGACTTGCCCACGGTCACAGAAGAAGCCTTAGCAGTGCTGAGAACAGAACTCAGAGCCAGTCAAGTAGCCTAGCCACACAACCATTCGCTTCTCTGGCTAGGTATCAAAAGCCATTCATGGCATCTTTTTAGATAAAGCTAAAAACATTTTTGTTGTGTGTTGTGTTGCTTCTTTATTGCTGGTGGCTTGTTAGGTTTTTCTACTCTGGCTCGCATATTGTACTTGGTTATTAATACTGAGTCATGTTTCCCTGTCCAAAGTGTAAAATTTTTGTGCAACTCTCAGAGGCCTTTGAGCCTCAGGTGTTCATATACCACAGTGATGTCTTCTATCCAAAACGCTACATGGAAAGATATTATTATTATTTAGAATTGTTACTATTTCCCATAGTGTGCTGGGGGGAAAAGGATGAGCAAAGCACAATCCAGTGATATGAGCTTGGACCTGGGACCAAGGAATGCCCTACATTGTAATTTAGCCTCTAATGCTGACTGCTCCCCAAAAGCCTCACTTGGAATCCTGAGTTTATTTTACTGTGTTCAGATGAGTACAATGGAAAATTAGCAAAACAGTTTAGCTCTTGCTAAGCGGCAGAGGTAAATTTGGGTAATTTCTACTAGTAGTAACTGACTCAGTAGTAAATACCAGTTCTCTGTCTGACAGATATTTTAGGGATTTTCCTCCCTCCTTCTCCCATTCATAGTCTGGCACGTCTCATCAGCGCTCTTTAGTCAAGACAAGCAGTGAAGCAGCCAGCTGATCCTTGGAAGTCATGGATTCTGAACTCAAGCATGACCTCAGGCTGTGGTATTGCAATATAAGGAATTTCCTTCTTTTCCCTCTCACCCTCTTCCTCCATTAGAGATGAGTCACGTCTTTTCTAAGACTGTCTGGGGAATGAAAAGTCTCTAGAAGGGCTGGCTGATGAGAATTTATTATAACCCAAATATATTATTAATTATTATAATAATAATTATTTGTATGTATTGTATTATTTGTATGCATTGTTTCTAGGAGCTCTGGTCATAACATCATAGAAATGTAGGGCTGAAAGGGACCTTGAAAGGTCATCAAGTCCAGCCGCCTGCACTGAGGCAGGACCATGTATACCAAGACCATCCCTGACAGGTGTTCGTCCAACCCATTCTTAAAAACCTCCAATGATGAGGATTCCACAGCCTCCCTTGGAAACCTATTCCAGAGCTTCGCTATCCTTATAGTTAGAAAGTTTTTCCTAATATCTCCCCTAAATCTCCCTTGCTGCAGATTAAGTTTATTCCTTCTTGTCCTACCTTCACTGGACATGGAGAACAATCAACTGCAGTTTTCTTTGTAACAGCCCTTACCATATTTGAAGACTATTATCAGGTCTCCCTTCAGTTTTCTTTTTTCAAGACTAAACATGCCCATTTTTTTTTAACCTTTCCTCATAAGTCAGGTTTTCTAAATCTTTTATCATTTTTGTAGCTCTCCTCTGGATTCTCTCTAATTTGTCCACATCTTTCTTAAAGTGTGACACCCATAACTGGACAAAATACTCCAGATGAGGTCTCACCAGTGCCAAGCAAAGCAGGACAATTATCACCCATGTCATACGTATGACACTCCTGTAATACAGCCCAGAATAACATTAACTTTTTCATAATCGCATCACATTGTTGACTCAGATTCCATGTTGTGATCCACTATAACTCCCAGATACTTTGCAGCAATACTACTGCCTAGCAAGTTAGTCCTCATTTTGTAGTTATGCACTTGATTTTTCCATTCTAAGTGTAGTTCTTTGCACTTGTCTTTACTGAATTTCATTATTAATTTCAGAGCAATTCTTCAATTTGTCAAGGTTGTTTTGAATTCTAATCCTATCCCCCAAAGTGCTTCACAGCTTGGCATCATCTGAAAATTTTACAAGCATATTCTCCACTCCTTTATTCATGTCATTAGCAAAAGATTGAATAGTACCAGACCCAGAACTGACCTCTGCAGGACCCCATTGAATATGTCCCCCTTCCCTGCATTTGACAATGAATCATTGATAACTATTCATTGAGTATGGTCTTTCAAACAGTTTTGCACCCACCCTATAGTAATCTCATCTTAGTCAGCTGTACAGAACCACATCAAAAAGATAGTCCCAAATGAATTCCTGCTGTGCTGTTGGTTACTGCACCAGTCATTTTTTGTTAGAAAAAAGACCTGTACTATAAACACAATGCCTATCCATAACAATGTGCAGCTCACCTTTAAGCTAAGAAGATTATTATACATGCTTAGATATATTCATGGTTTGTAATAACTATAATGACCTCTTGTCTTGACAGGTATTTCCTAATAATTAGTGACTTCACTGCGAGCCCACCACTCCCATTATTCAGAACAGACAGGTAATACCTGACAGAGTCTAAATAATTTTCTTACTCATACTCCTCTTCATTCTTCCTTCCCCCCAGGGCTAAAAATGAAGGGGAACAATGCTCCTTGTTGCTGCTTCTTGCACATATCAGATCCACTGGACAAACCACACCTCTAGGTCTGCCCGGCTTACCAGGTTAATCACTTAGGACTAGCTCCACAAAGGAATTTAAGTGCCCAACTACCATTTAAGTGGCTAAATCCAAAATATAGATTCTCCCAAAGTCCTGCTCAGCTGCTTAACCCTGAAGGCATCTAAATTCTCTAGGTGCCTAAGTTTCTACTGGTAAAGATCTCTAGGAACCTAAATTTCTGCTGGTGGGAATGAGCCCAGTGGGTTTTTCAAAGTAGGCAATCCCCTGCCTCTCTCATTTTTGGGGCTTGCCTACCAGATTGGACGCTGCACAAACCACAACTGGAGGAAGAGCCCCCTTTTACCCTATCTCCCAGCAGTTAGAGCACACACCTAGGATGTGGGAAATATGGATTCAAGTCCCTCTTCCAAAGGACACAGAGTGTGGATTTGAACCTGCGTTGCTTGCATTATGAGAGAGTGAGCAAAAGACTTGGTTATTGAGGGAAGGGGCACCACCACTTCCTCAATGTTTTGTGAGATAGGACTGCCTTGACTAACTCCAGGAGAGAGTTCATGTCTGTCAATCCCAAATAGATGGCCCAGAGTTAGGCACCTACGTCTCTCTGTAGTGCAGGTTTTAAGCCCCATCCCTTACACTGGCATTTGCTACTGGCTAAATTAGGCAGCTCCCTGCTCATCTTGCTGGCTTTTCCCATTCTGAGGCGCCTAACTCTCTCCATGCCTTGTGTAAGGAGCCTGTGCAAATAACTCCAGGCTGCGGATTCCACTAGGCAGCAGGGCACCTTAAAGGTGGAATTGCAGTGAAAAAAGTTAAAATCAATCAGTTAGTTTAATTTATAAAGGGATTACCCTTTTCCCAAGCACAGCACCGACTCAGGAAGATGAGGCAGAGAGAAGGGGAGGGCATATGGATGCTTGAATCCCACTTTCCTCCTTAAAAAAAACCCAGTTCCCAGAGAAGTCATTAGGGGGTGCTCAATTCCTTGGGAGGGAAGAGTTCAGTGCTTTGGGAGATCAGGCCCTTTATGACATTCCATTCCATTGTGCAGGATTCTGTTACACTTGTGTGTGCCTTCAGGTCGTCAGCTTTCTGGGTAGGAACCTGTTGTTTGTTCTGTACAAATCACTTACACAAACAGCAATAATGGGTGGCAGCTTTGCTTATGGTATATTAGAAGGCGGCTATTGGGTTTTCCAAGACACAGTTTTAAAAAATACTTGGTGCTTATTAATTATCATGATATGGATATAGCCTGGTAAATATAACTGAATCTTAACAAAGAGATACAAATTACAGATCTCTGTCTTGATGAATTTACAGTGTTAGACCCCAGTCCTCATATGAATAAGTTTAATTATGTGAGTAGTCCTGACAAGGAGTCCTGTGGCACCTTAAAGACTAACAAAAGTCTTTTGTTAGTCTTTAAGGTGCCACAGGACTCTTTATCGCTTCTGCAGATCCAGACTAACACAGCTACCTCTCTGATTCGTGAGTAGTCGAGCAGTCCTGTGGTCAATTACAACGGAACTAGTCACCTGCAAAACCACATTAAGGCATATTAAAACACAGGCCCACACCTAAGGTCCCATCCCCAGAGACATGGAATTACATCAGAATCTAACCTTTCATTTAAACAAACAGTATGTTTCTATCAGGGTTACCAAGCAAAGCTTGAAAACGTGAACCAAGTATAACCAAAGTAGTGATGGCTGTTTGAGCATGCAGACAGCCTGAAACAATAGTTATGAATGGGGTGATCTGCCTATGCATCTTAATGAAGTGTCAACTCCACAACCTACTGTTCTGAGGGACCCTGCTAGCAGAGAGCTTTATGTGGCAAGAGAAGAGTGCAGTGGTCCTGGCCCACCCACCCAAGCAGATACATCACAGCAGGTGGGGTAAATACTGGGAACTTCCATAGCCACCTGTCTTGGGAGTGAGAGGGAACCCACACTGATCATGAAAGGGGGAAACAACTGTCATTTCTGGCAGGGGAGAGATGAGGGCCCTGTGTTGCTTCCCCCTGCCTTTCTGGGAGGGAAGAAAGCCCCCACCAGTGCCACTCTAAGTCGGAGGAAGAGTGACCAGTGCAAGGGCAGGGCCATGAGGGCAGCACTACAGGTGCCTAGGGCACCAGATGCTATTATTCACTGCTGGGGAGTTAATAGGAGGGAGGGATAGCTCAGTGGTTTGTGCCTTGGCCTCCTAAAGCCAGCAGCCAGAGTTCAATTCTTGAGGGTGTTGTTTAGGGATGGGGCAAAAAATCTGTCATGGGACAGTACTTGGTCCTGCTAGTGTAGGCAGGGGGCTGGACTCCATGACCTTTCAAGGGCCTGCCAGCTCTATCAGATAAGCATATCTCCATATTTAATGGTGCAACTAAGGCCTGAGTTACAGGTACATATGTATGGGTGTACCTCTTGGTTAGGGGCATGACTTTGTATTGATGTGGCTTGTGTATTGATGTGATACCTGCACATCTCCCCTTGTGTAGATCATGCTGGGTGTCCAGATTTTATACAGACAGTCCCTATATTTGGGGCTTTTTCTTATATAGGCTCCTATTACCCCCCACGCCTTGTCCCGATTTTTCACACTTGCTGTCTGGTCACCTCTGCTGTTATACCTGTATGCAGGTGCCTTCCTGCACTGGTGTGATCCCTATCTGTACCTCTACAGCCACACGCTCTAATGAGACCCCTATACACAGGGGAAACGTTGGTGGGTAGACCAGAGCCACTTTTTACCTACACGGCACCTGACAAGCAATTAAGGGCTGCATCATGCTTGTACTTAATTTAGGGTGACCAGATGTCCCGATTTTATAGGGACAGTCCTGATTTGTGGGTTATTTTCTTATATAGGCTCCTATTACCTCCCACCCCCTATCCCTATTTTTCACACTTGCTGTCTGGTCACCATAACTTTATTGGTCCTGTCGCTCATTAAGCACCCCGCTGCGTGTGCAGGGTGCAGGACAAGCCGCTGGTCACAGCCTGCACGGGGCGGGGGGGAGCTGCGCTTTGCAGGGCGAGGGGGCGGGGGCTGTAGCCCGCTGGCCAATTAATCCCCGCCCTGCTGCTGCTGCTGCTGCGGCGGCGGGGCGGAAACACGGACTAATGCCCCGAACCGACCCGTCCCGCCGCGGCGCCGAAATGCCCCGCGGTGACTCACGCGGGGCAAGCCCCGCTGCAAGGGGCGAGGAATTTCTCCGGCTGGCGGCGGCGCGAGCGAGCGGGCGGGCCTGCGGGCTGTGCCGCCGCGGCGCGCGGCCTGGGGGCCGGCCCGCTCGCGCAGCGCCACCCAGGGGCCGCTCTGCGGGAAGGCGGCAGCTGCTCCGCGGCGTGTGACATGTCGGAAAGTCCCTGGCGCCGGTGGTGGAAATCCCCGCTCCGCTGGGGCTTTTTTCTCTGCTTAGTAAAATAGAAAGGAAAAAAACAAGAGTCTTTACTCCAGTTTATAGCCAGCGCAGCAGCAGCAGCAGCAGGGAGGGGGCGGCTGAGGGAAGCCCAGCCAAGCCAGGCGCTGCTCAGGGGCCTGAGTCTCTTGCAAACCCCGTCTGGTCGGGCATTCATGGCTCCCGAGCTTGGCTCTGCCCTAGCCTTGGTGCCTTGGATTTGAGCCGGATTTTACCCGCCTTGCCGCGCGTCTGGAGGAGCCCTTCTAAAGAAAGGTACCCGGGCTTCTGGGCTGCGGGGGCCTTGCTTGCCGGCTCCGTGCTGGCTGCACCGGGGGGCAGTTTGGGGGCGGCCCCGAGCATTCCCTGCTGCCGTGGATTTCGGGCTTGTGTCTGTGGGTGAAGGTGCAAGTCAGAGGCTCGTTCGGTAACGCGAGGAAATCGGCTGAAGGCAGCAGGATGGAGCCGCTCGACTAGATCTGTGTTTTCGTGCCCCCGCCTCGGCTAGCTTGGTGTGCTTTTAACTTTAAAAAACTTCGCTGGCCATTCCAGATCGTAAAGACGAGGAGGGAAGGGGATTTGGAGAGCAGACAGAAGAAGGGGCACCTATACATGTAGCTACGCACTGACATACCGCTGTGGTGGTGTAAGTTACATAATTATTGAGGACAGCGCATGTAGGTAGTTATGAAAGACCTATTGTTCGGATTGTTTTAAAAATGTATAGCTGTTTGGGTTATGGAGTAGTAACGATGTATGAGGAGAAGTGGATTGGTTGTTGTTGTCTTGTCTACACTAACAGTTTTGTTCCAATTTCCCACCATTATAACGCCAGTAGTGCAGCTCCACTGGTGGAGTGTTACTGTATGATTGGGATGAGCTGGGATGATTTAGTTGTGGTTAGTCCTGCTTTAAGCAGGGGGTTGAACTAGCTGACATCTTGAGGTCCCTTCCAACCCTGATATTCTATGATTCTATGATACTGTAGACAGGTTGCCACTGGCATTTGGGCCTGCACTGGGTAGAGTTCAACAACACCATAGTTAAAACACCCCTCCTCCCTTGCTAGGTTGCAACGGTGAGAAATTTTGAAGAAAAACAACCCACATGTACACATGTCAAATTGCCCAGTAGGGGGTACAGAGCTGGACTGCAAATTCAGAGCCAGGGTCTGTTCTATTAAAACCTTACAGCAGCAGTATAATATATGTAAACATATGCTTAAACCTTTTATTTGCGATTTTTTTAAAAAAGCACCTCCTTGTTAGTAGATAGTTCTGGATTTCTTTTTAAAGTAAAAATCTGGCCTTAGTTACAGAGTGCATTAATATATACTACTTTTCACTTGTGTAGCATATTCCATTTGAGTCCTTAGAATGGAAGTTGGTAAATACTTATTAATTTGTACTGTACTTTATAAATATAATTGAATCAAATTTCCTGTTGCGCTCATGAACTAAGTAGGAAACTGTGGCAAGACAGGATAACTGAACACAGTATAAATAAGAATTTTGCATGGAAAGGGAAGCATAATTGGTTGTTTACCTGTACCCAGTTCTGTAGTGTTCTTTCCTTATTCCACTACTTGCTGTAAATCTACATTATGAAGATTAAATACAGTTGATGTATATCAACAGTGACAATTTGGGGTATTACTTTGAATAAAAACTAATTAAAAATCAGTGTTACAGTAGTTAGCATTCAGAGATGTTACATGTTTTTGGTTTATACACTTATTACCTAAAAGGCTTCTAATGAAGTTGTTGCCCAGCCAATTTTGTTCGGACCCGGTCTCCCACATCCTGCCACCCAGTGGCCTAGGGAGGCCTTATTGTAGTTTCTGTGGTGTACTGAAAAGCCACGCTATTATATTTCTATTAGCTTTACAAATCCCGCTCATGCCCGACAACCAACTTTTCACCTTGAAACAATGCCCCCTCAATCTGGTAGGTGAATTACACAACCACACGTGTGTTTCTTTCACAATCAGATCATCATAGTGCACCAACAAGCCAGATCCATTTAGATGTTGGTTGCCTTATGTGAGATGTTAAACATCCTCACCTCACATTCTTTTTAAATTGTTATTAAAATTGTTATTATTTGTTAAACGTTGACTATGTGCCATTCGATGTACAAGGCCCACACAAAGGCCATCCCTGCCCCCTTGAAGTCAATGAAATTTGAGGGTACTAAGTATCTGGCAAGATTGCCCTGTTAATACCCAGCTGTTTTAGACCACGTTTCATCAGTAGATCTCAAAGTGCTTTGGTTGGTAGCATTATCCTATCCCCATTATACATATGGAGAAACTGAGGCACAGAGCGGTGCTGTGACTGCCCCAAGGTGACTCAGCAGGCCAAGGGTAGAGACAGACATACAACATAGGTCTCCTGAGCCCTATCCAGTGCTCTGTGTACAGTTACATAAATATGAAAAGTATTATTGAATACAAAGGCTAACTTTTAAATAATTTTTGGTTGCTCCTTTCACAGAGTTCTTAAAAATGACTTAGATCAGATTCTTTTATTTGATTTTTAACACCTGAAGAATATTCTGTGCTTTGGTTTCTTTATTTTATCTGGGTGTAAACCGCATTTTGTTTTTTAAATTGTACTATTTTAAACACTTTTTTTTAAAGAATCATTCTTTTTAAATTGACAACTAACAATCATAAACGGCACAGACAGCGGTTTTCACACGTAATGGGGTGGAGGGGGAATGCATTTGGAATAGAAGGGAGGTGGAAATCTAGTTCTGAATAACACATAGATTTAATTTGCCTTCTTTAGTGATAAACAAACTGGGTGTTTGTTTCTTAATACTGGAAAGATCCATTTCCAGGGCTCAAGCTTGCAACACATAATCAGATGAGGAGTCTTTCCTTATTCATGCCAAAAATTCCATTGATTTAATGAGTCTTTTTGTGTATGTAAGGGTTTGATTGATCAGGGATTGAAAGCTGCTGAAGAGGGTAAAGTACAGCTGGGACTATAGTATATAATCGATTGATGACATTAATATTTTGTTATCTCTCTCATTCCATTCTTTACTTTAAAAATTAGTATGACGTGGAAAATAAGTGGAGGTCTACTGATGCTTGGGACTGGGGGAAGTGGACAAGGAAGAAAATGAGTTAATTAACGTATATACTTTATAAAAACATCCAGTAGTGTGTATATTTTTAATACGCAGTCTTTGCTTATAAAGGGTGCCTTCTTTATGTGTTCCAAGACATAATGGCCCTGACAAAATGGCCGAATCTCCCACCCCCATTTGTATGAGCGGAGGAGATCCTGTGTGGACAGAATTCCTGCATGTTGAACAGAAATGGGGTATACAGCTTTCTCAGCATCAGACACCCCACCACTTCCACCCAGGACTCCACAGAAACTCTTCTAAGCATGCCCATTGAGGTCTTCCGTCACAGATTCTTGGCAGGGGATGTACAAAGCAGCTCTGGGCAGGGCAGTCTGGGACAGTAGTAATTGCTATGCAGTTCCCTTTGTAGCTATTGACCAGCTGCAGGGGAACTATCACAATGGCAGCTACCAGAGCCCCACAGATGTAGAGGGAGGCCAATATAGCTATGTGGAGGAGCAGTCTTCTAGGCAGAATATCTCTGCCTCTGCAGATAGGGGGCTTTCTTCCTGGTGTATCTGTGAGATCATAATGCCTTTTCCCCCTGCTTGCTCTGTGACTCTCCTGGCTTTTGTCACTAGAGAGGACAGTTTCTTGACAGATGCGAGGGTTGGTTTTCATTTGCCATTGACCCCTCTCTGTTTGGACCAAAATTACAAATCACAGTATAGGTGTCATGGTCTTTTAAGACATTTGATGAGAAAAGACTTGCTGATTTCTCAAGTGCTAGAACATTTAAGGTTTATATGCACTCACTTTCCTAGAAAAAAAGTTAATTTTAAAACGTTGAATAGAAGTGAGCACTGAGAGAACCAATGAAAGTATATGCGGGTGGATGTTCTCTCTGCTCAAAGTTAGCTCTAGCCTGACACTGTGAAAAGACCTGATTTGCCTAGAACAAGCGTGAGATGTCTGGTCCCCAGGGGAATGCCATTCGTATCTATGGATTTATGTTCTCCTCGCCGTATGCAGCGTGATGAGGAAAGGGGCAAATGGTGGTGAGCATTACTTACCACACAATGGAAAAATATTGGGGTTTTTGAATAAAGTGGAAATGCTTCTTCAGCTCCGTTGATTTACCATTGAGTAATAATGGGCCTCTAATTCCGTATCTCCCCACCCCCACACACACATGCATGTGCCTCTGCAATAATTCTAGCGTTAACATAACCTAAGGAATGTTCCTCTTATGTAGGTGTCTTATTCAATACCAGGTGCCTGCCTTGTTAGAAATGTTTCATTTGCAACTTGGTTAGTTTTAAACATCATATGAAGTTATAAGCCTGGGCTGGGTGGTAACATTACATGCTATTATTCTAGATGTCTGGGCACTTTTTAATATTGCACTGTGCATCACATTACTTTATGCATGCTCTGCTTCTCGTGTGTAAATCTGAAGTGGTCAGAATCCATTTTCTCTGGCATGTGGTTAAGTTGAAAGCGTAAAGTGTGCTTAAAGTTCAGCAGGTTCACTGGAGATTACCTTGCTCCTTTGTTGATTAGACAAATCTCTTGTTGTAATTTCCCCTCCTCTTGATCTCCCCTCCTCTTCACCCCACTTCCATTTAAACTTCTCCTTTTAGAAGTGCTGTAATTTCATTATGAACATATTCTCTTTAATAAAAAAAGAGGAGACAGAGTAAAGAGACTGTGATTAGTAGTTGAGGACCTATAGCTGAGTAATGCTAAGAGATTCTTGGGTATGGATTTTATATTAATTATATAGAGCTCGCCGCGGACTGTGTGGTTTACAGACAAAGTTGCAAACAAGATATCTTTCTAAAGAATTTGCTGTCTAGATCTCTATACCAGCAATAGTCCTGTGATGCACATTAAGTGAGACTAAAAGAATTGTCTTTTACTTTTTTCCATCAGGTTTCTTCTCGGAAATGGCTGGCCAACAAGTTCTTCCCCAAGCTTTGTATCTGAGCAATATGCTGAAAGCTGTGAAGATTAGGGAGAGGATTCCTGAAGACCTTGTCAAACCCCCCAGTGGAATAATTCATCACTTTAAAACGATGTACAGATACACAGTAGAAATGTTCAGAATGTGCCAGTTTTGTCCTCAGTTTCGGGAGGTCCTTCAGAAAGCGTTAATTGACCGATCCACCCAGAGATCGCTGGAACATCAGAGGAAGCTGAACTGGTGCAGGGAAGTTAGGAAACTTGTGCCATTAAAGACTAATGGTAAGTTATGTGTGTGTCACTCCGCTAGTATTAAAACGGGGTCATGAGGAGGTAGCACGTTTTGTTAATAGGCTTGTCGTTTGCATTGCTAAGAAAAAAACATAGTTGCTTTATTAAAATAATGTATCTTTTTTTTATCTTAGCAACACCAATTAAAATCCTATCAACACAATATGCCAAACCATTCTTAATCTCTAAGAATGCATGGTGTAAGTCACTGATATATCAACAGGTTGAAAGTTTCATGGCTGTTTAATAATATCATAAATCTTTGATGTGCTAGAGTAATATGTCCTTTTCGGTGAGGATCTCAACTCTTACAATGCTGGCATTTTCCATGATGCCTTTTAAGGACCTGATTCTTTAGTAGTTAGTGTAGTACTATGTCCCCTCATCATTGTAGTTTACAGGCTGAACTCAGTTGCTAATGAGTTTTTAGTGTAACTCTTAAGTACCGTATCAGCTGGAGTGTCTTAGATTTCCAGTCTTTAGCTCTCTGGCTGTGGAGTCAGCCCTTGATTAAGCTAACTAATGCTGAATTGCAATATGGGTTAAGAGGGCTTTCTTTTTCCCCACTTCTTGTGCATAGCTCCTATTTTTGTTAATGACAGTCATACACGCATCACAAGGTGGATAATTCCCCTTGATTTTAAATGAGAGTTAAAAGTAGCATGTGGTACTGCTTTTAATATATTTTATATTATTTCTGGGCCTTGGGGATGATTTGGGAGAAGTGTGTTATAAATGTGTCTTATAAGATCCCCTAAAGAAAACAGGGCAAATATAGTAGATCATGGGGCTAGAGTCCAAAGATTTTGTGAGCAAGATGCTTATATTTAAATTAATTAGTGATAAGTTCTATTGGATATGAGAGTGTGAGCTGTGAAATACTGCATGTTCCTCAATAATTTCTTTTCATATGGACATACATACACACTACCCAATCCCCCTAGTTCATATTTCTTTCTCAAAATCTACAGTATCCTATTACTGCTATTCGTCCTACATATGATTACATTTTACAAGGACTAGTACAAATTTAATCAAGAACATAGAAGTATCATCTAGTGGTAACTAACAAAACTACTAAGAAAACAGTGGAGGTCTAGAAGTCCGTAACAGAAGCCCTGATGCCGCAATGAACCCCACATAGATTGTCCACTGTACTTGCACAGAGTTTCACTGACTTCCGTGAGCGTTTGCATGGGGTCCACACATGTGGAGCTCATTGCAAGACTGAGGCCTCATTTAACGCTTGTTGCAGCATTTGCAAACACTAAATAAGTGATCTTGTCCCAGGTGTAGTATCACACAATCTAGTTCATGCAGTATAATTGTAGCCAGTTCCAGAATATTAGAGAGGCAAGAAGGTCCAATAAAAGATATTACCGCACCCACAATCTATTTCAGTCTAACAGATTTACTAAGAATATGTATAATCTAGTCTTGGATTGCTCCCTGAAATGAATAGAAGCATTTTAGGCCCAATCCTGCTATTAACATAACAAGGCTGCACAGCACCCACTGAATACATTTTATTGGGTTGGATCAGGAGTGGAGGACATTATTTGAATTGGAAATAATGCAATGGTTTCAGAATGTGACTTGTATACCACCTGTACATGTTATGTACTAGAGGCATTTCTGGGATGTTAAAACAGCAATTCTTTTTTTTTTAATTGCATTGAGTTCAGTCCACTGCTCCCAGGTCCGTAGGGGCTGTTGATACTGCAAGGCATTGGGGAAGAAGAAATGCATCTCGTTACCTTCTGTGGTTTATGCAAAATCACCACAACACAAGGCCTGTTGCGGACAAAGAAGATAAACAGTGTGGGTTGGAGGGAAGGATGCTTCTGAGTAGGAGTGGGGCTTGCAGGAACACCTTAATTTCCCTGGAAACAATGTTAAGTCTTAATGAATGGAACAAGTTTTTCACGCAGCATAAAAAAGCTTTAAGGGAGTTTGTTTACTTAACCTTTAGATGTGTACAGAGTGAATTTGACAGTTCTTTTAGTCAAAGACGGATTTTCTATTTAGAACTCCTTACGGCTGCAGTTTTTTGAAAGCCAAGGAGACAAATCCTTCTTCTAGGATTTTGGTAACGTGAACTATACCTAATATGTACAAAAGAGTATATATCTGGGTGATTCACCATGTATGCTCTGAGGATATGAGAAAGGAGTAAATGAGGAAGGGAGTAGGAGGTATAAAAATTGAAACCATGTTTTTTTAAAAAAATTCCAGTGTCTATTGGCTGTAGAGATTTCACTTGTATAATGATTAGGCAGTCATTCCAGCTCACCCTAACCACACCCACTTGGAAAGTCCAGTATGTACTTCATAGTTCAAATGTGTATACATCAGAACAAGAAGTACAATAGGTTGCTCAATTGCTAGTCAAATAACTTAACTGTGGGGAATTCCAAGTGTTGCACAGGGAATTTTGTATGGGTGGTTCTCAATAAAGAACTGAAAGTAAGTGCTATAATAAAAAAAAATCTTATCTTTGCTCTCGATTTTGCAAAGGGAAAATTTTAACAGGATGCATTGATTGTCTTACTTTTATGTCAAATTTCTTCTACTTCAGGCAGAAGATTTTTCAGTTAATATTGTATATTTTTCCCTGATTGTGAGCCAAAAATGTGTGGTCTCATTTTAAATGAGATTTTGCAAGAGAAGGTTACAAAATCAGAAAATGAATTTCACCCTATTGAGAAGGCCTGAAATTATGCAGCGAGTCTATAACCAATTACAAATTTACAAAGAATTAATGGAGTATTCAAGACCTTGTGCAGGCATTGTGCATGGCTTTGATTTGCATAGGCCTTTGGAGAACAGCAATCATGAGAATGGGAAGAGGTTTAAAGCTTCTAGTGTATGTAACAAACTGATACACTGGAAAATAACTTGAAATAATTTCCTGTTGGTGTCTTCAGGTTTTAAAAAAAAGAATTACCACCACGTACAAATTCTTGGTGCTTTGTTAACCTCCTGGCAGTGTTGTAGTAAAAGGAAATTAATGTGTCTTCGTGTCCTTAGATGATTTAAGCACCTTTATAGTGAACAGTAAATCCCAGACTTGAATCCCAGTGATGTCCAAGAGTAGTTTCTTTGTGCATTCCTTTCAGGATACCTTTGGGGAGGAAGAAGGGACATGTGGTTAAAAGCCCAGGATTGCGGGAGGGGTTAAAAATGGGTTTTATTCCCAGTACTTAACATACTTTCTTGGGCAGTCATTTAACTGCCCAGAACATGGTTGGGCAAACTTTTTGGCTTGAGGGCCATATCTGGGTATGGAAATTGTATGGTAAGTCATGAATGCTCATGAGGTTAACAATTCAGAGAAATTTAAATAAACTTTATTTAATAAAGATAAAAATACCATCAGAACAAAGTATTACAATAATTAAACCAAACTTACCTCCTGTCCATGCCCTCTTTGATTAATGTGAACAATGCAGCTGGCACTCCCTGGCCAACTCTTCTTTGTTTTATCCTCCACAATGGAAAATTAACACTACTAAAACAGCAGAGTCACCTGAGCCAACAAGTAGCAGACACGGGGATTGCACATTCTAGGCTCCGATGGTGCATTTGGGTTGTTCAGCCGCAGTAACATGTGCCTTCATACAGGTCCCACTTAAATACATGGGAGCATCAGGCAGGCAGAGTGGGGCAAGCTCACGACCTCGCTCCTGCGGGGCCAGATTATAAGGTCTGGGAGGCCAGATGTGGCCTGCAGGCCGTAGTTTGCCCACTCCTGGTCCAGAGCCTCAGCTTCTCCTTCTGAAAAATGGCATAATACTTTCCTGCCTCTCTGTGGAGTTATGAGGCTTCAGTCAACAGTGTTTGTAAGGTATTTTGAGATCCTTAAATGGAAGGGGCTATGTGTAAATGAAGACCACATTATTATTTTATTTATTTATCATGTTTATTTTGTCTTTCAAAAAGAAACAACTCACTGACATTTTTCACCAACCTGACATTGAACAATATACTTCAGTATTAGGGTGAGAGGTGCCCTAGAAAAGCAGCAGAGATTGTTTCATGCAGGCCATTTATTACTTTCTTTTTGCTTTTCCTCTTGACAGGACTCTTCAGTTATATATAACAAAGCAAAATGCAAGGCCTTGCAGTGCAGTGTCATCTGTTATAGTTCAGTCCTAGACTAGCCCCCCGCCTATACAATATTATATTTTTGGCACAGTCCCCAAATCTGGACGAGTGTGTTTTCAATCCCTGCCTTCTATGTTGCATCTGAAACAAGTGTAAACAATGCTTGTGGAGTAGAGAAAATCCCTCTGTTTACTGGGTTTATCTAATATGTTCTCTTAAGCTTTGTTGTTTTGTTTACATTTATGATTGATTTATCCTTTTAAGACAAATTTAGTTATGTACGAGGCATTTGCAAATAACCCCAAAACTTAGCTCATTTTCATTTATTGTAATTTTTCATCCTTTTGCACATCGGTGTCAGATATAATGGACTAGTTTACACAAATTGGAGGAGGAAAGGTGGGATTTATACCTCCCTGCCGCAGCCTGCCCCCCTGCATCCAGCGGAGAGTCAACTGAGGAGGGAACGGGTGGGAGTTTTTGGCATCCCCTCCATCTCTCCCTCTGGGTCTTCCTAAGGAGAGGAGTTCTAATCTCCACCGTAGGAACCTCACTAGTGGAGGCTGTTGAGAGGAATTCAGGATCAGATCTGAACTATGTAACCTGGAATTTGTTCGCTGTGCTTTATGGGCCAGTTGCTCCTTTTGCTGCTACTTAAGGAATTGTTTTTTTAAAACTAACCAGTGACTTTCCTATAGGTGATGGTAATTGCCTCCTGCATGCTGCATCCCAGTACATGTGGGGTGTTCAAGATGTTGATCTGGTCCTGAGGAAAACACTGTTCAGCGCTCTGAAGGAAGTGGATACACGCAACTTTAAGCTTCGTTGGCAACTAGAGACTGTTAAATCGCAGGAGTTTGTAGAAACAGGACTCCACTATGACACCAGGGTAAATTAACTTGACTGCATAGTGCTATGACATCGGCGTAAGCTAACTTGAATGCGAAGACTTGGTCATGTTTACTTGGTTACGTTTGCTTGGGTAGGACTATTGGGTGAGAGACAATAATGACAACAGTCTTAAAAAAGGATTGTATGTAGATAGCTTGAGTAACTTCTTTGGAAGAAAAGGAGAAAGATTATTATGTTGGGGGCAGGTTTTGACATGCTGTGCTGCAACCATTTCTTAATCTACATGTCTGTGAGCTGGTGCCAATGAATATTTAATTCTTTCCTCAGAACTGGGAGGAGGAATGGGAGAATCTCATCAGAATGACATCCACAGAAACATCAGCGGCCCATCAGTACAATGCACTGGAAGAAATCCATATATTTGTCCTCGTTAACATCCTCAGAAGGCCGATCATCGTTCTTGCAGGTGAGTCCTTCATGCAAGTTGCCTTTGATGACTTAATGTTAAGTGCAAAACATATATGTCTTTGTAAATGTTCTGTTGCAGTGTTTTAAAACCCCAGAACTAACACGTTACCCTTGTCATAGTTGAAAGGAATTTAACTAATATTACTAATATTCAGTGTTTTTTTCCTTAAATAGATAAAATGCTGAGAAGTTTGGAGTCCGGTTCAAGCTTTGCCCCCCTGAATGTTGGTGGAATTTACTTGCCTCTCCATTGGCCAGCTGAAGAATGCTATAGATACCCTATTGTCCTGGGCTATGACAGTATGCATTTCACATCACTGGTCACTCTGAAGGACACTGGGCCTGGTATGTTGTATTTAAATTATCTGCTTGGCCATATGTAGGATTTGTAGGATTTTTGATATTTGTGTGTTTGCTCCCCCGCCCCTTTATTGACAGTAAAACGTTAAAAATATAATCTGATCAAGAGTTACAGTTAAAATGGACACAACAGATGTAAAAGAGGTATTCCTATTTAGATGTTCGACAGAATCTTCAATATGTAAATAGTTTACATGATATATATACCTGCTAGGGCAAAGGTCCCCAAATTGTGGGGCACACTCCCTGAAGGGGGGTGCGGAGGAACATTTTGGGGGGCACAGTGGGGCCTGGGCCAGCCGCTGTGGGGAACGGGAAAGAAGGAGCGCTCTGTCCCCAGCTCCGCTCCGTCTCCAGCCCCAGTCCTAGCTCTGCCCCCAGCTAAAGCCCTGGCTTCAGTTCCCAGCCTCAATGCCAGGCCGACCCTGGCCCCACTCCTGGCCACATCTCCTGCTCCTGCCTTCCTGCCCCGGCCCTGCTTCCGGCACAGCTCCCACTCCCAGCCGCAGCTATTGGCCTTGGTCGCGGCCCCAGCAGCAGCTCCAGGCACAGCTTCGGGTCCCGACCCCGCTCCCAGTGCTAACTTCCAGGAGAGGGCACGGACAGATTACATTACAGATAAGGGGGCGGGATATAAAATGTTTGGGAACCACTGTGTTAGGGCTTTCGGAGAGGAATCAAAGGTTGTATCATATGGAGCCAAAGTACCTATTGCTACTAAAGTACCATGTAGTAGATGGAGAGCTGTAGATGGGTTCAGTCTAAAGCATTGCCTTTGCTGCAGAGTATTGACATTTATTGCAATGCACTGGCGTTAACTGTGTGCTCTACAGCAGAGGAAGCACTTTTTAGGGCCCGTCTACATCATGTGATTGGGGTTAGTGACATCTGTGTCCATGTGTTTGTCCATGTGTTTTTTATGTATCCTGTAATGAATGGGAGAACACATTTCTAGATCCATACTGGGAAATTGTCCTGTAAGAAGGTTCAAGAAACTAAACCTACTGTCCTATGTTAAGTATAAAAAAATGTATTAGGACATTGAAAACTCATATGGTTCTCAGCATGCCCTAGTGAGCATCTTCATTCCATCTGCCCTGTTTGGGAACACGAATATAATCCTGCATCCTCTTTACAGGCACTATTGCTGAATTTCAGAGTAGACCGAATGAAGGGGTGATATTTTGCTTATCATATTTCACATTTATTCTCATTTGCTAAAACTCACCCATTTTTGTTTTACACAGAAATCCGAGCTGTCCCACTGGTCAGTAGTGAACGAGGCAGGTTTGAAGACTTGAAGGTGCACTTTCTGACGGACGATGAGGAGATGGGAAAGGAGCAGCTACTGAAAGAGTATCTGATGGTGATGGAGATTCCAGTGCAAGGCTGGGACCATGGTACAACTCATTTAATTAATGCTGCAAAGTGAGTGGTGTTCTTGTCTTCCTACAGCTTTAGAGTTGTTGTTAAGTCTTATAGGATAATGTCTGTCCTTTCTCAGAAACATGCATATTATATACACCATTATGAAATCATGTCACTATTAATAATAATGTACCTTTGGTGGCACAAGATTCTAGCTTGAAGCAGGCTCAAATTTAAATTCTGAAATTTTCAGACTTCCGTTTCAGAAGGTAGCTAAGTAGTCCTGTTGTCTGCCAGGTAGCTAAAGGAGTGTGACTGAAAATGAGAGAACTCAGAAATAATAGTTAAACGCTTGCATTCTTATTTAAACAGCTTTTGGGCAAATTGTGCCTTGAAGCACATTCATTGCATTGGGGAAAGTGCAGCAGTTGTGACAGAGCGTGGCTTCTGGCATTCTGCTTGTGCAGTGCAGCTGTAGGAAGAACACTGTGGGGGTGTAGCGTGGAAGAGCAGGAGGTGGACTCCATGCTCACCCTCTAATGCTTAGGAAATGCTCCTTTGGGTGTAGAGGGCTTTTGACTGTGCTAACCTCCTCCTTGTTCTGAGGGTACACTAACAGCAACATTCTGCTCAGTTCCTGAACAAATGCATAAAGGAGAGACTCCCTGCAACCTCCTTTTCTCTCCAATCCCTTTGTTCAGGAAAAGCTCTTCCTGCTCCTGAAAGGTTGTGGATTGACAGCCTTGAAAATTAAAATCCCCCACCAGGTGCACCATGGGCAGTGGTAAGACCACTTCCCCAGTTTTGCTGGTCCCATGTACCTTAACCCTGTACTGAATGGATCACTTCACATCTGCTCAATTGTGGCCTCTAACATAAATGCAGCTGGGGGGTGGGGTTTGTGATGTGGACACTAGACAAATAGGAACATCTGAGCCACCATCTGCTCATTTCACATAAACAGGGTTTCCAGTTTTAGCTAGCAAAGCAAAAATGGGAGTAAGTGTTTATAAAATATATACCAACATCTTTAGAGATAGAAATTGTTTGCAAAGTGGGCTGGTGAGCCCTACAAAACTCCCAGTTTATTCTGAGCTGAGACCTGGAGTGCTGGACTTTAGTGGCAGCTAAGAGTTTGGAGTTTTTTAACATCAGTTTACTCCATTACAAATTAGCTGTAATGTGCCTAAACGCTGAAAACTACACTGGCCAGCATTCTGAGAATACTGCCAACTAGGATTGTATCAAAACGCTTATTTAGAGGTGAAAGGCTCCATTTAATTTTACTAGACCCCTAACTTTCAAAATATGTCACTTTAAGCTGCAATTTATCAACATGTATTTTTAATTCAGCAATATGGATATGTAATAATTATCTCTTTACCTCCTTAAATTTACATTTCCTCGTCCAGTGTTGCTTATACTCAATCCCATCCCCACTCCTTGTCCCTTTCAGACACTGATATACATGTTGATTGTTTGTTTGTTTTCTTATTTGGCCTTCAGGTTAGATGAAGGCAACTTACCCAAAGAGATAAATCTGGTGGAAGATTACTTTCAGCTGGTACAGCATGAGTACAAGAAATGGCAAGAGAACAATAAGCCTATTATGACAGAGACCTGCACTAGGAATATACTGGAACTGTCCTTACCCCAGCTGTCTCTTGTAGAGGTGAAATGTGAAACTCCCAATTGCCCCTTCTTTATGTCTGTGAACACACAGCCCTATTGTCACGAGTGCTTTGAGCGGAAGCAACAGGGAAATAAACCAAGGAGACCGAGCACCAAAACGGCATCTGAAAAGCCACGGACGACTGGAGCAGGCTCATCTAGGGTTGAGTTTTGTGAGCTCGTGGGAGGGCTATCAGAAGAGCCAGTGACGGGGCCTCATTCTGCACCTCCAACAGCTCCAAGCCTTTTTCTGTATAGTGAAACCACTGCTATGAAATGCAGGACTCCAGACTGCCCTTTTACGTTAAATGTGCAACACAACGGACTCTGTGAGCGCTGCTATAATTCCAGACAGCTCAGTCCCACTAACAACTTGGACAACCTGCGACATTTAAACAGTGTGACATGTAAAATCTGCCTTCAGGACACAAACAGGACCTTTAATGGCATCTGCAGCTCTTGCCTCAAAAGGACTACAGAGCCGTCAATTGCCCATCCTGGCTTCCTGCCCACATTCCATCAGAGATCTTACTCCGACCCTTCACAGCTCTCGCAGAGCCACCTTCCGCATTCCTGTCATGCAGCACCCAGCACCGAGCTGGAGGAGCTGCCTTCTGCAGGAATGCATCAGGCTGCTCACAATGCGGAGGAAAGAAGTGGAAGTACCCAGTGCAGAAAACCTGGCTGCAAGTTTTTTGGGACTCCTCAGAAGGAAGGCTTTTGCACTCTATGCTTCTTTGAGTACAGGGAAAACAATGGTAAGTAAAGCTAGTTTTAGTTTCCTAACACCTTAGCTTCAGGTCATTGTCTCTGAAGATGCAGCGTGCTTTTGGGGGAGGTTTTTTGGGGGAGGAGGAGGGGAGGAGAAGGGCATTGGAAGGAGGTGGTGCCAATACAAAAATATCAAAGATGGGCCAATCAGTGGTGAAGAGCAGCAGCATTAATGTGATGAGAATATATCTTTGACACACTTACTCTTGTGTAAGGATTGCCCCAGTTCTGCTCCCACTGAAGTCTATGGTAAAATTTCCATTGACTACTGTGGAAGGAGAACCAGGCCAGCGCTGAGCGCTATTGAAAATCTGACCCATAAACCACTTTTCAGTTGTGTTTGAGTGTGAATTGTCTGTAATTAAAGTGCCTTAATGTCACAGTGATAGGAGTTGTAGGAATCAGTCAAATACCACTTCATTGTCACTGCTTAAAGTCAAGTTTCGTTAGTAATGCAAGGGCCACATTTATCCTTGATGTAGCTGTTGAAGGTACCTGTGCAAGTTAAGTAGGAAAGTGTCTGTAAGAAATGTTGTTATACTAGAAGATCAGCAGTCACTTTAGTAGTGGTGATGTTTGGGAAGTTACATTATTAAAATGTACCTCTCTTAACCATTTTTTTAATTAGTGCTGTGTTGTATGTAAAGTCAGGCCCTTATATGGGCAATATTCTGTAGCTAAATCAAAGAATACCATCCTTACCCCTGTTACTACTCTTCTCTGAAATGAGCAAGGACCTCTCAGGGGTAGTACCTGAGAGATGAATTTAGGAAGGGAAATAATGCATCTGTCTCGCAGAATAGCTCATTGATGACACTAATGGAGTACAGTCTGAAACTTTTCACATATCTTCAATTTATGGAAGCTATTTATGGTAGATCATATGGTAGCAGTTATGTGTGCTAGTAGTTTGTTTTCAGAGGTCATTTGCCACATCATTTTTTCCTGTTATTTTGGAATATGTAGGCTTTTTAATAAACCCTGTGAAGTGTAACCCTACCATTTCCATTTAGCATTCAGTTGAAATTGCGGGGGAATATTGGGATGAAATCTTGGATCCAGTGAAGTCAGCAGCAAAATTTCCCTTGACTTCAGTGAGGTCAAGATTATACTCCTGATCCTTTTAGTATCTGTGATCTAACTTGAAAGTACAGGAGGCTGCAAACTTTGAATTGTATCAACTTTTGATTTAACAATAAGATTAGTAGCCACCATTATTTATATATCCTTAAAAAAAGGTGAATCTGTTCTGAGTATTTGGGGTGGCGTCGTACCTGCTTGAGGCTAGATGACTTGTTTTTGGAGACCAAAGAATTCTGTGTTGCCTTTTCTGTCATCAAAAGTGTTGTTCTCATTCAAATAACCTCTCTCTTCTTTGCATGGTAGGCAGTACCTCACTACTTCCTCAGAGAAGGTCTCAAAGGAATTCTCCTGCTTCTGGTCAGCCTGGGACCTCTGCTGCCACGTTCCGTAACACCATTTCCTGCGTGGGGCGAGAATGTGGTACCCTGGGCAGCACTGTGCTTGAAGGGTATTGTCAAAAATGTTTTATTGAAGCACAGAATCAGCGTTTCCGTGAAGCCATAAGGACTGATCAGCAGCTAGTGGGACAATCTGAAGTAAGTGAATTTCCCCCAGTGTTGAACCCTAAACCCTTCACCCTACTATATTTTAGTAAAGTTTCAGTGTAGAATAGAGAATCCCCACATTACTGCACCTCCACTTACTGAAAAGGAAAATTTTGAGTAAGTCATTACTCTGCCTTCCAGAACTGAGCACCAGGGAGATGTGGAAGTCTTTCCCACGTTACATCTACAGCAGACGCTGTGACAATGAACACCACAAAATAACTTGCAAGAGCCTTTGTCTCATTAGCATGAAAAGCCTTTGAGCAGACATAGCAGAACAGCATCAGTGGCTACAGATTTTTCTTTGACACTCCTTTGAGATTTTATTTAAAAATGAAAATAAAAGAAGCAACACAGCCAAGCCATTTCACGGTTTCTAAAATCTGGTCCAACACAACAAGATTACTGTAGATAGGAGTTAGCCTTGCTTCATTTTGATTCCAAGGTGGGGAGGAAGATTTTTCAACCATGTTCAGTGTTGGCCTAGCTCTGCTCAGATTTAAGTGTATGGGACTTTTATCCTCAAGTTCACTAGGAACAGAAGGGCCAATGCTGAGTGCTTTTGGAGATCTCCCCTTCACAGCTGTGAAACCACATGAGACAAGTTAGTCAACTTTAGTAATGTCCAGCAGCACCTTTATTTAATTAATTTGGAGAGAAGGGGGAGGCAGGGAGATGTTGAGTAGAGAGTTTTCAGGGAGGAAACTTTTTGTAATAAATGAAAGCCGTTTAAGATTCTGTCTGATAAATCCTGCTCCATAGCAAGCTTTGTGCTCTACTGTATTCTCAGAAGAGGGAAGTTTCTACCTAGAAATTGAAAAGACTGGTGCTTTGGAAATCAGATTCTTGGAAAGCTCTTGTAAATGGTGCTGCAACACTTCTTGCTGCCACCGTATACTGAACAAACCTGAAGTGGTTAAATATCCAAACATAGCAGCGTCCAAAGCAGTTAAAAGCCACTTATGCTGCCAGCATTGCAACTGACAGGTTGTTTTTTTTTTAAAACCTTTACAGAGAATTGGGCAATGCAGAGACTTACAGGTATCAACAGTGGGGAGCCAAAAGCGAAAGTGCACCACAGCTTCTTGTAGGAACAACTTAGCCTGCAGAAATGATGAGCTGTGTCAGGAGTGCCAGCGAGTTCAGCAAATTCCGTCTGGGAATTCTAGAGGGTCAGCTGCAGAAGAGCCTCCGAAACAGCGCTGCCGAGCCACTGGCTGTGATCATTATGGCAATAATAAGTGCAACGGCTACTGCAATGAATGCTACCAGTTCAAAGAGATGTACGGCTAGCAGAGAAGTGCTAGCAAAGAGCAAGGAAGCAAAATTTGCTTCTACCTCACTGAAATGGTGCTATGTTCAAAACACTTAAGAGGCCAGACTTGGCAAGGTCCATTTGAATGGTGTGACATATATATGGCTTTGTAGGGAAAATAAGCCATCTGGTTTTGTGCATATTTATATCTATGGGTCTGAATAAAAATATCCACTTCATACAAACACTGCATACATGGACCAATGAGAAGTCAGTTTGCTTTCTGCACAGAGGAATCCTGCAGGTATGATCTGCTATAATGTTGACTCCAAACTCCCTCTCCTCTTGGATTTCAAAATTCCTAGAGTGTATACTGTGGCAGAGTGAAGCATTGGAATATAGAGGACTTTGTAACTTTGCCTCTGCTCTAATACCTCCTCTTCACCTTGTCAGAACTGATCATTCAGAGTACAAGGATGCTCGACCAATGTCTGAGATGCAGAGCTTCTTCAGTTGGCCTGCATCAGTGTTTTGCTCAACGTGAGGCTGGCCCTTCTTGAGAGGTCTCCATTCTTGTCCGGGGGAGTCTGGTGCAAGCTGGGGGTGAGGAGGTAGATAAGAAATTTGCTTTTGCTTGTTTGCTTCTTTGCCTTCGTCTAAGAGCTCTGTCCTGCATGTAGAGTTTTCTGGTTCTGTGTTTGCTGAGCGCAGGTCAGCAAAAAGTCAGAAATGAAGAATAACTCATTGCCTGCCCAGTCGACATGTTTAACCAACATGTTTAATCATTCCAAAACCCCAAAATAATAGGGACCAAGCGAGTAAGCCTATAACCATCAGCTACAAATGCATTTACCTGAAGGGGGGCCTGAACACTCCCCTCCCTATCCCCTAGGCAAGGAAATGCCACCACCAGGTATGAGAAACACAGCCCTAGGTTTTTATGCTGATGCCAAACTGACCCTGAAAGCACAGTAACAGACAGGGCTGTGCAAGCAGCTCTTTTTTTATTTTATTGCGCCCACCTTTCCCTCCCACTCATTTTTCTGGCATCATGGGCCCGATCCTGCAACATGCTGAGCGCCTCTTGTGCAGCAGTGAGAACCATCACTTCCTGTTCTGGGAGTTAAGGGTGCAACACCTCTGAGGATTGGGCCCTGGTTATCTCTGCAGTTGCTGCTCAGATATTTTTAGGTCTTCCAGGGTATCTGTTTGTTCAGCTGAAGGGCTTTATTTTATTTTTGTTAACACCTGGTTTTCTACAGCGGCAGGGTATCCTGGACGTGACATAGGTTTACAGTCATTCTTGAGATCAAGCCCATGCCCTGCAGCAGAGAGACCAATTCTGCTTCGTACTCTTTCATATGTTAGAGATTATTTCATAACTAACCCCAAAATATAAGGAAAGTTTTAAAAGTAAGCTCCACGGTACACAACAATGGCCACTTTTGTGGCTCCTGTAGCTGCTGTCCATGTCTAATGATAGCAAGTTTGTATCCCTCCTGGTTTCAGAGTGAGATTGGGATTCACATTTGCAGGAATGGCATGGCCTGTCTTTTGTTGCTGCTGTTTGAGTTTGGAAATCAGAGGGAGCGTTGCCATGGACTTCAGTGGGGCCACGATTTCACTCCTGGAGTTCAAGCCTCCACTTCTCAAGCTGCATTTCTTTCTCTAGCAAACTTGCCTAGTTTCCCTCTGCCTTTCGTCCCATCCTGTCCCTCAGTTTTTCAGCTTTTGTTGCTGCTGTTGTTCTGGAGGAAGCAGCATGTATGACAGGCTGCTCTGATCTACTTTTCAAATGGAATCTTTTGCTATTGTGTCCACCTAAAGCTACTAGTCATTGAACTTTTTTATATATATTTGTGAACTTCTACAATAAATGTGAAACTGTTAAGATATTTATATTATTCAAATTATGTAACTTGAAATTTGCACATTTTAGGATTTTTTTTAGTATAATAATTTACTTGTTGAATATCACAAACTTTGACTAAGTAAATGTATAACTGCAAAAAAAAATTCTCCAATATAAAGAAATAAATTATTGAAGGATTCACTTTTGATATTTTACATTCATGATGAGTGGGAGAAGAACATATAGTTAGGTGCACAAGCACTGATTCAGGAAAACATCTTTATTCAGGCCAGCGCTTGAGAACGTGCTTAAAATTAAACATGCTCTGCAGGATAGTCCTGAACAAGACTTCAGAATGTGCTGTCCTGAATTGGGACCATGTAGCTCAGTCCTTTGAGGAGCAAAGTGCTATTGCTGCTGAGCATGCGCCAGTGTTACTCAAATCAGTGACTTACAAAAAGAGCTCCACACCTTTCAGGATACTGCACATGAAGGAAACAGCATCCTTAGGGACGTGGATCCTGAGTAGCTTCAGTTCTCATTGAAGTCCATGTGAGTTCAGGACACACAGCAGGACCTGAACCCATGGTGAGTAACGAAAGCTAAGCTAAGAACAGCCAGCCATGTTGCTTGGAACTTCTCAGCCCAGGAAGGAAGTTCTTTCGACCGAAAGCATTAAATGCCCATGATATTTTCTCTGCAGCTTTCTGGGGCCATTACTCATAACTCTAAAGTCACATGAAGTTCTATATCACTCTGATGTCTCTTATGTAAATGAGCAGACACTCTCTCTTGTGTGATCTAGTTGTGTGGGAATGACAGCAAATATATTGTACACACCCTGGTATTTCCCTAATCTTTTTCGGGGGGATTTTGATCTTTTGAAACTTGATGACCGCTTCCTGCGCACCTAGTATTTCTCCTTAGGCTTCTACGTTTCTTCTTTCCTGTATCTCAAGAGAAGAAAATAGTTGGGGTTTCTCCCTTTTTGACCAGTACTAAAGATCGCTGCTGTTAGATTACTAAATAAAAACCCTAGTTTGGCCAGGTTTCTTTTCTTACCAAAAAAGTAACACTTTTATGAAACAACAGGCTTGGAAACAGTCTTTTGTAGCTTAATAAATCCCTGTAATACAGTGCAACATATAAGTCATTTTTGGTAAGGCTAGGGTGCCCTATTACCTACACAGTGATTCTAAGGTGAGTCAAGCTGGAAAAATGAATGGTCAGCATGTTAACTGTGACCTTGAGGTTAAACCAGCAGCCATGGCAATTCATTGTGATGCAATATTATGCTAGTAGATAACCTCGGGTCCAGAAAAGAAGAGAGTCACATGTCATCCTTTACCCTTTGTTACAGAAGAAATGCCTGTGTTGATATTTCACTAGGCTGCAAGACAGCTTTCAAAGTGCTGATCTAGGGTAATGGACCATTTGGGGGCAGGGGCGGGGGGCGGGAACAGTGCAGTGAGAGCATGAAACTACATGTGACTCATGAAAGAAATCGAGTTCACCTAACTACAGTTACTCTTGAAAACAGATATTCCAAAGGCCCCAGTCAGGGTCACAGCCACATTGTGGTAGTAGCATGCAAATAACTTCAGGAGAGGTGACCCCTGACTTGAAGAACTTACAGTATAAGGACCAGATCATGGCTGAGGCAGTATACCCACCCAAGAGCATAAAACTTCACATTTTTTTACTTTGGCCCATAGAGCCATGTGAGCAGGGGTGAATGGGTTTGTGTCAATCCTCCCCATCATCCCCTTCAGCCCGTGGTCAAATGTCTTCTTTAATTAGCCTGTCTTGTTATAGTCCCCATACAGCTCCGTGCAGAGACTGCCGTTAGTCCATTAGCAGTCTCTGGAGTTAAGGATTTTGAAAATCAGGAATGCAATCACATGGAAATGAGAGAGGCGTGTGTGTCTGACTGAGTTAATCTAACAGTAAACCTGACCTAATCCCAACTACCTAATAATAGTAATTTATGCCAAAGTGGTCTTTCATTTCAAAATAGCCATCGGTGCTTTAGACTATAGATCTCAAAACAAGGAAGTGTCCCCAACCCCTTCCCGCCCCGCCCCCCCACCTGCAGTATGGAAAAATTATTTCAGGAAAAAATCTCTATGTCTAAAGCCTAAGACTCCAGCTGCAGGATACAGGTGACTCCCATTCAAGTCAATGGGAGTATAATCAACCATCCTCTCTTCTTGGCTGGGGAGACAGCAGCACATGAACATGCTAATAGCAGTGAATTCTAATAGAAAGTTAGGAGTAAATTACATATTTCCAATTTCCCAAGACTAAGTCATTATTACCTGATGTCAGGCCATGATCCCAGATCCCTGGGCATGTTGGGGTCACCACATGAGGTGTTGAGAGTCTTCACACTCCAACCCTCCACCTGGCAGTTTGTAGGCAGCAGCTGGGACCAGGGTCCATGAAGTCCAACTGGGGCACAAGCCCTACCCTTACACTCAGGGAGAGCTCCAAGGCTCCTGATCGGGCCACAGCCCCTAACTAAGAAAGAGGCAGAAACTGGAAGGTCTCTGAACAGTGGGGCTGCATCCTGCCTGTTCTTGTCTTTTGGTATCCTGGTTCGGCCTGACTCTTGGTAACTGGTGCCTGTCCTCCAGTTTTCATCTGATCCTGGCCTCCCGGTAACCTACCCTCCGAGTATCTTGACTTGACCTAATTCCTGCTAATTGGCTCCTGTGTCCTTGTTCTGTGCCTGATGCTAATCCTTAGGCCAAGCTGCCCACAGCCTGGCCCTGGCACATGCAGTGATCTTTACAAATAAAGTGTGATTACCCCATGCAACATACGGGGTTTCCATGAGCAATGTGCCACAGATGGTACATCTTCTTGGCTGGTGTAAATCAGCAGAGGTCCATTACCTTCAATAGAACTGTCCCTATTTACACACCTTAGACTCTTGCCCATAATGTGCAGAATAGCTACTTCCCAAATTATCTGTACACCAGTGTTTATATTCATAATTGCCTAATTGGGCACCTAAAATTAGACATCTATATTAATTTTTAGAAAACGAAATGTCATGAGTAGCCTGATTTTCATCTTTTTTTCAGAGGGAATTTTCCAAATTACCACTGAAATCAGTGCACTGATGAGCCAGAATTAGGTGCCTCCCTCTGGTCAGGATCCTCAGCTGCAAACCCCCTCCTGGAGGGACTTATCGCTTAGCAGCTGAAACTGTCTCTCTGTCTCCTGTTCACATTCAGTACCTCTCCCATGCTTGCCCTAGGTGTGCCTGTGTACCCAGCTGTCTTATGTACAGGTGCTCTGCTGCCAGTCAACCTACCCATTGCCTGCCTCCTGATGAGGAGACTGGGCAGGCAACCAATGTTAGGCATGCTCTGATCATACCTATGGGATTGGGCCTTGCTGGCAAGACAGATGTTCCCCAGCCTAGTTTGAAAATCCGTCTTCATGGCCCCTGAGGCTTTGACTTGAGTTAGGGCTCAGAGTAGCTCATTAGCTAGGGAGCAGTGTCAGGACTTAGCTTTTGCAAAGCCACCCATCAGCAGAAACAAGGGCACCTCAGGGACTTAGGAGCCTAGGTTCAGAGGACCACTGAGAAGCAGCTTTGAAAATATCAGTGGTGCCTAAATGGTGGACTTAGGTGCCTAAAGAGGCAGCTAGATACTTAGATGCCTTTAAGGTTCTGGGCCATTTGGGTATGTCTATGCAGGAATTAAATACCCCCTGGTGGCCTGTGTCACCTGACTCGGGCTCACAAGCCCAGGTCAGCTGACATGGGCCAGCCATGGGCGGTTAATTGCAGTGTAGCCGTACCCTCACTTTCCCATGGGCATAATAACACTTTTCCACCTCAGCGGTGTGGTGTAAGAATAAATACATTATTAGCTTGTAAGGTTCTCAGATACTTTGATATGGGGGGGAGCCATATAAGTACCTAACATAGAAGTTCTGTTTATTTACAATGTTGATTATTGGCATAGCCGTGTCTGTTTAGCTAGCTTAAGCATTTCTAAGGTATTTCTATTCGGCACTGGTCAGGCCACACCTGAAATATTGTGTCCAGTTTTGGGCCTCACACTACAAGAAGAACATGGGCAAATTGGAAAGAGTCCAGCGGAGGACAACAAAAATGACTGGGGGCTGGGGCACATGCTGAGGGCACTGGGGTTATTTAGTTTGCAGAAGAGAAGAGTGAGGGGGGGATTTGATAGCAGCCTTCAATTACCTGAAGGGAGGTTCCAAAGAGGATGGGGCTAGGCTGTTCTCAGTGGTAGCAGATGACAGAACAAGAAGCAATGGTCTCAAGCTGCAGTGTGGAAGGTCTAAGTTGGATATTAGAAAACACTATTTAACTAGGAGTGTGGTGAAGCACTGGAATGGGTTACCTGGGGAGGTGGTGGAATTTCCATCCTTAGGAGTTTTTAAGGCCTGGCTTGACAAAGCCCTGGCTGGGATGATTTAGTTGGTGTTGGTCCTGCTTTGAGCAGGAGATTGGACTAGATGACCTCCTGAGGTCTCTTCCTACCCTAATATTCTATGATCAATATAGCATTGTAGTATCTAAGGCCCCAATCCTTACATTGAGCTTAACTTTATACCGTGTGACTAGAACCACACCACACTAAGTTAGGTGCCGATCTTGCAAAAACTTATGCATGTGCCTAAATTAGGAGGTCTGAGAAGCATAGTGTGGTTTGGGGAGGGTCCCACGGGAACAGAAATCATACCCTTTTACTCCAGCATACTTCACTAAAACACAATAGAAAACCACACCACCAAACAATCACAATTTCAGTTTGTGTTCTACTGACAGGGCTTTTTTAAAAAGGGGATTAAAATAGAGAATTTAAAAACCAGTTGCTCAGTTTCTCATCTTGCTAGAGTCACATGTCATATAGCAAGCATATTGTAGATGGGAAGGAGTTAAAAATTAGCATGACTGGGTATAGCAATTTGTATCCTAGCGCATGTTTTCTCCCTCATTAGTGATAAATATTATCACGACACCAGTGTTTGCTGGAGACTGAAGGATTTTTCTCAAGCAGTAACTTCAGGTCACCTGCTGTATCCTCTTTGATAACTTCTGGGTTTCAAAAAGAAACATGAAATAAGATCAGGTAATTTTATTTGGGAGTTTTGTGGTGACTGCCTTTTGTTCCAATGTTAATTTTCAAAAAACTCCATATGTCTCATCTTGAAAGACAACCTACGTCATGTTACCCAGACTACCCCCTCCTCCAGCCTGTATTGTCTGAATAATGTGACAAGTAGAAAAGTGTCGTCCCCCCATCTCCCCTCCCCACTCCTGGATGATTAACCATGATGATTCTTTTGACTGTTGGCTTTTTAGTTAAATGATTATACGAATGCTTAGTGTTGGGCAGGAAGTAAGATTTCCCCTGGTGAATTACCGCAGTGGAGAACTTAAGTTTTGCTGTCTGGTTATGGTTTTATTTCAAGGGATTCGTGAGCTACTAAAATATGTGCATCTTGCCCAATTGGTCTGGCCTAGTTACATCTCTCTAGGATTTTATAATTTTTAAAATATTTTCACTGCTTTTTTTAGTGTCATTTAACATAGTGGGGCAAATTATTTTTCAATAACAGTGGTGTAAACTCCAGAGTACTTCCACTGACTAAAGTGGGGATTCAGTGTGTGTGACATCATTCTATTCAATGTTTTATACATTGGTCCGAGTTTTTTTTTTTTGCTGGATATTCTGAATACACACCAAGTAACTAGAAATTTGGCCCAGTGTGTTAAACTTTTAATAGACTGATGTCACACAGACAGAATCCCCACTTACTAAAATAAATCTCTGTAGGAGTAATTTCACTTCCTCTTACCTAAATCACTGGGGAGAGAACTGCATGTTGCAGAGAAACCTGCTAGATATTTTAGACCAATTCTGATCAGTTATAGTGGTCTAAATCTGTAATCATGAAAGTATAGGACTGGAATGGACCTCAATAGGCCATCTAGTCCAGTTCCCTGCACTCAGGGACTCAGGACTGAGTAATACTTAGACCATTCCAATACTTCCATTAGCTTCACAGTTATTCCAGACTAATACTGGTGTAACTGAGATCAGAATTTGTCCCATGTAATTGGCTTCTTGTCTCCTTCTGTGCAACCTGAAGTGAATAAATATATATAATCATCAATGCACCAGGGCAGTGTTTTGGGTCCTCATACATCAAGATGCTTAAGGCTAAGTAGTGTCATTGACAACTCGTGCTTGAAGATAGGTGCATGCCTATGTATCTTGCAGAATCAGGGTCTTAATTCTCTGTGTAAAGCCTCTTACAATAACTAAAGTAGTTAATCATTAGTTTAAATTAGACTAAAACTAAGTTCTGTTTGCAAGGAAAAGGTTTTCTAATATTTTACTTGTCTATTGTAATCCATTGTTTAATATAAAATTATAGTGCTACATGGTTTCTTTCTAGAACACAAATGCCAGGCTGCATTAGCCCTAAAATGATGATAATATTCAGACGTGACAAAGAGTCCTGTGGCTCCTTAACGACTAACAAAAGTATTGAAGCATAAGCTTTTGTGGGCTAGTACCCACTTCATTGGATGCATTAGTATTAAGTGGGTATTAGCCCACGAAAGTTTATGCTTCAGTACTTTTGTTAGTCTTTAAGGTGCCACAGGACTCTTTGTCACTTCTGCAGATCCAGACTAACAGGGCTACCTCTCTGATTCTTGATAATTTTCAGAGCTTTTTTAAAAAAAGAATAGCCACTGGAGGTACTGACAAAGTTGCTTGCCTTCAAAACCCTCACCCAGGTTTTGGGATAGAAGCCAGGAAATAAGATTCAAGTGGGATTCAAACCTACACCCTGAAAGTTCATAAATCATCAGATCCCAACCCCCCATCATGATTTACAAAATGAAATCATGTTTTTGGTGGGCGGGAGGTTTGAACTCTCTTGCCCACTGCAAACATGTGAGCAGCTTTGAGCTACCATGTTTTCTCACACACACGTTTGCTTCTCCAAAACCCAAATCTTGCAAAATGCCTTTTATCAAAGGGTGTGGTGTGACACTGGCAGACCAGGTGCCTGCTCTTGCCAAGGTTTGAGGCCTCATTCAAGCACTGACATAATCATTGCTGGAAACTAGTCCAGCTCATCTGTGTGTTAATACAATTAAGGCAAGTATTGAACTTCTAACGCTGTTAGTGTTCAGACTTTATGAAATGCTTATATGTTGCTTCATGCATTAATCTCACTTATAGTATCTTTATCACATGCTATTCAATAATATTGCTTTATAACTGCAAAAAACCTTTGCTTTGGAACTGTGAACTGCCAGGAGAGATCATCTCCTGCTCATCAAGAAGGCCTATCAGAACTAAATGGGAAATCACAATACCAAGACTTTGTTAATTTCGCCTTCACAGTTATGAAGAGGCAACAGGCAAGGGGGCTCATCCCATCAGCTTGACTTTTAGAAGAAAGAATTTTTTTTTAAATGACAAAGATCTTCATCTCTTTGCTGTTTAGACACTGACAGGGCTATGCATGTGCCTAAGTGAGGAGGTCTGAGAAGCATAGTTTGGTTTGGGGAGGGCTCCACGGGAACAAGAATCATACCCTTTTTCTCTAGCATACTTCACTAAAACAACACACTATGAAACAACAGCAGAGATTCCCCAGGGGCAACCTGAGTCAGCCCTAAAAGACATTCAGTGCTGACAGATTACTCCTCTGTCAGCTTTTGGAACTAAAGACTGTAGCTCTTTTGTGTAATATGTTTGCCTGCTTCAACCTGTAAACAACTCTCGTTTCTTTTTGATAAATCCTTAGTTAGTTTGCTGTAGAATTAGCTACAAGTGTTTGTCTTTGGTGTGAGACCTACAGTATCAATTGACCTGGGGTAAGTCACTGGCCTCTTGGGACTGGAAGAAACCTGAATTTTTTGTGATCTTTGGTGTATAGCAGGGGTCGGCAACCTTTCAGAAGTGGTGTGCCGTCTTCAGTTATTCACTCGAATGTAAGGTTTCGTGTGCCGGTAGTATATATTAACATTTTTAGAAGGTCTCTTTCTATAAGTCTATAATATATAATTATATTGTTATATGTAAAGTAAATAAGGTTTTAAAAATGTTTAAGAAGCTTAATTTAAAATTAAATTACAATGCAGAGCCTCCCCCTCACTCCCCGACCAGTGGCCAGGACCCAGGAAGTGTGAGTGCCACTGAAAATCAGCTCACGTGCCGCCTTCGGCACCCGTGCCATAGGTTGCCTACCCCTGGTGTATAGAAACTAACTGTCACTAAATCTAGCTTGCCTGGGTAACAAGATAGACTGGAATGCCCAAGAGACTGTCTGTGACTCCATGGTAAGACTGTATATTGTGCTTGCGGAATTCACATTTGTTAATAGTTGGTGGAATCTAATTATAGAATATACAACCAGTTTGAAGTCTCACCTCTCCTTTTTGTCACTAATGGTCATGAAGCACTCCAGACAGTATGACATATGTCTACACTGCAAAAAAAACCATCCAAAAAACCAAAACAACCCATCACCACTGCAGCAGTCAGTCAAAGAGCCCTGGTCAACTGCCTTGGGCTTGTGGGACCAGTGCTATTAGCAGCATAGATGTTCCCATTCAGGCTTGAGCGTGGGTTCTAAGATCCCCTGTGATGAAGCGGGGATTTTCCCTTGTTACGTTGTGTGTGAGTGTTACTACTGAGCCTACGTCAGTTTTACTGTTTTGCATGAATACTGTGTGCCTTGGTTTCCCTGTGTGCTGCACCAATACCTCGGTGATGGGAATAGGGGTGTGTGACTTTGGTTGAGACCTTTGGGGCAAGTGAGGCTGCTCCAGCTGCTGTACATACGCTATAACTGGTGTCCTTCAAAACCCTTCAAGACCCAGGAGGGGAATGTAACCAGGTGAGGGCCAGGTGACCTTTTGCCTGGGAAGCAAGACAAAGACAAGGAGGAGGAACAATGAGGGTATCTGAGGTTGGGTGGCTGGAAGCTGGCAGTCTGCTTGGGGGGGACTAGAAGAGGGGGACTCCCCATGTTGGACTTGGCTGAAAGTCATTGATTTATGTGGTAACAAGTTCTGGTCTACGCTGTGTTCCTGTGAAATAATACACCTTCTCTTTTACTGGCTGGCTGAGAGTCATGTCTGACTGCAGAGTTGGGGTGCAGGGTTCTCTGGCTTCCCTAGGAACCCCGCCCAGGTGGACTCGCTGTGGGAAGCGAATGGTGAGGAAGGGGATGTCGAATGCTCTGAGGTCAGATCCAGGAAGGTTGAAGCTGTGTAAGCTTCTTTTCCTGGTGACAGTATGCTCAGACAGAGGAGGCGTGTTCCCCCAGAGTCCGGACTGGCTTCGTATGGAGTAGTTCCAGAGTATCACTTGGTGACTCTGTGACACCCACACCCCCAACAGGTTTCAGAGACCGGGCTCCAGCCTGACCAGGAATAGCCACATGGCTGATTTTAGGCCTGTAGTGCAAGCCCAAGTCAGTTGGCACAGGCTCTGAGACTTGCAGTGGAGTTTTGAGGGGAGCTGTTCATTTGTGTGAAGTGTTGGATGTATCTGAAGAACCATGCAGTAAAGTTGATATAAATGTTGCCTGATGGTGTGGAGCTTGGCGCTGGTGCCCAAACTACCAACTAATTATTTCTGTATTCCTGTCAGCCCTCACTTCTGCCCCTTTTATCCCAGATTTAGAGATTTACAAGGCCAGGTGGTGTGTCAGCTCCTGGGATTCTTACACCCCCAAGGCCTGGGACAGATGGTATCTCCAGCAGGGCTCTGCTTCTCCCTCGTCCCAGACCTGGTGGTGTTGGGATAGAGAGGAGGGGAGGAGGAGAGAGGAGTACAGAGAACCAGTCTATTTTCACAAGAAAGGAGGAGGAAGGAAAGTTGCTTTTTGCTTCTGGCTCTTTGTTTCATCTTCCCCTATTCCCCCTCATGTCAATGATATAAGCTGCTCTCCCTATCTTTGCTCCCCTACCCATAATCTTCCATGGGTTCTTTGGCCTCTTGCTGCAGCTATGATGGGCTATTCTTCCTCGGGGAGCAAGGGAAGGCATATTGGAGGGTGTTTTACCCTTGGCTGATCTGAAACTTTCCTGGAACTTTTGGTGTTATCATGAGGCTGCCTGCAGCAAGGGCCAAAACTGTGAGAAGGGGCCACACTGTTAATACAAATGCCAACTAAACTCTTACTCTTCATTGTATCATTGCACAACATATTTTTCAGGTGGCTTGCTTTTTTAAAATGTTTTAATCCCTTATTCAGTGTGCAGACCTGCATTTGAGACTAGGTGGAAACTGGTATGCTGTAATGGAGGGAATGATGACTCGGGACTTCTACACTTGATTTCACCCGTTGAAAACAAGAGAATTTCTAATTATCCCAGAATTTTATCTACTCTAGGGCCTACTTGTAGTGCACAAAAGGAATTGTTTGACACCCAGGAGGTACTAAGAAAAGCCCCATTTAGTATGTAAAAATGCATCCAGCACCAAGCTGATGAAACCCAAAGTTATGTGACTTTATATGAAACCATTAAGGAAAGCCTGGCTAATGTCACCTGTCTCCACTGAAGCTTCTCAGAGAGCCTGGGCAAGTGAGGGAGGTCTGATGGGTTATATAGGGAAACAGTGCTTTGGCTTGCTCTCACCTAGGATTCCAATGCTCTCACCTGCCAGACACACCAGGGTCTCTAGATGAGGTTGTATATTTACTTTTATACATATAATGTAAATACTGTTTACACATGCCTTATTCAAGTTAAACTTCTATCAAAGTTAAAGGATGACAAGAGCAGTTAGGACTGGGCTTTCTCTCTTTTTGGGTTCTTTATAGCTCTTTTCCTCCTGGCATTATCCCTGCCTCTAATCTAGATCTCAGTATTGTGGTTTATTTCATAATATTATTTCATCATAATGTTTTCTTTACTGTGTTTAAGCTTCTATGTGGTACAAATAAATTTTTTCAGTTTTGTATATAATTTAAATAAATCATATCAGGACTTTTTCTGTAAACAGTAGGAAAATTAGCCTAGTATAGATTTTCTAAATATCTTATGAAAGAATGAAGAAAACTGTGCACAGATAATATAGTGATGGATGCTCTAGAAATAATAGGTATATAGATTTCATGGGTTAAATCTAACATGGACAGTGATAATGATGGAGGTCAGTAGAAACTGGCAAGTAGTCAGTGGTTATCTATGGATGTGGAAAGGGCCATGGCTTTAGACTTGTGCACTCAAAGCACTCTATTGTTTTGAGTTGGGTGAAGCAGGGAGCAGCAGTTTCAGAAAAAGGAACAAACAAATTCTTCAGTCTGGAGCTATATTAGGGCATTCTAAAGATAGCATGTGTGCTGGAATGCTGGGAAACTCCCTGGAACCATTTCTGTAATTTCTGGGGTTGAATCCTTGACAAGATGATCAAAGTCACTGTATGTTGGGTTTTGGTCTCTCAGGAGAGCTGTAAATTAGACTGTGCCCCAAACACCCCTTTTCTAGGGTCACTCTGCACCACACAGAGAATATGGAGGAAGTCTATATGTCAACTGCCTCCCATCTCATTTTCTCCAGGGGTCTGTTTGTTTACCATTGAGTAGTCAGATGTTGACTGACTCGCTTCTCTCATTTGTAAAATTGAAATAATATTCACCTACCTCATAGGCATGTCAACGAGGCTAAATTAATTGCTGATTGTAAAGGGCATGGACATCCTTAGATAGAATGCCCAAAATAAATTCAAAGTATTTTAATATTTATATCAGAAATAGGCTTCGCTTCTTGCTAACAACAGGACTAACAGTTGGGATCACATGGTTTCTTCACCTTCTGAAACTCATCTTCTCCTTTATTTCATTAAGTTGTGATGTCTTTCTTTCTCAGGTACCACATAGGCTGGGCTCCTTTTAGTCACATTTGGGCATTATCAGAGACCTGTTCTCCTTCAAAAAGTCCTTCCAGCGATCCGGGTGCTCGGTATCCAGGAGGTTAAAAAAGAATCTTGTTTATGAAGATGGGGTACAGCTAGATGCAGAGTCAGGGCTTATCTTCAATGCTTCCTGGCACTGATTGGCTCGCACCCAGTCTGATGTGTCCTTGCTGGCAGAAGAGACTCACAAGCTGTCTTCTTCTCAGCAGCTCTGTTGAAGGAGTCTGCTAACTCTGGTACATAGCCCCTTTTCTTCTGGTTGTCTCCTCTTCCAGTGACAAACTCTCCCTTTTAAGCTAATTTATCCAAGTGGAGCAGGCTCTGTAGGTATAACTATTTAGTGCTGATTGATCCCAGAGCTGTTCGTTAACTTGTTCCTGACTGGGAAGTGGGAGAAGATGCACCATCACAGACACCAATGGAACTAAAATAAAACCACTGGACAGGATACTGCATCCCACATCAGGCAGTCATATAAATGTTAACTGTACCTGCTTTAACTCTTCCCTAAGTTCATATCCCATTGTTTTAGAAAAAGATCCAGTCCCCACAAATAACCCAACTTGGGACATCAATACATTCAAAAAAATGTAATTTTCTTGCTTTCAGTAAGAGTTAAATACTCTTATTTTTACTGGATTAAACAGGATCTGGGATCACCCAATCTAGAACAGGCCTAGCTAAACCTTGCTTCTTATCTAAATGAAAAGCATTTTTGACTAACAGCCTATCTGCTATCCAATTAATGCTGCTGTTAGCGTTCCCATCACTGGTTTGATGCCACCCAGTACAGATGATTGCAAAGTGACTTTTTTGGCCTCTTTCTGACCTCTTGGCCACACTATAAACCAAATGTCACTCCACTGATATAAAACTAGTATGAGATCAACTCAGGCTCCTGCTCTTAAACAATCTGTGCTTGGTTTCCTCCACATTACCTCAGTTTAGAATCTGAGCAATTCCCCTAAGGTCAGTGGAGTTATTTCAGTATAAAACTGGTGGGATAGCTGAAATAGGCCCTCTCATTTGTTTTTGTAAACAACTATTTTTTCTGGCATAATGGTACCTACATAAGATTCCTTCTTTTTCAAATTAAACTTGTTAATGTTCCAAAACATCTGCTGCCATTTTTTAACATACTATACCAGCAACAAGCCACAACAAGATTTACATTACATGGCTATTGGTGCACTTTCAATTCATTGAAACCCCTTAACTTTAGGCCTGGGGCCTCACTCCATACCCAAAATTTATCAAGCAATACACACCTTAACCTGCCATTGCTTATGGCTACAAGATTCAGGAAACCGACAATGTATTTGCCCACTTTGAGATTTCCAAGATTATCAAGAGGGGTAAAAATAAACCATTCTGACATGAACAGGGAAGCTCAGTGATAATCATCTCCTTCTTTCTTGCTTGCTGTTGTCTATTTCTGCAGTGATTTATCATCATAATTCAGGAACTGCCACCTACTCTAATGGAAACTTTCTTCATAAAGAGAAGAATAGGAGATGTTGTCATAGAGTTTAAGGCCAGAAAGGACCATTAGATCATCTAGTGTGACCTCCCATATTTCAAGGCCCTTAAAGTTCACTCAGTTACCACTGTACTGAGCCCAGTAACTATGTCTGACTAAAGCATAATATATTGGGCTAAAGCTTATCTTCCAGAAAGGCATCCAATCTTGATCTGAAGCCATAAAGATATGGAGAATCCACCTCTTCCTTTGGTAATTTGTTAATCGCCCTCACTTTTAAAAAATAATATGCCTAATTTCCAATTCGAATTTGTCTGGCTTCAGCTTCCCGGCCACTGGTTCTTGTTATGCCTGTTTCCTCTAGATTAAAGAGCCCTTTAGTGCCTGTGAAGGTACTTATATACTGTAATCAAGTCACCCCTCAATATTCTTTTTGATAAACTAAACAGATCTTTAAATCTTCCACTGTAAGAAATTTTATCCAGCCTTCAAATCAATTTTGTGGCTCTTTTTCTGCATACATTACAATTTTTCAGTGTCCTTTCTAAACATGGACACCAGAACTAGATTCCAGTATTGATCTCACCAGTGCTGTATCTAGAGGTAAAATCACTTCTCCGCTCCGCTGTTAATACATCCAAGGATTGCATTATCCCTTTTTTGCCACAGCATTACACTGGGAGCTCATGGTGAGATTAGGCGTCTACTACATCCCTAAATTCTTTTCAGACTCACTGCTTCCCAGGATACAGTCCCCCCACCTCTGTAGCTATGGCCTGCATTCCTTGTTCCTACATGTATAACTTGGCATTTGGCTTTTGTAAAATGCATTTTATTTGTATGGGCCCGCCTTACCGAATGATCCAGATTGCCCCATATCACTGTCCTAGCCTCCTCATTATTCACCATTCTGCCAATCTTTGTGCCATGTGCAAATTTTGTCAGCAGAGATTTATATTTACTTCCAGACCATTTAAGAAAATGTGAAATAGCATCGGGCCTGGTACTGCTCCTGCAGAGCCTTACTAGAAACACCACCCTTCAGAGCTGGTTCTCCATTGACAAGTACTTTTGAGATTTGTCAGTTAGCCAGTTCTTAATCCATTTAATATGCACTTTATTGATATTGTATAATGCTATTTTTGTAACTGGAGTGTCATGCAGTACTAAGTCAAATGCCTTACAATAGTCTAAATATATAACATCTACAGTTACCTTTATTAATCAAGCTTGTAGCCTCCTCAAAGAATAAAATCAGGTTTATTGGACAAGACCTACTTTGCATAAAATCAATTGCCTAGCATTAATTATAGAGCTGTAATATTGTAATATTGCTAGGGTTTCTTTTGTTCCTTTTAAACTTTATAAAGCTCCTTCTTCTTGTCAGCCTGGCCAGCTCTGGATTTTCTTCTGATGTCTGTGCAACCTTGACTTGGAAGGACCACCACAAGGTTCTGAGCAAGAAGTTAACCCTCTATGTACAGATAAGCTGTTGACCCATTCCACGAGGGATGCTCATTTTTATGGTGTATTTTTGTAATGTGAAACTAGACTGAAAGGATCAAGTCATTTCACATAGGTCATCAAACAGTCTGAGTTTCCAGCACCGTCATCCTGAATGAAAAGTGAACTCCGGCAAAAGGTTCCTCATAACTGTGAATAACCCTCTTAGAAATCTAATCCTTCATTTCAAGTTTCTACGTTTGTTTAAAGAAACTCAGGTTTAAAATAAAAGCAGTAGGTATCAGCGATAGCATTTTAGTTACTTTAACCAAGAAGAAAATCTACAGCTGTCTCTTTGAACATGCTTTCTTAAAGGAAAAAAAGTTTGGTTTATTACTAATTCAAAAACTTGTAGGGAAAATCCTCAATACTGATTTAAAGGAATGTAGATCACATTGTGCATAGACAGACATGAATAGGTGACCAGATGTCCATTTTTAAAGAGATAGTCCCATTTGGGGGGACTTTTTCTTGTTTAGGCACCTATTACCCTCCACCCGTATCCCGTTTTTTTCACAGTTGCTATCTGGTCACCTAAACATGAGGAACAATAATGTAAATGATACCCACTTTCTCTGTAAAGAAAACAATCCAGTGCTACTGTATTGTAAATTTGAATTCTCCGTCCTAAAACCCATGCCACACTGAAGTCCAGCTCGTTGGAAAAAATGCAACAAAGCAGAAAATCACTAAGTAATTATGGGTGTTGTGTACCATGTATGCTCGCTAAATACTGAGTTGTATACATGCTCCATAGTGCAAATAAAAGAAATCTTGGGAATGTTTTTCCTACCAGTGGGAACACTCTTCCCATTCAGAGTTTTTTCAGAGCTCATTCTAGCCACACTTAGACAAGATAGTGAATTAAAGAGTTGCTAAATCTACCAACAGTGGAATGAGCCTAAATTGATCCAGTATGGTTAATCATTTGGTCCAGCTAATCCAGTGCATTGCTTCTGGGGGTGATGACTAATACTATATCTGTCTGCTTATGGCATTTATAATCCCATCTCTGTAGTATTTTGACCTTGAGTCACTACTTATATAATACAGAAAAGTCATCAACTATATAATACATTTAACCATTTAAGTAATGCTGTATGTGAAGAGAACCCTCCAAAGCACTGAGGATTAGAGTGCAGCTTGGATCTCAGCACAAGTACATCACTTATGAAGAACCATTTGATGAGGTATGTCCCACACTATCATTAGAGAGCTCAATTAGATATGTGGTGGGTGGGTTAAGCCCATCTGAAGATGAAGCCCATCTGGGGTAGAAGCTGGGTGGTAAGCATCAAGGGAAGAAGCCCAGATATGAAAAAGTCTACAGTAAGAGAAGAGAAGAACTCTGTAGTTTCTCTAGTGGCTAAAGAGTAGAAGAAAGGACTAGAGAGAAGCAGATGTGGTGGGAGGGGCTGTGGGAAAGGGCCTGAAGGAAGGCCAAGATAGGAAGAAATCTAGAGAGGCAGCAAGAAGGCTGAAGGAACAGACCTTAGCTACTCACCACAGGTTCCCTGGCCTGGAACCCAGAAGAGAGGGAAAGCCTGGTTTCCTCTACCAAGACAGTAGGAAGAGCTGCATGGAAACACCTTGGTTCAAAGAGGAAATGCACTTTGGAGCTGGGACTTCAGGATAGGGGTTTACCCTGACAGTCCGGTTTTTGGCTTCTGTGTCCAGGTGGCCAGTTTTTGACCAGAAAGTTTGGTCAAAAAGGAGACCTGGCAGTGTCTGGTCAAATGTACTGAATGGACACCAAAAGTCCAGTTACTGCGGGGTTGGGGGAGGCATTGGGTCATTAACCCAAGCCAGCCCCTGCTCAGCCAGGGCTCCTTGTCAGGCTACAGTAGCTCCCGTCCCAGCACCAGAGCAGAGGGAGCCCAGCTGGGGTCAGGGAGGAAGGTGGAGGCAATCCAGAGAGCGATGGCGAGAGAGGGGGAGAGGAACAAGCGATGGGGATGGGGTCTTGGGGTGAAGAGGCGAAGCAGGGGCAGGGCCTTAATGGTCCAGTTGCCAGTCATTAGAAAGATGGCAACCATACTTCAGGGAGAAAGTCCTGGGAAGCAGCATTCTTCACAACCCTGCAGAGACGGGGAAGGGGTGCCCATGCCCTGTGCAGAGTTTACCCTGGAATGGAGAGAGAAGAGACTAAAGAGACCCTGCCACAGGGCTAAGTCACAAGAAAAGGAGACAGCCACATGGTGGAGCAGCTATAGGAGACCCTGCTAGATCATGCACAGTCATAAGGGGGTACAACAGCAGTGAGTCCACACTCTTACAAACCACTAAGGGCTAAACAGGAAGCCTTTTCTTCCTGTTTTAAAAAAAAGCGTACTGTTGTACATCATTTCTCCTTGTGGTATTAAAAGCTAAAATGTAATCAAAGGATAGGCAAAACAAATTGCAGGATATTTTGCTTGGTTGTTGAAAAGACTCTTTTTTTTTGGCTGGAGAAGAGTGGTGAAAAATGCCTTATTGATTTAAGAGAGCTGGGAATTCCCAGGATCTCTCTTAATCTCTTCTTCCAACTGCTGTGTGTGTGTTTAGTAAGCAATAGTCAAAGAAGTCTTGGTTCCTGTTTTGATTAGGACAGAGGGCTTCCAGACAAGAGGATGCAATGCAGGGGACTTTTCTGGTCAACATTATGACCTATATTTTAGTCACTGGCCCAGGTCAGGGATATAGCTCTATAGTTAGCTGCTCAGTCACTTCTCGGAGTGGAAAATTAACACGCCAAAGATCAACTAAATTCTAAAAGACTCTTTCACAAAATAACACGACTCTAAAGGTGAGCCGCAAAGCAAAGTCAATGTTGCATGCTGGGAATATAACAGTGGGCTTGTCTTCACTATCAGAATAAGTCAACCTAAGTTACACTACTCCAGCTATGTGACTTAGATCGACTTACCCCAGTGTCTTCACTGCCCTGCATTGACAGGAGACACCCTCCATTCAACTTCCCTTATTCTTCTCGGGGAGCTGGAGTACTGGGGTCAACCAGAGAGCACTCTGCCATCAATTTAGCTAGTCTTCACTAGACCTGCTAAATCGACACCCACTGCATCATTTGCAGCAGAGTCGAACCTCCCCAGTAGTGAAGACAAGCCCAGTGTCAGACTCTGTTTCATCTAGGAACAAAACAGCTGCTCATGAGTCTGGGCTGTTCCCTGAGCAAGTGATACTGTTGAAAGATGTACAGCTCTTCCTAGCTAATTAAGCAGATTAAATGAATGTATCACCACCTGAGGTGGGGGACAAAACACTTTTATTTTCATGAATTAGTCAGCTGAACACTTCATTCACAAATGGAGAACAGAATGGAATACTGAGTCATTGAATGTTCCCCTTGGTAGGGGAGGAAGTTTTGGGGTTTGGCAAATGAATTCTGTAAAAACTGCTTGGTGTGTAACCCTTCCTCGGTGCTTTTGTCTGCTGTATGCTCTATTTATGATAGTTTCCTCTGCAGGATATCTTTGGGTGTTACTGCGTTAACTAACATTCAGATTTTAAAGCAGAGGATGAAACAAAACAATTTTTAGAAATATGTTTCCACTGTCTCCATAACTGTAAATGCTACCATGCCCCTTAATGGGAACTGCCATTTTAATCTTACTTCCCATCCAATCCGTTGGATATGACAACTAGGATATTGTTGCAGGATACTTGGTGTCCCGCAGGAACGAGGCACACACACAGCTGTTGAATAAAAGTAGTGAGTTTATTGAAGGCAAAAGTGGCACACCCGCAACGGGGGCTCCCTTCATTGCTCCGATGAGTCGGGCTTTCCCTGTCTCAGTGGCAGCAACGAAGGGAGCCCCCGTT